>WEDG01002875.1:0-188358 GCA_017591395.1 Schistocephalus solidus | reverse complement strand
GACAACACCCTCACAATCACGATTTATCAGAGTATATCACGGTTTCCTAGAAACCGTGGCTGGGAAGGTTGCCAATCTGACGCTTCTACCAGACCACGCCGTCGGCTCAGTGTATGTGCTGTGTGTTTCGAGTGACCGACTAGTGGACTGGGAGTCAGCCGGAGATGGCTGCTCCATATCCCCTGAGTTTGTGAATCCTGGTTTGTTCGTTATAGGGGCCAGGTCGTGCTGTGGCGCGCGAAGACGGTTACGCCAATCCGTCAGCCAATGCGCCCACTCCCACATCAGGCAACTGACCGGCTCGGACATTGTCTGATGGTGGGGGTTGGGGAGAGAGTAAGGTCGACAGCTCAGCGCATGTTCCTCACTATAAACAATATGACGCGCTTGAAAATATCACGGTGCGCTAAAAGCCGTGGCTTGGAAGGTTGCCAACTGACGGGATAACTCGGACCGCGTGGTCAGCCCAATGTGTGTTTTGTGTGGAGTGGCTGACTGGCGGACTGAGAGTCAGGCTGCAATGGCTCCTTCTTAATGTGGTCTTTATAGCACTCCCACTCTGTGGGATCCGAGCCAGGTGTGGTGGTACGCCCAGTGGCGGCTCCGGCCGCGCCAGCCACCTGCGACCTCTCTCATCTTCGGTATTCTTGCCTGTGTCGTGAGACCGGGCTCAGGTGGGGGAGGAGAAGAGAGGGCGGTAACGTTGAGTGCCGCGGTTGGAAGGTTGCCAACTGAAAATTACACTCAGACCTCGCAGTTAGTCCAATTTGTGTGTGTGGTGTGGCTGACTGGTGATCTGAGAGTCAGGCTGCGATGGCTCCTTCTTAACGTGACCTCTGGATACCTCACACATGTGAGATGTAAGCCGTTCAACCTCCTGTTGTGTGAAATCCTGGTGCTTGTGTTTGGGGGGCCAGGTCGTGTACGTAGTACACGTAGACGAGGTCACCAGCAGCTGCGCCTGCTTCCGCATCAGACAACTGACCGGCTCGGCCAGTGGTCTGATTGTGGGGGTGGGGGAGAGAGTAGTCGAGAGCTCAGCGTATTTTTCTCACTATAAACAATCTGACGCGCTTGAACCTATCACGGTGCGCTAAAAGCCGTGGCTTGGAAGGTTTCCAACTGACGGGATAACTCGGACCGCGTGGTCAGCCCAATGTTTGTTTTGTGTGGAGTGGCTGACTGGCGGACTGAGAGTCAGGTTGCAATGACTCCTTCTTAATGTAGCCTTTATGGCACTCCCACTCCGTGTAATCCGAGCCAGGTTTGGTGGCACGCCCAGGGGCGGCTCCGGCCGCGCCAGCCACATGCGCCCTCTCCCATCTCCGGTCTTCTTGACTCTGTCTTGACACCGGGCTCAGGTGGGGGAGGTGGAAAGAGTGCGGTAGCTGCAGCGCAAGGCTACTATCACTTAAAACTAATTCACACGCAAGTCACCGTCCCTGCACCACCTGGTGTGGAGCATACGGTGGACCTTGTCGAAATCGACGGTCGAACTGCCGTGAGGTGTTAGAATTGCACACCCGCACAAAATTACCATGCGTAGCAGGGTCATGAAAATCAAGGATCGATTAAAGCACAATGAGCAGTCGGGTGTATTGTATCGCATCCCGTACCTAAGCTGTTATCTTTACTACACAAGACATACTGGACGTATGCTTGGATCACGCAATCACGAACATAAGGTTGTTGTGAGACGAGGTGACGGATTATCAAAAATGGTTACGCACACCTACGAAGCCGGTCAAGAGTTTAATGTCGCAACCCCGATGATAATCGACCATGCCAGAAGCAAGAAAAGCCAGGAATTGATCGAAGCCTGGGCCTCTGATGAGAAATAAGTCAATCGATTTGTCGATCTGGCGCCGGCATAAAGAGCCCGGCATTATCACCGCCGGATTGGTGTTTATGGTGTTTTATTGGCCCCTGCCCCTATAACTGCTGCTTTTTTTGTTGCCACTATCTCTGACGGTGAACTCCGGTAAGAGTTCTAAAGCTCAGATGAATAAAGTCCTGATTCCGATGAGCGAATATCCTCGTTCTTTACTTATATACGCACCTGAAATGCGAACATTCACCTCTATACTGCATCCGCCCTGACAACTGGGCAAAGTTATTAAGTCAGAAACGGTACCATTGCTAGGAAACTCGAATTAAGCATTAGAGTCCGCCAGAGTAAGTCAACCTCCATTTCCCTGATGAAAAAACAGAATGAAAATTCATTGCACTTCTGCAAAAGGTGTCAATCTCTCCAGCATTCTTTTCGCGAAGGGCAAAACAGAAAGTAATTGCGGGAAAGAAAACTCTGAAGCGATCAGAGATGGCCTTATTATGTGAAGTATACCAGTCATGAGCCAAATCTCGTACACTTATCATATGCAGCTAGTGAACACCACTGATTCTGCTAGCCTGGAGAAGTAAGCTATCAGCAGGTGACTGACGTCAGTGGACGATAGAAACGATGTCTCCTTTTATAACTTAATTTCTCATCGATATTTCCCATCATTTTACCTGTTGATGCTGTTTTACCCATGCTACGTGAGAAAAAAATTAGATCTGTTAGCAGTGAAAATAACAGAGGGGGTTAAGCATGCACTTATGGTTACAACTTTGACCCACTCCCCTCATTTTCTCTCGCTGAGGTTTATTTTCGCTTCTACCTGGTACATAACGTTCATATGAAATCCGAGAGCGAGGTAGTTAAGGAACAGATAACTCAGGACAGGGGGATATAAAACATTTGACTGGGGCAGGAATGGTACGCACGATTACTTTTGTAAACACACGGCATTCGCACGTGACTTTTAAGTCAGAAATGTAAATCCCCAACGAAGGACATAACAGCCCATGTGCGGAAAAAATATGAAGTTTTCATGCTTAAACGGAATGGAGCACCGATATCCAGTGCACTTGGGTAATTCCGCATCAACAAGAAATGAGTAATCAAGAGGTGAAACCGAGTTGAACTAGGAAGAATGACATGCCCTTCTGTTGCTTCAACAGTTTGCGATCACAAAAAACGTGCCGTTGTTTAGAGGGGTGAGTATTGAAGCTATCCTTTTCTATTACTCTACGGCCAGAAATCAATCGCATGAAATGTTACCCGAAATTTGACACGAGTTTTAGGCTAAGAAAGATTAATTAAGTGGCGCTGTCATAGTGACCATCGTGTGGCATAAGCCCGTAATATTTCAGACATTCCAAGGTGATGGCAGTTGAATGCGCATCCGTTTGGCCGCATGCTGAAACCACACTCGGTAAAAAATGACCATAAATTTGGTCTATTGATTTGAAATGCCCTTAAAAATTCAAATGTATCTCACAGAACCATGCATAAAAACATTTTTTGTTCTGGCATTGTTTTATTAGGGAATAAGTTCTTTGGCAAACTATTATATTTAAAGGAAGCGCACATTTGGGTTTTAGGATTTTCAATCACCGAATAATTTTGGGCTCGATCTGCCTTAGCATTTGCGCTTAGGGGTTAAAATCTACGAGCTTTATGCTTTATGTTCAGACGAAAGCACAGGTTCCTCTATGCCTTTACTGCCCGTAAGTGCTCATCAAGTTTTGCAATGGATATGAACTATGTTGTTTAATTCAAGAGGTGCATTAGTAAACGGGCAGATACGATGCAATTGGAATGGGCGTCGTACGATTTAGGAAATCGCATAATAAGAAAGTTTTAAAAGGGGAAAAGAGCCTTTCCTTGCGCATAAAATTTAAAGATGACGGCATGGCCTATCAAATGAGTAAAAGATCATTTTTGAGAAGTAACCCTGCAACGGATATTTAAATGTATTAGAACAACGAAAATCTGCTAAAAAGGCATTCCAATAATAAGAAGCCATTTTGATCTGATGGGACTTCTGAAGGTTGCCAAAGTAAATTGCATTAAAATTTCAACATCCTGGCATGTTTGAAGTATCACGAGATAAGGCTGCATGCTCATCGATATTACAACCCAACTGAAGGGATCCTCCAAATGTCGAAAGCACATTTCAGAATGTCCGTTAACCTTTAACGGATATGGGACGAAATCCCATATAAATGACAAAACTGCCAAAATAGAAAAAAAATTGAGGGCATACCATTAAGTTTTTGGCGCAGTCACTGATGCTGGCAAGCAGGCCCGGGAAGTCGAGGGAGGAAAGGGAGGACAGAGAACTGAGGGAGCTGGTGCGCGACATGCCTGCGGTGCCCTCGGGGCAGGCGGCACTGAGTGGACAGTAGGAGGCGGATGCACGGTGTTGGCTGCCGTGGCGGCTAAGACCGTGCCTACCACTGCTGCTGCCGGTTCTGAATATCGCACCCCTCAGATTGCCGTGTTTCTGTGAAAAATATAGGGGGGGAAGGTATGGAAAACAAGCTACAGGCCGGATGGAAAACGCCTCACCGAGTTGAACCTTCTGTGAGATATAACTTGCTAATGTCAGATTAGATAAATCAAGAAGTGCGGTACTCTTGAGTGACCTACAAACCTACCCGCATGCCTATGCTCAGATCGTGCTTTTCGAACGGGTCAGATCTGCACAACTACCGGGGAGGTTCATAAACAATTTCCAGGCGAGTTGTTCCTTTTGGATTTTTTTCTTTTTAACACATCTTCATATTGATAAAGCACAAACTAATAAACCATATTTACTTGCTTTTTTCGTTCTTTTTAAAAGTACTTGTGGATGTTTGCCATATTTTTGGGTTTTGCGGCAAGGTATCTGGTTTCAGAAGTGTCTTAGTTCCTTCATGTTATTTCCCCTTCCCCAAGATGTGGCTATGAGACTTTCCTGATATGATTTGTGTTTCAGAGCCTAGCAACCCACCATCTATGGAATGCACAATGAGATAATCCCTTCCTGTGCGAGATGCGACTGCATTTCATTTACTTCTGATATAAGTAATTTTTACCATGAAAAAAAGCAAGCGTTCACGCGTTTAACAACTGTGATACACCCAAGTTAAGTGAGGTTTCCATAGATGGCTGTGGCCATAGCCGAGATTCAAATATGGCTATGCAGAATTGAAGGAAAAAGTTCGACGATGCGGTTGTGTCAATATTTTCTCTATTTTGAATACTGCCCGCCCACGTGAGTTACTCGAGTGATCCTTTGTTAATTTCAACCACCAAAAGAAGACTTAAATAAGTTATCTGAGAAAGGCGCCCATTGAAAGACAGATAAGGGCCGCTGCAATTTAAGCCCAGGCAGGCTGTTGCATAGCAGTTAGGTTCAGTAAACTCCGATCTATCTTGACTTTGGGGTAGTACGTCTCAGACACCAGCATCTTATCGCTGTGTGGCTATTTACACATCTCGTACTTGGTCATCAAGCTAAGATAAATAAATGCAAGCCCCTCAAATGGGATTGTTTACCTCCGATGACACCCGAAAAAACCTGACTCGGTGAAGATGGCTTGCATAGGCGCCTACTCAGGAAACGGAAATAGGAAGTGCCTGCGTGGGCGCAAGTTTAGAGGTCAGAGGTGGTGTTAGTGTAAGGATCATGATAAGGGTTAAGGTTTGAACTCGAGTTAGGTTTAGGTTTCGGGAAGGCCTAGGGTTAAGATTTGGGTTACAGTATATTTTGACGTTAGGGTTAGTGTTAAGGTTAAGTTACGGGGATTTGTACGCTTCCCGAAATTTACTGCGAGGCCACCTATGTAAGGTTGGCGGAGTATTCCTTTTCCCATGTCCTAATTAGGCGGCCATACAAAACATCCTTACCCATGATTCGAGTGAAGTTTGTGATTGAACTCGTGGTATTTCTAGCCCGGAGTTCTAGCCCGGAGTTCCTTTGGTACAAGCGTGTCCTGAAGTTTTTGTTTAGTGTGATATGAGGACTCACCGATTAAACGGGAAGCAAGGACGTCTGTAACCCTTAACCGTACTATGAATAACTTGACCTTAACCCTAACCCCAACCTTACATTAACAAAAATATTTTAATCGTAAGTTTACCTCTAGCATTAGTCTTAACTCTTAAACCTAACTCTAACGTAAATCCGAAACTTGTAACCTTAGATTTAATAGCTGCTCTTGGGGTTACACTAACGTTACTGTTAGGTTAATAAGTAGGCTAAACGTGTGGTTTGTTAAATTGGTCGGTTTTAGCGTTAATTTCCTCCTTCCACATAACGCCTGCCACAACTCCCAACTCCGGGTAAACGATAGTAGATAAGCAATAAGCTAGTCATTCAGCCTCTCGTGTTTTTCGTAAAGTTGGAAAGTATAGGAATTTTCAGCGATATAATGACCTTAGGTGAAATGACATTAATAACAGTAAGTTACCAGCAGTGGCGACGAAACTATCGAAATTACCTCCTGGAAACCTGTCTGCGCCCACCAGAAATAAGAAAACTTATTTTTACAAGATGAGTTACTTGACTCAGTATACTATGTGACCGATGATTTCCTAATCTTTTAGACAAAGCAAATATTAAATTATGCTCCAAATGAACCAACCAATGTCTAATATCCACCCCAAACTTTTAAATATGTGAATATTCTCACAAACTACAAGGTTTTCCAGACAACACCAGCCATGCCGACTACAAGGCTTTACCAGAATAAACCTTAAAGTAAAAAACAGAAACCTTTTTGATACACCCAGCTGGTACACTCCATCCCGACAATTTAATGCGCAGAGCTCCGTAACTTCATATGCTGTTTGACCGTTAAGGACCCCCCTCAACGGAGTTTCCTGCTTGCTTATATTCGGCCAATGAACTCTTCAAAGCCCTTCCAAAGTTATTTTAATATTACGTCGTTAAGGTAAAAACTGAAACGTGCAGCTCAACCGTAACCGTCAAGAACATATCACTTTTTTGTTTAAGCTTAATCCAATGAAAATGCTAATGCCGAGTTGTCTGCGCCATTTTTTCCGTAAGAGATTATCTGCATGGAAACAAAATTTGACTTAGAGATTTCTTCCTGACAAGGAAGAGAGATAGTTAAATGGAAATTTCTGGTTTATTTGTCGTCATCAGCCAACCCGAAACCAGATATTGACGCGTTCGCGGTTCCAACACGTGCCTGACCGGTCATTTAACATTTTAGGCCCTATTCATTGGAACCATTAACTTCGGCTATTATTAGTTGAATTGAAAACTATTTGGTCACATAAAAGTGTCACTGAGCGAGAAATTCTAGTCGTAGGATAAAAATAACTATTTCAGTTGTGCCCGGAATCGCCAAGCACACAGTCTACCTAGGCTGCCTTGCACCTGTCTCTATGGATGCAGTGCACAATAGGTTGATAGATATGAACGCAGAAGCGATCGTTGTCGCTCTTCTGCTGCGACACCCAAAGTCGAAGGAAAGCATTCTATTAGGACACCTTAGAAGAGCGAGAGTCCCAGGAGCATACTCAGTCAGAAACCAGGGAAACCGTGTGCACATAAATTCGCATCTTTGCCCGGCAACCACGAGTATGACGCTACTAAAGCTACGAATAAAAACCAACGGAGGAGCAGTTAGAAGAACAAAAGCAACAAAACATAACGAAAGTACAGTCTGCACACGGTTGCTACCGAACGGGCTCAAACAGCCCAACGGAATCACCTCTATTGATCTGCTAACGAATTATCGCAACAATTTCTGCCAACTGTACGAATTGATTGGTATTCCCGCCTAGGTAAGTTTGGTCTGCATCAGTTTGACCAAACCCTCACAAATATATGTTTCCTTATCGGGTTAGTTCCTTATTTTCCATCCTCTGACGCAGGAAATGCTTTGCTTGGTAAAATCGTGGTTTATTTCAAGAGTCCGTGACATGATTTATGACTCAACTCTTGGATTCGACTGCTGCCTCACTTTTTGCCTCCTACAGGCTAGTTCTTCCAAGTCCTAGTCAGAGTAGCCTCAGATCCACAGGTTGGTGTTTATGAAGGTGTGGTGTAGGTCTGCGCGATTACTTTTCGTCGACATTTCTACTGAATGGATTTGCAAGTAACAACACGGATCAGCTGGGGGCGGAACTGCAGGCCGGAAGTGCTTCTATGGCCCCCTCCTCCGGAAAGACATTCGAATATTAACGCCCCCGCATCCGAGTCGTTAAGGCCCATGATTTCAAAATTTATGTTGGATGTTTGTGTGATAGATATTCGCCCATTGGGTTCAATGTCATTGGAGGTATTGGGTACCCGCATTCTGCCCACGTGACTCATTCGCCTGCTCAAGCGAAACCTCAGCACAGAATATAGGAACGGGAGGCCACTGCGCTTACTGATGAACGGTGGGCCTGCAAACCATGACTCGAACAGTTCGCGGCTCATGCAGTTATCATCTCTTGTGAGGATTTCGGCCTCGTGAAACTAAAAATATGGCCGGGTCCCGTCGAGTGGGCTGTAACCGATGTTGCGTGCTTGGCCATTCACGTCCAGCCTAATCTCCCGGTTTCTCCAACGTAGTTGTTTTTTCCACAAATGCATCAAATCCAGTGAATGACGCCAGACGTTTTCTGCCGTGGCAATGTGTCTTTCAGCCATTCCAAGTGGAATGAGATGGCGACTGGGGGCTTCCGAGAAGTCCTTCACGTACGGAAGAGCTCGCCAAAATTTGAGACAAATTGGCTTTGCTCTTTCGTGTTGTAGCCTATGCACTAATTGACACATTTTCACGAGTGGTCATTCGCTCTCAGTACCCATTGAAGATATTGTACTTCAGCAACTTTGTCTTCCATCTCCCTGAAATGGGTCGCAACGCGCCGAGATAGAGCCCTTATGTTACTACGTTTGCAACTGATCAGGTTGTTATTGTTGTTGTTGTTGAAGTTCCGTACCTGCGCTGCATTTGTCACTTTCCTGAAAACTTTAAGGCCACCGCAACCGCAACCTCAATCTGCACTCTAACTCTAATTTCCCCGGAAGTTAGCACAAATTCACGTGTATTACGAGTGGTTCCAACTCCCAGATCCTGCCTTGGAGGGGAGGGGGGGGAAGGTTTACCTAACTGTGCATTTGCCACATGATGCAAGCGGTCTAGCCGTCAAAACTGTCAGTCGGCTTTTTGTGGAAGCGGATGTGTAGTCATAAGACCGTTACGACTGTTTTTGCTGATGGGTTTGAGCGAGGATCCGAAAGATCAAGCCAATAAATTTCTTTTTCCGGTGATCGCACCTTTACCTGCGTCATGAGAATATGACATTGAAGTGTACGGACTCATGAGCGACAGGTGAAGTCACGGTGGAATCAGCGGACTTCATCCAATCTTCAGTGTCTTACTCTCTTGCTTCTTAATGCTTTCTGGAGTTTGCACCCCTGCGTATATCAGTGCGCAACAGCAACAATAAAGCAGATATCAGAGAAAATCAAAAAATACAAATAGTCGCGTAAACTGCTCACCTTTGTTTTCGAGTCCTTCTTTCGCAGACTGAAGTGGGTATTTTCATCTAAAAAGACAAATTTTAATGCTCACGATTATTGTCACTAGCGGCCAAGCCACACTGTTCATTCACAAGTTGTATAACCTAAAGCACTTAAAAGGCCTTTTTACGCTATAAATTGGGGAAAGGGGGTTGGAATTTACTATGAGAGTTTCGGCTGTAAGAAGGAATTTGGAGAAAATGCAACCTATTAATTTCTGAATAAAAACATATCGAATGAAGCTTTTAGCTTACGGAATGGCAAATTATCTGGCATTACCTGTGCTTAACAGATATCTGATTTGAAATTTCGCTCTGAAAAATGGGCATAAAAATTTAAATCCAGAAAAAGCATCTATTTGTATGCTGTTGCAGAGCATTATTAAACATAAAACATAGAAAGTCCACGAAAATGAAACCTACTCCTTACCTTTCGGTGGATTTGATCGTTCACCGGCGCTCTTTTGAGCAAAGTAGGACGGTGATTGACGGTCAGTAGCGTCAGATGCGCTGCGACTCAGGCCTGTGGATCCGCCCTCCGGAACAAACTGTCTCAACAAGAGCACTACAGGACCGAACGGAGAAGGCATGGGGTTTTTTCAGTTATAAACTGCTATGAACCAAATCAAAATACGATCGAAGGGAAAGAAGTGGCATGATTAGTTAGTGCTCAATGAATTTCTGCGCTTACTTAGAAAATATTACCCGAGTTTTCAGGCAAAAGAAGTAACTGAATTGCTTCAGCATGGGAAAACACTTATCGCAAAAGGGGCAGGTCTGTGAAAATGTAGCCCACAGTCAGCATTGCGTTGCCGAAGCTTTCAGTTAAAATCATGGAGCTTCAAGAGAACGAGGTAAAACTGCATGCCGTCATACGGTCAGGCTAAATCGTTTATTTCAAAACATAGTCCAAAATAGTCATCTGCAGATTAAGCACGGAAAGCATCTTATGTTAGTTTGTCACTAGGCTGTGATTGCGACTTCCACGGAAAGTGCGTCGTGGGGCAGTTGACCGAAAATATGATAATGTGAAGGAAACTATTTAATTAAATTATATTTTGGTAGGGCATAAGAATGGGAATCCCTCGATATACGGGTGGTCTTGCATTGAATCCCAGGGAGACTAGAGTTAAAGTTAGGGTTGGGACTAGGGCTAAGGTAGAAGTAGGTTAATTTTATGTTTAGGGTTGAGGTTTGGATGGGGTTAAAAATAAGGTTTAAGGTTTGACCACCGGAACAGGTAGCCTTCCTGGAAAGTTCACACAAGGCCACCTGGATTTATGAGTGGGGAGGTTCCTATTCCCGTGCCTGACTCCTATTTTTTTTTTTACTGTACTCACATCTTGGATGCAATCTCTACCACCGAAGATAACACTGTCCTCGTGTCTGTAATTAACGCTACCAGTTGTCACACTGAACTTCTTCGACCCAGAACCCCCAGTCTAAGATCGAGCGGTTGGTTCTCACAGTGGTGACTCCTCACTCTAACCTTTAGGTGAGACTTCGAATGCCATCAAAGTCGAGTTTGCTGTGGGCGTGAGGTATTCGGGGCCTTTAAGCTCAGATGCACAAACAAAAAAAAACATTTGAGCAGATGTAATGTTCCGCGGGAATGGTCCTTTCGTTGGTTTAACCTGATATTGCACCCCTCTGCTCTACCCTTCAGAATTTATTTATTCCCGGTAAAGTGCAGCAGCCTGCATGAGAGGATGCAGAGTGTACAGGACAACTCCCGATAGATGCATATTGTCTCCATGATTGTGCGCTCGTTTTCTTGGCCTTAGAGTTAGGCTTCCTCTAGGGCAAAGGTGACCCACACGACGTTCTGTCATAAATTCTGACAGTTTCTAAAATCTCCTGCTTTGATCTTTTTACCCCAATGAAGTTTCATTCGCCAATATTATTTGAAAGAACTCTGCCAGATCTTATGGACATGGTGTGACGTCTCTCCTCGGTGCACGAAGGCCTACTCAGTTGCCAGATCACACTTTCACGCCTGCGCACAACGCTAGGTCCAAGCTACCGTAGATAACACCTGCCTATCTCAAACACTTTTCCCCTAATGTAGTAGCTACTCATTTCTTCGCTTTCGGTTGCTCTAAACTGCCACCTGAGTCCGGCAAATATTTGCAACTACTCGCATAAAATAAACAGGTGCCGTAAGTGCAGGGTTTCAACTATTTTCTTCGGCTCCGCCCCTGCAATGCATGTTTTCACTCTTCTGTAGAGCTTTCCTACGTCCCAGAATTTACGAAAGAGTGGGTAATTACTATGGCAACGCAAGACTTGGTGTGCATTTATTGCCATTTTGTTGCTTCGGGTGCTGCTGTACCTGCAATGCAGATGTAGCTGAATATAGTTCGCAGCCTTCACTGCAAAATACTGAGATGTTTTTTTCCTATTTTGCGGCTGACAGTCATGTGACTACAATTAATTTTTTTTCGGGAAACAGCCTCTGAGTCGAGTCTAACGACCTAGAAGCCCTTATTTTAAATATGCGCTAGCCTTTCAAAATTCAAATAAATCTGAAGACAGAACCGGAGTTGTCGGCTGAGACGCGTTTACTTCATAGACTTACCTTCCTATTGGTTTCCTCTCGGCAGTGCTTTTCTAATGCTCGATTTTGCAAAATCTAAACGAAGAACTAGAGAACATCAAACGGCACCAGAATTTCATACATGTCGGATGGTCGCAGCTGTACCTGAGTCTGCGGTGAGAGATTTCCGAAGTTTAAAATGTCGTTCGAGAAAATAAGACGGAAACGAGCATCGACTTTGTGTGCATCGGGTAGACCAAGAACTCGAGTCAAAACCCTATCGGTGGTTCACTGATCAACCGCCCCGTTTTAAATATTGTGCAATTGCCTTAAGGATCAGCAGAAACACTAAGAAGCAGCCTTTGTATTATGACCTTGAACGACTGGCTCTGCTTTGAAAATGATAACAATAAGCTTTGTGACGTCAGCAGAGAAGAGAGTTGCCCTTAACTGTTTGCGAACTAGGTCACCTTTAGCCAAAAGTTTAATCGTATTGGTATGCGTGAAGGTGGAGCGTAGCACGGCTCGCTTGGCGAAATTTTACCCTTTTTCTGGGTCACTTGCCACGTGTTAGTGATTTTTTCTCATAAACACCGGGTTTGTCGGCCATAAACCACATTGGTAGCGCTTTTCTAAATCAGAAGTCAAGGGAACTGGGTAAAACGGAGAGTCTTTATTGCTGGTGAGGATAGGCAGGCCGCGAACTTATATCGACGGTTAGCATGGCGAAACTGCCAATAGGCTGAGATAAATATCCCACCGATGTCCATCCTGAAAGTGCTGAGCTATTAGTGAGAACAAGGAGTGTGAGCATGCTGCACAACCTTAACAGTCTTCCAGGGCAAGTCCCATGGAAGGTAACTACGACATTTTGACCGGGGGTTTGAAGAAAAGGCCCTTTCGAAAAAAGTAGATTGTAAGGAACTTGCAGGGGGAACTAAGGTTGCGCATAAGTTGTGAACGCCAATAGGATGGTGGTTTCCCAACGACTGGCTGCACTAAGTGCTCTAACCCTAACGCATATTCCGGTACACGGAACGAGTAAGCGAGGGTCGTAGAACTCGTGCTTTTTAAAAAAATTCAAATCTGTTTAAAGACAAAATAGCTCCCATGGCCTTTGATAAAAAGTCATATCCCACGATCGTATTTGCGGATGTTGCGGTCCATTCTGTAGTGCAGCTGGCCCAAGGATCATGTGTTCAGGCTTTGCTGTGGGAGAATTGTGCGAAATAAAGTTTCAGAAAGCGTGTACAATGCATGTCTTTATACAGTGCTCTACAGTGGTAGTATTTATGAATCCACGAAGTTGGAGTATTCCCCCCGACGATGAGCCCATTCGCACTGTGATCCCTGATAGGTTCGTGTTCTTCACTGGAAAGGGCTGCTGATTTTCGCCGACATTGAAAACAATTAACATCTACTCAAAAGATCGATTCATTCCAACATGACCTTACCGTATCACAAGATGGCATACTCAAGAACACTCGCTGCACTCATCTTCATTAATTGATGCAGTAACGCAACTCCAGATGGTTTCTAAATGTGGCTCCTAAAACACACGCAACAAACTTTTATCAGCCCCTTGAAATCCGTAAAAAACTGTCACATTTTCTCACACATGCTGTGCCCAAACTCAGCCACGATAGTTTCCACGTGCTCGATACATACTTAATTTAGTCTTCTAACGAAGTTCCCCTTATCGATTATGTACACCGTTCGAGGTTGCCAAGATAGTTTGAACACACGAGTATTTTTTGTCGCATGTAATTGTAGATTATCTCAGCCAACCCATGTGATATTCATAGCCTTACAGTGAGCTTTTGAAGTCATCTTTCTGAAATAACAATTGAAAGAATAAGTTTTCACCTTTTTCAGATGATAAGAACAAAAGCAGATCCTCCTCACTAAAATTTTATCTACAAAATTGAGATAGATTAGCAAAGAGGCACTAAAAACCAAGTTTTTCGTCCACGTTTAGGACTGCCAATACAAGCAGTCTTCTTGCCTAAGCCACTTTGAGGTTGAAAAAATAAGTGCAGCCTGCGAACTCGCGTGACGTTCCTGGGCATATGGCACGGATGCTTGGAGGTGTTGTTACTGCTGGCTTAGAAGAGTTAGCGTTGATATTCAAGTAAAGGACGGGGGAATAGGTGCTCATGGAATTTAGCGCACGACCACTTGTAGTCTGGGAGGGGGGGTACTTACATCAATGTGCAACCGGCTGTAGAGCACACTGCTTTTTCCGAAATAAAGTTCGGAAAGCACAACGAAAGGACCTCCGCCTTCAAGACAGAGAGAAAGAGAGAGGGAGGGAGAGTAAGACGTAACAGGGTTTCTCATGGCATTGCCTGTCTTATGGATGCCCGGGTGGACTTCCAGGTTGTCTGAAGCATGCTTTTCGAGCGCTTAGATGCTCCCGCGACCATTGGTGGTAGAAACAACGGTGATTTGACTACGCAATTAGATTTTGTGTGGACCAAAGACATTTATACAGACCCCAAAATTACGTGTCAAAAATTATCCTGTTCCTACACAGAACAAAAGAACTGCTCATCATTTTTTCCTGTTTTGAAAACGACTGCTTCTCTCTGCCATCGCCCTGGTCACCTTGCCATCACATTGACAACACGGTTGTAATTTTCCATCACCAACACATTTCCTACATATCTGCATGCGAAATATTAGAAAGCGAAAGACTGTGTGTCTACTCGTCAAGTTACCTTACAGCTTTGAATATTGGGGTGCATGCAAATTATCAAATGGAACTGATTTGAAACGGGATAAACTGCTTAGGTCATGTTGGAAATCTTTCTAGATGGGTGCATAACCTTAAATCCTATTTTATATGTTAGCATCGTAGTTCTTGAATGGTCGAATTTCTAGCCCCTCGCGTAAAGATCATTGGAAAGCATCCCTTATTTGTAAATTTTTGTTCTTGCTTTCTCATGCCCACATAGATTGAATTATATGCTAGAAAAAGAATGCACAAACATTTATTCGCGGTAATATACTCCCTGCCTTCAAGTATAAAAGTCAAAGACGTAAATGACTCCAAAAGGAATAAAAAAGGGAAATTTTCGCAAACCCTCCTATAAATTATCCTAAAATGTATTCAGATTCTCAAAGTTAGTCGAAAAAAACATGGTACTTGAATTTGGATTTTACTCAGACGGTCCTTGCGAAACCCTTAAACGTTGAGCTCAATCTAAAGACAGGGTTGAAACCTTTACGTGAATTCTTTCTAAGGAAGAAGGCGTAACCACAAGCCTAACCTCCATTATTTTCCTCGGCAGGCTCTTCACCCTGGTCTTTACTTTTGAAGTCACCTTAATGTTTGTTTTAAAAAACAAATTTCTTCAAAGCGCAGAACAGTTGAAATGCTATAGCACCTACTAACATAAACTCTGATCCAGAACCCGCCCAAACCATAAAGGTAATCTTGACCTTCTGTCTCGAGACAAGGCGAAGGAAAAAACCTAAATCACTCTTAAGATAGCTGTCAAAAGTTATTTTTGGCGAGCAGTTTTCCCAAGGGCAATTTAACAGAAGGTGGCACATTTTTTTAAAAAAGATACGATGTTTTTCAAAAGACCATAGTGTCATTTGGTTTTATCAATTATAACTTAATTATAAAACTTGCAAAGTAAACATCTTTATTTGAAAAAGTATGTAACGATTTCAGAAAATTTTCTATGAGACCTGGCATATAGTCTACGTTTAATAAAAATCGTCGATTTGATGAGGAGCATGAAAAGTGACAGTTAAGTGCTCATTAACCCAATATTTCATCATAAGAACGCATTTTCGGTAACATAAAAGCCTTGGCTGAGGAGGGCAGAAGGCCAGCGGGTATAATACTGGAAATACAGACACGGACATTTTCAACTTACCATGTTTCAGAAACCTGCTGTAGGTCTTCTCCATGCGATCCAAAAGCACATCGGCAGAGCTTTCAATGTGACCTGTGTCACCCGTGGAACTCTCCGACTCGGAGTGACTGTAGGAAGGATCGTGCTGATCATCGGAGGCCAGTATGCGATCATTCTCAGCCTTGGGTGTAGCCAATGCGAACCACGAATTGTTCACCATAACAGAAGATACTTCACTAACATTACTAGGTTGCCGACTAAGTGTATGCACTCGGGCTCTGGTGTCGCCCTGGTATTCAGCAAAGTAAGCCGCAAAAGCGATATTCCGGTCTGTCCAGTCAGCGATCAACTGCTCATCTAACTTTCTTATCACATCCAATTTTTCCTGCACCCTTTCCTGTAGGCGATTCGTCTCAGTCAGATTCTTCTCAACTTCATCAACTACCGAACAGAACAATTGGAACAAAACATTAATCTTTCGTGGTAATTACAGGTGCGCATACATAGGGAACAATGATGAAAAATAACAGGCAGAAATCACTTTGCAATTCTCGAAACCGAGTGTGCGGTTAGATTCAGGAAGGTACTAACTGACAATTAGTGAGGATTACAAGTTGGCTGCTTGCGCAAATTACAGTCCTTCATGTCCAGTACCAGCGACGAGGAAGTGGGGACCTGGCCTACGTCGCGTGTGCTCAACGTTTTGATACAAAGTACACCCATACTTAAAAACGACTTCTAGCTGGTTTTTATCTTCATTTCTGAACACTACTGACATCCTAGCGTTAAAAGATGACAAAGACACATATCTAACCTAACTTTATCCAAGCAGGGACTTCCTAGGCTTCAAAAGGCATTACTGCGGCCCTTTTGCTGTTGGTTAAAGCGGCAAGCAGTAAAGTCTGGTGGTGGAGAATCATTCGGCCTCATCATTTGGCGGTGGATAGTTGCCTAGATCCGTATGCAACCCCACATCAACGTGGAGTGAGAGGATGTTTGGCGATCGTAGTGGCGTGTTTGGAGCTGTGAGATACTGGCTAAATTTAATTTGTGTACGGTTTAATTTATGGTGCAGCTTTAGGATGCACAGCCTGCCGAAGTTACACAGCTAAATATTCGCTTTGAGCACACACATATAGTATAGTAATTTGGTAACCGAATTCTGTCTCACCTCCATGACAAAGTGCTGTTACTTTACTAAGTTTATAATCGCTAAGGTTGTTGATGTTGATACTCGATACTCGCGCCATATTTGTCGCTTTCCCGAAAGATCTAGTTTTGGGGCCACTACAACAGTTTTAACAGACGGAGACATCATAACAGGTTTGGTGGCCCAGAATTTGTAAGTCCAAGAAGATGATTTGAAATGGTCTTTGGATGTCAGCATCTGACCCTGTCCAAGTAAGGGGAGGCATACTTTATATAACAGATCTATGAATGCGGTCTGTGCTGTTGGCAAACCAGTGGCTTCAACCATGGTGAGGTTATGACGAGTATGAGGCCCGAAATGGACTACAACAATAGCATGCCTCAACTTCCCTGCAGACTGTTCAGTCAAAAGCCAAAACATACAAATTTAAATTAATTTTTTGTCAAATGTTTTGCATGGCTTTGTGATTTGCGAAACGAAAGGGCTCAGAACCTGCTTTAGATCAGCTGGACGGCTGCGAAAACCAACTGCACGGTGTGCAATAAATGCATCCGCACAGCTTTCGCAGCAATGAGTGGACAAATAATTACGTCGGTCACTGCACCCTGTCTCATATCGCAAAGACTCGAACAGGCCACTGCTGAGCAGGAAAAGGAAGACAGAATAAGGTACTACATCACATGACAGGTAAGCGCAAGATTCGAGGCTCCGTATTGAAGTCTGACACAGGTGCACTAAAAGAACATCTTTTGTGACTGTATGTGACACGCAGGCTTATCTTTGTCAGTAACTGCACCCATAACAATCTTCAAATGCCCCAACTTTGTCTTGGTATCGGAATAAAGTGAGTGTGAGGTGCTACTTTGAAAAGAGTGAAGATGCGAGGAAACGTTAACTGTTTTATGCACTTTCGATTTCTCACAACCAACAGAATCTCTTCATTATATAACACGGACGAACATTTGAAGGGCTTGTTCTGTGTTACTTATCGAAATAGGCTGACAGGGGGCAGGATCAGTCGGAGTGAACGACAAGGCTGAACACCCCATCTGCGTGTGCCACACACGCCTGGTCTGCGCGCAATCGACCAAGGTTACACATATGCAACAGAGAATGGCTCGGATCCCAGCGATGAGGGAATGCCACAGAGTCCACATTAGGGAGCTATTGCAACCTGATTCTATCGGCTGTTAGCAGCCTTCTATGCCACAGCTTTTACATACTGGAATAGTGAGGCAGATTTAGTAGAGGAAAGACTGCGCTGAATTGCCGTAGGAATGGATTTTCAGGGTAAAAACTCCACCACTCTTCCCTCTCTCAGTCAAAATTATACTGCTCGAGCTGGTCAGTCACTTGCTGATTTTATTGGGCCCAACAGCTGACAGAGCTACACATCCTGCCTACGCGTGCTACTCACGACCTGACCGTACGCAACGCACCGAGTTTACACAAAAGGAGGTTCGAATATTCAATAGACACCACATAAAGAAAGAGGCCAAGATCCTGCCTTCCAAAAATGTGTGTTCCTGTTCCACGCCTGTAAATGGTGATATGAGAGAATCTCATGTGTAGTGTGCGTATAGACGGGGCGATGTGTGGTGATGGGGTTTGGTCTGCGGTGGTTTACCGCAGATTTTCTTGGAGGCGCATGTGACTGAGCAGGCTCATGTGGTGACTTAATGTGCGCGGGCAGCGCAGACAACTGAGGCAAGTGCAACTGGTGTATTTCGGCGCTCCGTTCACTGACAAACATGCATAAAGGTAGACCAACTAAAATAAACTGGTGAGCAGAAAGGAGCCTAGTGATTAACAGGAGGGACAACTCACACAGTTGTTCTCTCGATACACATGTTCCGCGGCCGCATTTAGCGAAGCCGTCAGTGAATACTTTTTGCCAGCGAACAACTTCATCATTGGTGGTGCAGGTAAACTGGTGCATAGCGGCCTCTGGCTTCTCCATGATCAAGAGGAAGTTGAGGGAGTAGCGAGCAGAAGTCCGGAAGAGACCGAAGTGTTTTGACCAATTGATAACAAATGGCTTTACCAGGAGAAGGAGAAGGGGGAGGAGGAGGAAAAAGAAGAGTGGAAGTTGATACCCCAGAAAAAATGCAGGTATTTCACAACAAAAGAAACGGAACATATTGACCTGCACGATAGATAGCTGAAAGTACATGAGGAGACACATTATTTTCTTGATATCCCTGACCCAGAAATAGCCTCAAAAAAGCGGAAAAAAGGCTACGGCAACAATTGGAATATGAGGGTCACTGATCTGAAAAATGCATTAAAACCCTCCATGGTATTGACACCCGAAGTGAAATAAAAAAATACATACTGAGCTAATCCAAAATGCAAGCATTTATTACTTTCCCTATTTGAACATTGATCACGGCACGACAAAGCTCACCAAGTCCCTCAGAGGAGATCCACAAATAGAAATGAATTTTCAAACACCTACCTTTTCGTTGACTTTAAAAGGCCGGTACTTGCCAGTGTGCTTGTCCTGAATCAATAGTAGAAAGTAATCGGTGAGGGCGATAGCGTGGAGTTCTGCAAACGAAAATAGGATATGAATTAAAGACTAAAAGGCGTAACACCTACAAAAATCAACTGAGGTAAATAAATATATTATCCCACGGTGGGAGAAAGCTACCTGTCATTTAATAAATGAAATTTAGTATCATAATTTTGTAATAAAGCTGCATGACACAGGTTATTCTGGTTCAAGAATAAATAGGAAAAATTGCCCTCGCAGCACTAATTTCGCCCGGTAAAAACCATTAATTTACTCTACTGGAGAACACGGCTGAGACGGTTACTTGACATAAACGACGGAGAATGGCAGTTTGGTCCTGTAAATCCGGACTATGCGATGTCCCACATTTCTGCAGCCTGATAGACAATTGTGTTGACTGCGAGGAAAACCCCATTTCCCAGGAGGCTTTTCCTGCGTCTTTTAACCCCAACAGGTGCGAAATATGCTTTTCCGGTCTGAAGTTCAAAGTTGAGTTGCATAAACCTTTCATAATAATTCTGCAATGGTTGCCATTTAAAAACTGACACGATACCTGGAATGCTTTTTCAAAAATGCGAAAAGGGATTAGCCAAGTTCGGTAAATAATTTCTGCGCAAAACTTTCTCATTACCAGTAAGATAGTTGCTCTCGATAATAAGACAGCAGTGTGCAAGTTTGGAGTAAAGGCAGGCAACATGGAAACCTGATAATCAAGAGACTAAAACGGCTAGTAAGCAATGCTTCACACACTGATCCTGCTATTGTAAATGTTAAGATGTGCAACCTGTAGATTAGCGTTTTTCTAAAATGCAAGACTGTGCGTTCTTCTAAAGGTAAGAGGCGTAGGAAGTATAACCGGAGGAAAAATGAGAGGACTTGATTGTTGTTCTGTTTATGATCTCCACCATAACCCGTGTATTCTGTCCTACAACCAGAACAGAATAGTCTATGCTGCTTCCGCATGGCTTTGGGTATTTTTGGTCACAGCCGATGGAACAGACGCGCGAGACTTAATTGACAGATCAGAAAATTTAATTTTCAATGTGATTGGGTTCAAGGCCCTGGTTTTTATGGGTCGAGGTTGGGGTAGGGATGGCTGAGGAGGACAGATGAACCCCAATTTATCATTCAACCTCTCCTCTTCAATCCTGTTAACCTGTTTTGTTGACCGATGACTCCAGATAATTCGGAAACCTTGTAGATGAGAGCTGCTAGATAAAACGAAAGCATATATTCCCTCCTCAAAGAGCAGTTCAGATCGATGTCCATGTTAGAAAAGACCTTAAAGAGCTCTTTCACCTAATCAATTGAGCGTACCAAAGCAACATTTACACATTAGATAAATTGTGCATCTTAAACGGAGTTGCATTTCAAGTCCCTGTTACGGAGATAGCAGAGAATTGGTGGAAAGCAGGATATGAACGGCAAGTTTACATACATACATACAAAATGGAATCACCGGTCTCGAAAGGCTAAAGTTGCTATCGTGAAAGTAAAAGCTGTCACTAGGTATTTTAACTGGGCCGCTTTTCCATCCCGCAGAATTCTGACGGAAAAGATGATCTTTTCAGTAGAAACATCGCCACGATCTTAATAAGTTTCGACATATAAAGTGCCGTTAAAGGGTTTTCTTCACGGTAGGGGTCTCTAAGGGGCGGAAGTTAACTTAAAACAGTCAATATCAATGGGAAAAAAATTTAGCGGCAGAATATAAGGTGTGAACACAGTCTGCAAAATGTGCCGTCAGACTGATCCGAAAACTCGGCATCAACATTTCGTGCCTGGTCCTCTTGCCTGTCAGCGGGAATGGACGAGTTTTGTGCAGTCTTCTTACTGCTCATAGTTTTCATTGCAACGACTCAGTTTACAGTTTTTGAGACAGTGTATCCTTTCTTTATGGAAACCAATTAAATTGAGACCTTCTACAATTTCTAGGTTTCTTTCACCCAGGTAAGCGAAAGTTGAAATGCCCCGAGCGATCTCTTTGGCGGGTATAGTCATGACTTGCATGTGCATTTATTTATATTGAACCCACCCTTCGTCCCACCTTTATCATTCGCTTCCCATACCCATCATGATCTACGGGAAATACAAATAATGATGATAAAAAAGAAGGTTGTTTTTTTCACCGTTATCATTGCTTTATTCGTCTGAGTTTTCAAACTCTTACTGGAGCACATCGTCAGAGATAAAACAGCAACATAAACGAGTAACATTTATAGGGGGACAGGGGCCAATCAGACATCAGTGGTGCCAGTCCGGAGATGACTACGCAGGGCGCCAGATTGATAAATCGATTGACCGAGTTCTCATCGGAGGCCCAGGCTACAATCGATTCTCGGCTTGTCTTACATCTGGCGTGGACGATGATCTTCGTGAGTGCGAAGTTAAACTCGTGACCCGTTTCGTAGGTGTGAGCAGCCACTTGCGATAAAGCGTAACCTCTTCTCACAGCAAGCTTATGCTCAAGTATGCGCGATCCAAGCATACTTCCAGTCTGTCCTGTGTAGTTACAGGAACAGTTTTGGTACGGGATGCGATACACTTCTCCCGACTGCTCATTCGGATTAAATGTGTCCTTGATTATCAGGTAGCTTTGGGCCAGTGTGCGATTCCGACACACAATGCGATTCCCGCAACAATGCGCTCGGTCACTTCTGACACCTTCTTGATGTATGGCATCGCATGCCATACCGTAGGGGTTGGTTCTGGTTGGGTCCTCCGCAGTCACGCACGTAGGCATCGGCTTTTGAACGCCTTCGGATAGTCATTCCGCATAAACTGGTCGCGGAGGTAGCGGGCCTCACGTGCTTTTTCCACCGGGTTGCTGCAATGAGTCTGGATGCGCTTGAACAGTGTTCTCACACAGCTTTGTTTGTGAGCCACCAAATGGTTGCTGTGAAAAGTGAGAAGCTGTGTGGTGTTCGTCGCTTTCCTGTAGACAGCCGTTTCTATTTCGCCATTGGGACGTCGTCTGACGAGTAAACCAAGGAAGGGGAGCTGCTGCTCTTTTTCTGCTTCCCTCGTGAATTGTATATCTGGGAAAATCAAGTTAAGGTGATCATGGAAATGCTGCAGCATGTTCCTCTTCAGGATAACAAATGTGTCGTCTACGTAACGGCGCCATAAGAAAGGCTGCTGTCGGGTGAAAGCGATCTTTTCCAGCTCATGTAGGACCAATTATGCCACTCACTGCAGTAACCCGGCGGAAAAAGCACGTGAGGCCCGCCACCTCCACGACCAGTTTATGCGGAATGGCTATCCGAAGGCGTTCATAAGCCGATGACTACGTGTGCGACCGCGGAGGACCCAACCAGAACCAACCCCTACGGTATGGCATGCGATGCCATATATCAACAACGTGTTAGAAGCGACCGAGCCCATTGTTGCGGGACTTGGTGTCGGAATCGCACACCGACCCAAAGCTACCATGCGCACTAAGGTCATGAGAATCAAGGACACATTAAATCCAAATGAGCAGTCGGGAGTAGTGTATCGCATCCCGTACCAAAAATGTTCCTGTAACTACACAGGACAGACTGGAAGTATGCTTGGATCGCGCATACACGAGCTTAAGCTTGCTGTGAGAAGAGGTTACGGAACGGGTCACGAGTTTAACTTCGCATCCACGAAGATCATCGTCCACGCCAGATGTAAGACAAGCCGAGAATCGATTGAAGCCTGGGCCTCCGATGAGAACGCGGTCAATCGATTTATCAATCTGGCGCCGGCATACAGGGCCCTGCGTAGTCACCTCCGGACTGGCACCACTGCTGTCTGATTGGCACCTGGCCCCCTATAAATGTTACTCGTTTATGTTGCTGTTTTATCTCTGATGGTGGGCTCCAGTAAGAGTTTGAAAGCTCAGACGAATAAAG
Source organism: Schistocephalus solidus (assembly GCA_017591395.1). Taxonomy (NCBI): domain Eukaryota; kingdom Metazoa; phylum Platyhelminthes; class Cestoda; order Diphyllobothriidea; family Diphyllobothriidae; genus Schistocephalus; species Schistocephalus solidus. The sequence continues at coordinate 165,055 of WEDG01002875.1, read as the reverse complement.
CAATGACTCCGGTGAAATAAACAACCTTCTTCTTCACTTATACACACATCTGGAATGCGGACTTTCGCCTCCATTCGTAACAAATCAAGATAACCGAGGCGAACTTACCACTGATCTCCACTCTCATGCATTAGTCTACCAGTTTAGACTTTTGACCGACTGGTGATGAGAGTTTTTGCAATGACTGACCTCTGTCAACTGCGCCTGACGTGTTTCACATGCATATACCATTGATGTACTCTCTCATGAAATGTCAACCAAAATTCTGAAATGTTTTCAATTTGAAGAAAAAAAAGTAGGGATGTAATATTAACCATTAGGCAGCCTAATCCCGAAGATATTCCAGTCACATCGGCTTTAGAACGAAGTTCTTTCCAGCTGTCTGCAAAATATTACTACTGAATTAGTATGCATTTTTACCATTGATTTTCGATGTCCTTATAAATTCAAATATATTTTATAAAAACACATGTGTAAACATTTTTGTAGCAAATTAAATCTTTTAAACCTGAAGGGTAGTTTTCAGTTGGGAAAAAGGTTTTAAATTGTGATTTATTGCGATCGTGAAATGTCCATTCATAAGCCACCGTATTCGTCTACTTATTAATGTTGCTTATAAAGTATGCAACACGGCCCACATACATGGAACATTTTAGGTTAAGTATGTGACGTCTTCTCCATAGCGTTAAAAACTGTGGTATTTTCCTGAGGTTGAATGTACAAAGCACTGAGTTTTTAACGGTAGGCCGGGTTCAGAATAAGTCGGAAATTCGGCAATATTTAAAAAAACCAAAAAAATACTCTTTCTTCCAGTTTAAAATTTAAAAAGCACATGATTAAAAAAAATACTCTTTCTTCCAGTTTAAAATTTAAAAAGCACATGATTAGCTACCAAATGAGTATGAGGAAGAATATTTTGGCGCATAATATTCTAAAAATATATTCAAATTTATAAAGACCTCGAAGGTCAATGGGAGAAATGCATAGTACTTAAGTAGTCATTTGTACAGAGTTAAGTTTATGCGGGCAACCGAAAGCAGGCTCGTTCAAACGCCAGCACTGACGTCAGTGAAACAGCTTGGGAGTAAGCTGCACAATAATCGCTCTTCCAACCCTACTTAAGCACTACTTAAATGAGATAACACATTCACTGTACATCAATAGTAAGGGACTTGCACTGATTCGGTTCAGACAGGAAAATACACGCATTGAACCAGTGTGGACAACGCCACTACCCAACGAAACCAGGTTTTGTTGAGGATGGGGGTAGTGGGCATACAATTAACATCGAAATGGCAGATGAAATCTCGTAGACACGAAAGTGAGGAAGTTAAACAGAAAAGAAATCAAAGTACGAGTAAACTTACCGGTTATTATCGGTTTCTTCTCGCCAGGCTTTTTTTGGAGGTATTTCAGCATGTCATAGTTCACCATTTTCGCATCCGGTGCCGTCAATACTTTCCGAAGGTAGACCTTAGCGCCATTGTCGTCCTCAAAGAAGCTGTCTTCTTGTAAGTGGTCTGCGAAACTGTGCAGCTTCTCCGCCTGCACCAGATCTGTCATGAACTGCTGGGCCCCGTACAGCAGCGACTGAACCCTTTGCAGACTAGTTTGGAGATCACTAAACTCCGTGGAGTTCTCTTCATCTACAAGCATTGAGAAATGAAATGGCTAGATAATTTCAATCGATACGACACTGCATAGGATCGGAGACGCTTGAAATATGGGCAAGACCCGGGAATAGGAACTCCTGCCTTCCCCCGTTCAAATAGGTGCCTTGCGCTAAAAGTCCAGGAAGCGTAAATATGGTTGAGTCATACCTCTATCTCTACCACATACTCTAACCCAAACCTTGACTCTTACTTAACCCTAACCTTAACCAAAAAAGCTAACTTAGACCTATCACTAATCGTAACTCTAACCCCTATCTCTTTGGAAATTACTCCAAGTTCTTGGAATATAACAGAAGGAGGGATTCCTATTCCCATGTCTTGTTGAAATATGCTTCAATTGTTATATCGCCATAAAATAAAAGTACATTCGTCATAGGCAAGTCCATCTCACTGCAAATTTTCTTATGCTTATTTAGGATAAAGAGACTGCTGATTTATACCTTCAATGTCATCTGGTAACCAACCAGTTACCCCAGAATGACAGACTAACTCAACTCTAGGTTACTTGGTTTTTTTCCGAAAACTGAAACTGCATCAATTTTTGGAGTTTTAGACCAGGGTTTGTTTGTTTGAACCAATGATGTTTACTCCGAAGCATCCATACTTTAAAATACATCAACTTGCGAACTTCTGTGCCTGTAATTCTTTATTACGGACAACTAGGCCCGTCTCTGACGTTAAAGTTTTGTCACGTGTGCGAACAAAACCGACTGCTCCTATCTTAGGACACAAAACGTGCGATGGCTCGGCGACAACCCACGTTGGAATGTCAGCGGGCTCTGATGACGCGAGTGAACGAATAAAGTGATTAGAAAAAAGAATAAGCTTTGTATTCATTGATGGCAAGTCTGAAAAAGATTAGACTATAATGACCAAAATGTCACGTTTTATCCACTTGCCAGTTTTCCCCGGACCACCGGCTTCAAGTAGGCTATACATTGAAAGCCATTCATTGCTAACTAGAGGATATTCGTCAAATGTCCAGAAAGGGCATCTTCTCCATGTTTTGATCCCAAGGTTTGCTCAAACGTTAGTTATATCTTTAACATCCACCCTTATCATAATACTAAGCTTAAACTCCTTGAAAATTTGGTGCAAGATATTTGTATTACTTTGGGGTTCATCTGTTCGTGTCTTATCCAGAAACGTTTTGATTACTCATTGTTAGTCACAATGTGACCATATGCGTGTACTGTAGACCCTCACCTCCAAGTCAAAGCGAACATGCGCAATTTCGTCCCACAATCCGGCTCGATCGGTGCACGCCACTTCCAGCTGGCTAAACTATCCAATCTCCCGAACTTGAGCAGTTAGAGAATTGAGACACGGTTCACTGCCTGAAGACCTGATCCCATATGATTGGCCCTTCAGGTAGGCACGGTGGCACCTGAGTCGGTTACTTTGGACTTTAGTTTGAGTCATTGATTATGGTAATGAACACGTGATGCAGTTTTGTTTTTCACCAAAATAGGTTAGTTTTTGCATCCAAACAGAGTCCCAACACCAACCAATTCAAAGTCATACGAAGAGCAGAGTATAGTGTACGATGGTTTTAAAGACACCCTCGTTAATCATTCCAAATTACTCATGATGGGTCAGCTTCAATCGTATGTGCAAGATGGCCTAATTCATTGGTTAGGTGCTGAGTAACTAGCGTCTTATTAGCTAACCGATTGAGTAAGTTGGGTCGGCACTAGGAAGAGGAAAGATCAGACGGTGGACCAACTATTATTCACGACCTCCCTTTTTTGGAATGCAAAGGATTATACGAGGAGAGTATGAAGGTGGCAGTTGCAAAACTCCAATTCTTTCGCGCCGTCCATGAATTTCACCGCATTATTAAACTGTAGCTGACACAGGAAGACTATTTGTGGTGGACACGAGCAAAATGCACATTTAAGGCCGGATATTATGCCTGGGACGCCAAAAAAAGGCATCGAAAACAATGAAAATGCTTACAATGTAAAGGATCCACAGGCCCTTTTCATGGCGCTGTCAAAGGCTTAAAAACTAAGTATTTTCTGTTACTTCGGTGCCTGAGCTGACAGAGAAAGTCGCACTTCAAATGGCGTACTTTAGTCCTCCTGAGCAAGAAACTACACCCCGAATGGGCTTCTACTTCTGAGGGCCTGCCTAGGCCACGACATTCTCTCATGTATACGGTTACAGCCTTTATATTTCCCAGCAATTGGAATAAAATGTAAACATGTTATTGAGGTTGACCTGACGCAATCTTGACAAAAAACATGTGGTGCAACATTTTGTTTCAAATACAGGCTAAGTGCCACTAAAATAACGTTGCACCTCCACTGTTCATCTACGTCATTATTTATTCCCCAAGGAAGCCATTAAAAGAGCTCCTTAAACTGAGGCAGTCTGACCATTATTCCCAACCTCGCTGCAGGAAGCGAACATAGTCACGAAAAAGACATTCACCAGCAAAGTTCCAGGTTGCAACAAGATCTCAGCTAAGACCTCCAAATAGACAGCCCTAAAATCTAGAACAAATTGATCTCAGTTTGCAGGAAGTGTGACTAGATGGACAGGCTTCATGCTGGTGAAAGCTCTGCATCGTTTCCCCTCACCCACCCGACCTTGCACTTTGAGTATGGATGTCCGACGTCTTACGCAGATTATCATGCAACCTCAAGGTTTCGTCGGGGGCTGACTTACGGAGAACGAATCGATCCCGGAAGCCATTGCAGAAATAAGTGGATCCAGGCACAGTTACGCAGACTTTCTTGCACAGTTCCTCCACACGCTCACTGTAATGCTGATGAACTAACCATGAACAGCCGGCAGTAATTGAAGTAAACTTATTGATCTATTGAAAACTATTCGGTAGTCGCCGTACGCACGCTTTCACGAAAGTCTCCGACTGCAGGATAAACTATCCATTTTTTCGTTGTAGTTGCTCGTTGAGCAAACAATGGAACCTAAGCAGCTTCGTCTTAGGCTATGTATAAGTGAGATTAACAAGCAGCAGAAAAAAACCGGCTATCAAGTGTCAAAAGCCACCAACTACAGCATATAGGAAACCATACATTCCTGTGAACGGAATCGGATAATAGTTGTAAAAATATCCTCTTTATACCAAGAAATACTGAAATGGATGAAGACGTTGTAGCCAGGATCTCAGAAACCAGCTATGCTGACCTGAATCCACATCTCAGTGGACCTTTTCTCCAGCACCGAGCTGAGGATGCACATGGACATCATCCTAATAAGGTCTCTTTGATAGGATGACCTGGACAGTCAAGCTAAATCAGTCAATAAAGCTAAATCTTTTACGCCGTTGACGGTCACAGCCAACTCCGAGTGACAATTTAAGGCCGACAGCAATGTGAAGACAGTTCTGTCCAAGTTAATTCCGGTTGGGCATCCCTCCGTAAACCTACATCAATTTTACCACGTAATTCAAATTAAGCATTTCGCTGCAGCCCGAAACTTTCTGTCCTTTCAAACCAACTGACACCAGACAACAGAACTTGACCAGCCATAGACATCCGCACTGATTAGCTAACCCTTTGGGCTTCTTTGATTCCAGCATAGAGTCCAATGGATGGAGTGTTCAACAGAGCATTTGTAAAATCTGGCTCTGGATGGATACTCCAAGCTACCACTGCCATAACTTTGTTGCCAGCTGGATTCGCACTCTCAACCCTACGTTGTCTGCTTGGCTAATTAAGTGAAATACCCACCCTCAGTTGCTGTTTTCTTCTACACTAACCACAGCATCAACGCCATAACGCAAGCTTATCCACGTCTCTAAACGAATTATAGAAAACGAAAGTTCAATCGAACACTTCTACGTCAAACTTAACACAACACTGCAAAGTCCTTCATTCACAACCAAAACCTCAAGCGCACTTCTTTGAAAATGCTTGTCGTTGCCTCTATGACAGAGAGACAGCCTTAAAACCTACCGAATGTGTTGGCAATGATGCCACTGATCAGAGGTTCAACTTTTGTCCAGCGTTGAACGATAATCAAATAACAGTCCGATATTGTCCTTCGTGCAGTTCTCGGGTCACGTTCATAATTCTAAAAAGTAAAATAGTCAACGATTACCCTGATCCAACCTACAAAAGTGGTTCAACCCTCAGAGGAAGGAGTTAAGTTAAATTTATTAAATATGAATATGATAATCCATCAATACTGGTTGCGAGACTTGGACGGCGTTAATGTGATCATGTGTTCGTTCCTGATGACAAAAAGAAGTTCAATCCTTGAGGAGGGGGCTTATTATGTTCTAGAAGGAATCTCTTGGTAGTCTGGACAATCCTGCACACCCTTTCTTTTCTCTTAGACACTCATTTAAATAATATAAGCTACTGGAGACTAACCGCTTATAATTACGCAAGTGACACTTCACATATGACCTTCTGGCGAGCTTGGTAAACTTAAACATCCAATGACAGGAACCGGTGACCGAAGTACCTGCAGATGTTCCGTGAAGCCGGAGAGAGGAATGGTCGTATAGATACCGTCAGGTGACACATATCCACAGTTTCACATTAAAGCGAGGTTTATTGCGCACTGAATCCCTTTTAGCGGCAAGAATTTGGGATGAAATTCTTGGTTTCACTTGGAGGCATTTTATTTGTAGGTCGAAGCAAACTGATAATTCAACAACATCAGTATACATAACAGTATACGAAACCACCGACCCCGAGTTCCTAATTATTCTATGATGGATGGAAGTGTCCCCAGTCTACTACCCATTCCCAGGGATCGAACGAATCTTAACCCCTTAGCAAGTTATCTGTGTGCTCTTACAGGAACCAAATCAATTCGCATCTCAAAAAAGGCAACGGTGACCCAGCACGCCAAGTTCAAGATTAATGCCGTTGGTGAACTAAACAAAATACTCAAGTAAACTCTGATACCACGCTGAGTCACCAACTCCAGAGACGCCCGTGACTTCGGAGCGCTCAGTTTAATAGCTGCACGCGCTGCCTCACTTTTACCGCTGCTTTGCCTATTATGGTACCATTTCGTAATCCAACCCCTCCAGGTATCCAGCTACAAAATCCATCTAAAATAACTGTTTCTATCAAACAGCAATGCCGTTGGCAACCTAGTTTGTTCCTAATTTCACATACTCAACGCTAAGGACGGAATGCTCGAGGAATTTCACACCCACCTTAACTCTGACAGCTAAACCCCTAAAGTCAAAAGGGCACTCCCAAGAAAAGGTTCGCCAACGGTGAAAACGGACGAAACACCATGAGTTAGGTGCCTGGACGGCTCACGAGACAAATCAGGAAAATAAACTCCCTCTTCTCACAGTATGATGGCATATTTATCTAACAAGACCTCTGTGCACATGGCTCTGTCCACGAAAGTTCAAACAAGGGCAGGATAATGCCTCTATTTTCTTATCAAATGAGGTATGATTATACTTTAGCTCACGACTTAAATGCAATTTCTTTGAATACAATCAGCCTTTCCGCCTGCGGCGTGCGAAGCGTGCAAACAGTCCTAACCCCAATCCCATCGAAAAGCTCCTTGCGGTCATCAAAATGAACTGGGACAAGTCAAGCATACACCTTTGAATGCGGCAAAAGATAGAATTTGTGCTCAGACATTGCATAGACCAAACCAGCATAGGCAACTCAGTATTCTCTATGTTTTCCCACTAAAAGCGATTTTAAAAGCAAAAAGGCAGCAAATACTAATGAGTTGGAGTTGTAGTGTGTTTCCTTATTTTACCGCCGCATCCTATTTTATATCCTATTTGCAATAAATTATTTTTTTCTGATTTGATGGTTGTTGATAAAATAAAGTATTTTAGCTAATAAACTAAATCATGTCTTATTTTAAAGGTCGGACTTTGCATTAACACAATATCACTTTAAGGAATGCCGGGTGGGTGGGAAGTACGCAACAAGGATTTTTTGTGCGAAGTTCATGACTCCCCATCTGTCAGGTCACAAAATGTAAATTTTAAAATCTTGAATAAGTCAAATGAAATGAGAGGAAGGGATTGCGGAAGATAAATTGCAATCTATTCTCTAAAACTTCTTCAATTTTCTATAGTTTTGAATGGACATGAAATTCCAGATGAAGGATAAAAATGATAAGTTTTTAGTTTCATCAAATCATAAAAAATATGCTTAAATCATAACTGAAATTCCTCACGTCAGATAAAATATCATTATCGATCATAAGGGTCTATTCTTGGATTTGAAACTCGGGCAACCCATATTCCATATAAGTATTCGTGGATTCCACAGTGAGGTAAATAATCACTAAGGATTTTATGGTTTGTCGCTAACTGGCAGAACTGACCTATTTAGGTTTCTTTGTGACTCTATTGGTTTAAACAACTGCTTACGAAATCTACGTTTTGTTATGCATGATTTGGCACATTACCACATTCATAGGAGGATAACTGTTTTGCACAAAAAAGATAATAGACTTGTCCAATTAGTACTTAATGATGAAGAGGTGTGCTTTTTGTCCTATCATGCGAACTCTTCACATGTGAGCAAGTAAACCGTGTAAGGACTGATAATTTTAATTTGGAGCCACAGAGTAAAAAGCATCCTGCAGCTGCCGACCATATTCCCAAGCCATGGAATGCTAAGATTTCTTCAGCCATATATTGCAATCAAAAGATTGGTGGAGCAGGGTGCTAAAAATAGGAACATTCCCTGAGTTAATTAAGTGAACCACAGGACTTTCGTTTAAATGAACACCATTAAAAGCAATCAGGATGCCCAAACGAGTGCAGCGAAATGCGATCGGATATCAGAAAACGTCTGATCTCACATCTGCTTGAAAAAAATAGGGTCATGCAACGCTTTATAAAATTCTATTTGACATCACCCAACTGACCTTCTGGAATCATAGTACTATTAGGGAACTTTCCAAAGCCTTTAAAAGGGTTATTTTCAGGGTAGTGGTATAAAGCAGGCCTACAGAAGACACGCTTACAGTGAGCAGTTCCGCAATAAAAGTATTCTTTCGCAGATCCGTCAGTCGATCGTTCAGCGAGGATTGTACAAACATGAGTTGACCGTAGCATTTAATCAGGAGGTCGATAGTCTCCGGGGTCAACTAAAAGAGCATACCCCACAGGTGAATAGAAGGAAGATACATTATTTAAAAATGAAAATTCAAGGTTTTTCAGCAGTAAAAATAGGTTTTCATCGCAGGTGAAATCATAGTATGAAGAAAAAGTGTACAATGATATCATTTGGTAGAAACATGGGAGATTTTTATCTCCCCCAGACTAAAAATTTAATTTGACTGGAATGCTGACATACTGCAGTCAACCTTCATGCTATTCTACACAAAATAAACATAGTTCTATCGGCTAGAGAAAGAAGGGTCATCAGAAAAATGGAGGAACAGCCGCATCTTTTAGAAGTTGCGCTCGTCTTGTTTTGACGTGAAAGGCACGGAACGAATGGAAATCACCTGTTACTGTCAAAATACGTTTTTATGCAGGTGGTGTACCTGGTCCCAGCCAAGCCTTATTTGTTTTACAATTCAGGGGTATATCCAATAGCTCATAAGGATCCTTAAAATCGCCCCAAACACCGGGGAAAGTTGGCAAATTCAAACAAGTAGACCATCAGTTGACTTGGACTAGAGTAAATAGGATTCCAACAACCAGACAACCTTTTGTAGCCGACGTTTCTGGCTGTGTTATTTTCTTCATTCACAATAGCTCCCAAGTAAACATTTTCAGCTGTCCTATCAAACAAATCATTTGTCGGGGGACCCTTGAAAACACCTTAAGAGCTGGGGCTAGGTATGGGGTGACTTCTGTTATGGGAAGTCATAAAATAATGAAAAAAAACAAATCTCCAGTCTGAACGTAGATTATAGTGCTTGTAGAAGGAAATAATACAAGGTTGCGTTTGGTTTGCATTCGCTTCTTTTTCCCAAAAAAGTTACATCTGACTAAGTTTTTTCACTTGTTAGCACAAATTAATTTCAGGCTGGTCCTATCTAAGCTTTTAACTCGAGTCATTTAACTAACGCACGCAGCGAAAACGATTCACTACTTGGGTGATTGCCCTGAATCACGCAACTGCTACTTGAGTATTCAAGATCACATAGGAGTGTATTCCATCCATTCGCAAACATGATTGCTCCGAGTGATCCACAGAAGACTTCGGGCAACGTCGAGTTCGCGCTGAGTCCAGCATCAGGACCGATAAATGCAAACTGAAGCACGAGGAAAGCCTTTCCAGGAGTCCTTTCCGTTAATCACCGCAAATGTCCGGAAAAGTGTGTTCGGGCATTAAGCACGTAAAGCAGATGGGGCAACAACGTAATATGCGACCCAACTCCGGGAACGAAGGATATTTGAGCTTGTAATACGCGATCTTACTAGGCGCCTCACACTGTCCATTGTGGTTGTTAGGGTAAGAATTTGTAACAGGGTTCGTAGGGTTACACAATATCTCGCTGGTGGTATGAGGATTGAGGTATCGGGTCAAATGGCAAATTTCGAAGCGATGACTAGAAGGACGCCATCATATTTTCAAAACATATCCGTTTTAATTTGATAATGAAAGATCACGCAGAGCGGGCCTCATACATACACCTGTCAAGGGTCCGAATAAAATTGGGTGAGGTCAGTTAGGAATGACATAGCGCATGTTGGTCGGCGTGAGGTAAAACCACCGGATCTCACAATCCACACTCTTGTATGGGCAACAAACAATTGAGTGACCATAATAACCTGGCAACGAACGCTTACCCTAAGGAACACAACGGATAGGGTCAGGGGTAGGTTGGCGCTCTTCTCTTCCTCATTTAGCCCTATCCATGAAAAACCACCGGTCCCGTATTAATCGCTGACCTATCCTTTGTCCTCTGAGTTGGGTCAAATGACGTTCTTGGGGCAGGTGGTCTATGCGTGCTGAGCTAGGGCATATTACCAGCATAAACGTGTTCGAATGAACCACTGGGCAGCGGTAGCTTACTGATAAATTCGTCATATAGCACGACTATGGGTAGACGTATGTTATCGGTGAATACTCCGTGGACAGCCGGAGTCACGTACACGTTCGTCCTATTACGGAACTGAGGATGGAGCTTGAAAAACCTAGACGCCTTTTCTAAGGCACAAACAATGCAGGCAGCGGCGAACAGACGGCGTAGAGTAGGGACGAACGCATCCAAAACCCCGGAAGCCAAACCCGAAAGCAAATGCTGCTTGCCTATCCGACCTGTTTGTTAGACATACCACAAATACTCCGATTGTGAATTAAGAACTAGGCGCGCGTTGCCACAGGTATTTTCCATGACAAAGACAATGTAATACAGGAACAAGGTCGAAGGGCCTCTGAAACAGACCACGCGTTAAATACGCTTGAAGAGCACGGGGGTCAGATCAGGTCACGACAGGGACCGCACATCCATAACAAATGCCACACATGGGGGGGGGAGGGTGTGAGGCCGGACACCTAGGTGCAGGCTCAGGCCCACCAGCTAGCTACATGCGCCTGATCATGTCTCCGATCTTCTTGACTCTGTCTTCGCATCATGCTTCAGTGGGAGAGGGAGAAGAGAAGAAGGTAGATGTTGTGCAAGTCTTCTATCAATTTAAACTAATTTATGCGCAAGTCACTGTCTCTGCGTACGCACTTTTGTGGCACACGATAAACGTCGTCAAAAAGGACGGACTACCTATCTTTTTAATACTAAATTAATTAAGAATACCTGTCACAAGTTCAGTATAGACTTCGCACTTGGATCAGTCATCTCGAGGTAAAATACCACCAATTAGAACTAAGATAAAGTTGCAGTCTACTAAAGGGTCCGAAAAACATTGTTGGCCGGATACTCTTCATTTCTGTGGAGTACTGTTGTCGCGAAAATTGAGAATTTAGCCTATAACACATCTTTGGTTATATCGGTATCATGAAAAATGAGAATCATTTAAAAATGATGCGGTCTTTTAACAAGATGCGTAAGCTTAACACGAAACTTCGCTTTATTCCTGTAATATTTCCATTAACATTCCAAGGAGAATTTGCGTTACATTAGATGTTTTGCAACATTTCTGATTAGGGGATGCGTATAGTCAAACTGAATCAGAACCTTAAAAAGACTGATTTAATAAAAGGGAAAAATGTGTATTAAAAAAATACTACATAAAATAGGCAACCAAAGTGAGCATTGCTATAATTTAACAACCCACCGTCGAAATAGGCTTGCTGACCTCTCCTGAGTGTCGGACGGTTCATAGTCATTATGTAGGCTGTGGGACACTTCGACTGTCGATGTCCATCGCCCACAGCACCCACCCACAGCACGATGGGCGCAGAGACGGTGACTTGGAGATAGTGAACTTGCACAGCATTTACTGCATTCCTTCCTAACTCATCTATCTAGATTCAGAGTCAAGAAGACTGGAGACGGCCTCGCTCGCAGTAGTTTAGAAAGTCAGGCGGCTCATCTTCGCGTGCTACGCACGCACGGTCCACGCCGAATTAAACTAGATTTCACACAGGCAACAAAGGGGCTGCTCGAATCCCAAGTCAGTGGGAGTGACATATGGGTCATGTTAAAATGTAAAAATTGCAGCCTGACTCTTAATTTGCTAGGAGTAGCAACGAAGCGAGATCCAGGATGTAGTCGCCAAGAAGGAGACCCAAGCACTGGAACAAGAGCTTTAGGAGCCTGACCTCTTGGATGTTTACTTTAATCGAGCATCAGAGACAGAGTCAGCATAGTCTATTAGCTTGCCCATGTATCCGCTGACCTCTGATCGCCTCAGCAGTCTTTTATCTTCCTTCGCACCTGCACATAACATCGGCAAATTATCACCTCGAGCTAGTACTTTTCGTCTTATGCGGAAGGTGGATAGACTAAATTCAGTCCTACAGGATTTAAACTCCACTTGACCCTTAATATTTTTGGTATTCAAGCCATTTCCTCATAATTTCGCAACACCTCAATCTTTCCCCTATCTTGACTGTTTTTCCAAGACTGCGTAAGATGGCACGTGAGAAGAAGATAAAGAGCTTCGCTTGGAAGGATATTTGTCACAATCTGCAGCCCGTCTATAGTACGTTGGATTGGGCCCGGCCAGACAATTATCACACCAAGTGCAACTATCCGCGATGAACTCCGGAGCTGCCAAATGTCATAGGCGTGCAGTGGTGTAACTACATCCTAAAAATACTGCAAATTTTAGACAATCCAATACACTTATCAAACTCTGTCTCTAATGCTGGATTCGAGTAAGAATCCGAACGGTCAAGCTAATAAGGCTCTAGTTCCAGTGGTCGTGTCTCCTTCTTCGTGACTTCTTCCTGAAACTCACCTTTTCGCTATTATTAGCAAATTAAGAGTGAGGTAGCATTTGCTACTTTTTAATATGACCTATATGTCACTCCCACTCACTTGGGATCAGAGCCGCCCTTTTGTCGCTTGTGGGAAATCTTGTTTGATCCTGCGTGGATCATGCGTGTGTAGCACGCACAGATGAGCCACCTGAGTTTCTTAACCACTGCGAGGTAGGCCGCGTCTGGACTTCTTGCCTCCGAAACTGGGTGAATGAGGGAGAAAAAATGCAGTAAATGCTGTGTAAAACCACTATCGTTACTCACCGTTCCTGCGCCCACCGTGCTGTGGGGCGGACAGTGGACGTTTTCGGAATCGACGGTTTAAGTGTCACAAAGCCTACGAAATGAATATGATCCATCCATCACTCAGAACAGGTCAGCGAGCCTACTCCAACTGTGGGTTGTTAAATAATAGCAATGATCACTCCGATTGCCTATTTTCTGTAGTATTTTTACAACATTAAGAGGATGTTGCGACTAGGCAACCACGTGCTTATGACACTTTGCAGCTGCCGAGTGCATCGCAAATAGTTGCAGCAAACTCTGGGCAATACAATACACTCATCTGACACTGTCTTTGATGATGTATTTGAGTGAGGATCCGAAACGTCAGGATAGTGAAGTTCTTGTTCCATTGATCGTGTCGTCTTCTTCGCTGACTCTCAATCCTGAGAGGAGGATCGAGATATCCTATTAGTTTTAGGCGGTTTTGCCAGTCACGGCTTTTAGTGCACCGTGAATGAATCAAAGTCGTCAGGTTTTTTATAGGGAGGATAGTGTCCCGAGAGCCGATCTCGCTCTTTTTTCCCTCTTTCGGTCACCAATCTACTGTCTGAGCCGGTCGGTCGACTAAAGCGGGGATAGGGCGCAGTGGCGAGCTCCTGAAAGGGGCCACGCTGGGTAAGGAAGGGGGTCAGATGAGGTTACAGAAGGTGTTATTGGTAATGCGTATCCTTAAGAAGGCTACACATGAGAGAGTGTGAGGCTGCACACCTAGGTTCAGACTCATGCCCACAGGCCAGCCAACTAGATCCGATCCCACCTCCAATCTTCTTTACTCGGTCTTGAGAAAAGATCAACATTTATAATTGAGAAACCTATAAACCCGTTGTACTTACAGTTCTCAGGAAACACTGGCCCAGGTTCTCAATGACTTTGTCCTCGCGGGCGCAATGTTCACGGAGGAAATTAGCGAAGAGATCAGCATGCACGGTAATAAGCTGATCCAAGTGGGGGAAGAGATCGGCCTGGTCAGCGGAAAGGAGGGACTTGTGCACAGCAAGACCTTTTACGTAAACATCACGAATCATTGTAAGGGTGTGCAGATAACGTTGCTCGGTTGACAGCAGCTCTATAAGGGACGTAAGATAATAGATTTTACGAAAAGTCCTGTCAAGTTATACGAGCTTAGCCAATTGATTTCGGTCATAATCAGGTAAAATGCATCGAACCTCAGTAATTGACAGCAATTTAATGATTCCTTTTTAAAAATGTTAACTGTGGCCACATTTCAAATTGCATAGTTGTATATAAGTGAAATGGAGAAATCTTTTGTTTCATATGCATTTAACGTTTAAAAATTTTAAGATGCCCTGTCATTGGAACGGGAAATGAATTTAAAAATTTGACGAAATAAGAAGTTAAAGTAGAATAAAATACTTAAGGAGACAAAGCCACTAGCCACAATCAAAAACGCTGATCAAAAAATGTTTTAACTGGAGACACGCGTTTTTCCCATCATTGAAAAAATACGAAACTAAGTAAAAGGTTAGAGTCTGAAACACGTTCTAACATTCATTAAGATGCTTTTAATAGCTATGTTCGAGAAAAGGCAACCAAAGGAATCTCACTGGAAACCCAACATGTCAAGGTGTACAAATAAACTTGGTATAAGATTCCAGAGCCATAAGTGATGGAAACGCATTTTTATTGCTTTTCCTATAGTATTGATGAATAACATGAAATATTCCGCATCCTCCAAGGCCCAAAATCAATTTGATCACTCCGTAGGTATTTTCGGACTCTGAAATTGTTATATTTTGCAATAAAAACTTGTTCTTTTTGTTTTCACCAGTATGTTCTGCATTCATACGAAGAGCATAGGTTAGCGTAACTTGCAGACTGCAAAAAGGTCTCTCTTTAGGTTATTTGAAACGGACAATAAAACTCGAAAGCTAGCAACTTCAATTGTTACTTCAATGCGCAGGTAGCAATCATTTGAGTGAAAACTGTCTTCAAATGTGTTGGTAGTCCGGCTTGCCAAAAACAATGGAGCCCCGCTGACCAAATATGATCTTCTTTGCGTACTATTTTTGGAGGGCACGGCGTAGGTTAGGCAAAGTCTGCTTGGAACAACGATACCCACGGATAGTTACAAAGGACTCGCAATCGCTGCCCAAACAACATGCAACTCAACATACTACACGCAGTAATTGCGAGAGGCGCACAAGTAATGATCAGGGTAGGTGAAAGCGTAGAGAACCAAAATTCTGCTCACAGAAACATGCAGTTGCTGTGCCGGAGACGTGAAAGCTTACCGATTTTAACGGTCTCAACTGGGAAATTTTCATCGATGGAAAAAGACAGCCGTAGTTGTGATCATCAAAATCGACCAAACTCAGGCCAGGGGATGAGTGTACTTACGAGGGTGAACTCTGAGAAATCAGATGTGGTCCTAATTCGAAACAAACTGAGTGGTCCTGTTTCCCTGACAAGGCGATCGCTGATGTGTTCCATGTGATTGAGACTTAAACACGGAAGAGCTGAGGAAACGGCTGTCCGTCTGAATCTATTTTTCATGCTTTGTTCATTTTTTTTCGTGCTGCCATTCCAGTGAGTGTTTCGAGACGTGTCGCAGAACAATGACAAAAACTTGTCGAACAATACCCTATTTACCATTCGCAACTGAAATTCCGACAAAGTGTCATCCGTCGATTTTAGTTGTGCTCCTCTGCATACATTAGCCTCCCATCCTTGTTACACTAACAAAAGACAGGTTGCACGAGCAAACGCATTGTCACGCCCTATAAAGTAGGAAGGGAATCATTTGTGATCTCTCATCAATATTTTATTGACAGCCAAGATTCCTTACCTGCCTAAGCAAAACATGTTCGGAGAATCTTATATGCCCCTAACGCACAAGACCCTGGAGTAGGGACGCCCTGCCCCCACGTAATAAAGGTGGCCTTGCGCTAACGTCCAGGAAGGGTAGATACGCTCGCGTCTTAACCCTTATCCAAACCTTAACTGTAAACCTAAACTTAAGTCTAACCCCACCCTTAGCCCCAGGCCCAATTTCTTTGGAAGTTAGCAAAAAGCCACCTATATTACTGGTAATTCCTGCCCCGTCTTCTTGTCGGGAAGGCTATGTCCTTCTTATTTGCTGTCGTCATGCGGCCGTACACTGACAAGAGGAATAAGGGACTGAAGATTTATAGAATTACAATTTCGAAGTGACCCGCATACGTATATGCTTCCGTCTCTAGTTGCAAAACAAAAGTAAGTTCGTACGCGCTGGGCCCACAGCGCAGAGGATCGATCTGGAGCACACATAGTTGATGCACAAGAAAGTCTAATATCAGGTGCCAAGCTATCAGCATAAAAAATCGACCAAACACGACCGGAGATATGCAAATCGCATAAAGCGTGGATGGATGACTCATGAAGAAAACCACGGCGAGGCGTCGCTGTCACACACACGTAGCGTGCTTTGAACTAATCTGCTAGACTTTAAACTTTACGAGACTCACTGAATTTGCGAATGAACATACCAATAGCCTCGGATTTAGTCTCCACCTGCGACAAGTCACGTTAGCCGGAGTGAAGGAAAAGCACGGACTACTCATGGTGGAGGTAGCTTTGCTCTTTGGTTACCCCTTGACGGAGACTGTTGACTGCATAAGCTCTGAGCCGTTTCGTTCCCGCTGAGGACTTAAGAATAACCCGAGCTATGAAACTACTAAGTCCGGAGTATTTGAAGTTTCTGAAAAAATACAACGAAGAATGGTGCGATAGAAAGTCGTAAGGAATTCGTTAGCCTGGAGCCGTCAGGTAAAACGAAGGTCTAGTCCCAACTTCGTTTGGGCCACCAGTAAACACCGATAGGATAAACGGACAGCTGGTAGTAAGTTCCCTTCTGAGCTGAACGAAATGAATAAGAGCGCGCTTAAATGCAGTTCTTGAGCATATTCGATCCAAGAATGATATTATCAGTTCCCTCTGCCCATTAAGAGGGTTTTAGCCTCGAAAAGTGTGTAGCAAAGTAACTCTGACTTGAATGAGGATAAATTGAAACTCGAAAATACTACTTAAAAAGATGTCAGCATTAAATGTTTGGCTAATCGAAATCGGCAGAGTCAATCAACTTTCAGTTGTCCTCAGTGGAGTTACTTGAATTTCAATATTCTATTTAAACTTGGGAAAAGCGTTGAATTCATAAAAGCAGAATGGAGTTGAGAAGTTCCCACTATTTTTAAATGTTCACAAGTTTTACTTTTATAAAAAAACTGCTCAGTTGAAAAAGGTTCATTTACCGTAAGCTCCGTGAAAATTTTATGTTCGAGTGGCACATGGAGCTTCTTCGGTCGTCTTTTCTCGCCATCGGATTAAATCTCGCATAGGGGTTCTTTAGCAAGCCCCGTTAACAGTGTTATTCGGAGTCTGCAGATTGCAGACAATCGGTGTTTTGGTTGGCAACCCTTACCGATTGTATAATTCACCTTTATTTTAGAAAGTATTTGCAACTTTCGCCTTTAGGCTATGGGGCTGGAAGATCTTCATTAACGAGGGTCTCTAAATATATTCTGCAGAAGTGCAAAAATCTACCTTTAAAATAAATGATAGGAAAATGCACGTACTCTAAGAAGCTGCCCCCTTTTTCAAATGGAGATAACTTCACCTTGCTCTAGTTTCAAGTACAGACGTGTGCTCACCCCAAATAAGATCATTCCGTCCTGCAAATTTCTGCGTGTACTGGCTTCTGTTGTTCTCTCCGATGAAGACGAGCCAACTCGGATAGTCCTGAAGGTAGTTTCCTTTCTCAACCAGTTCTTTTGGGTCTTCTAAATATTCTTTCGATTCTTCCATTTCCCTCGATGGACTACCAAGGAAGAAGTAAACAAGTTTGGCCCAAACTATAGTCTAAAATGTGACTGGACTACATAATAAGAGGTTTCAGCAAGTTAACGAACGTTTAGGAGTTTGAAAATATATTCATTTTCCGAGGACCCATCTATACTTAATATTGACGAGATCTGCGCAGGAAACTGGTCAGCCGATGTCCACTGCTTTATATATACGTGCTCGCAGATGGGACGGGCGTAAGATACTCAGAGAGAAAAAAAATAGTTTAATGCATTGTTTAAATGAATTCGCCTGCTTTATTTTCAGTGGTACTTTCTAGACAAAACTTTATCTGTTAAACTGATTGCTGCATTCCCTTTCAGCATAAACCATTTCATTAAGAACTACAAATACTTGCATTATTCCATTTCTAAACTCGGTCGTCACTTAATCGAGTGGTTATATGTTGATGAGAATTGTGTCATAGTGAGCAGACGTTCTCTGAAGGAACTACCACCAACATTAACTCCATTGATCATAATTTCAAGCACACCAAGAAATCAGAGACGACAGTGGCGTTAAATTGACCAGTGCAACAACGACTGTTTGGACAATACTGTTCACTAAAAACAAACATTTTAACTTTACCCTATACCAACCACTCATTGCTGAGCGGGCGAGTGCCTGGAAGCACTTCAGGAGGAGAAGATGAAATCACTGGAACAAGAAATTTATTGGCCAGACCTGGAACCCATCATCGGAGACAGTGGCAGATAAGGATTGTAGAGACAAAAGGTGTGCGATGGACACACTCAAAAATGGAGGCAGGCTTAAAAGCATCTTCCATAAAGGTAATAATCTGTAACTTTAGCGGCAACCAAGCTCCAAAAACATCCATCAAAGGCCGAGCTATCGAAAGAGAAAAAACGATCATGCCATGACCGTCTAATTCGGCCAATCCTTTAGCTTTTTGATCGATTCTTTTCTTAGACGCTCGGAGAATGGAGTGTCAACCAAGATCTTTGAAACTGCAGCAACAATACAAATAGGATTTTTTGAGTAAATTGGGTTTCTCAGATTATCACTCCGGAACTATCACCTTCGCAAATGCTTTCACTTTGACAGATATGCTCGGGTTGCCGAGAAGGAATTTTGACAGGTTCGTTTCAATGCTAAAGAGCACTGCATATGCAGTGACTGTGAATACGTGGCTTTGCCTACAACTGTGTTTTTGTACATTTAATAACATAGAAACGGTATCTTGACTTGGGTGCGTCAAAACTGTTCATTATTAATTATTTCGATATTTGCATAGATCAGAAAAAAATGTCTCAGCCAAACCTGAGATTGCACTGATATGCCATTTTATTTTCCCATAACGGACTCAAGGTCAGGGAGTTGCAGACTGAGTTTCCAGCATTCCATAAACCTACGAAACAATTCTTTCATTTCCACAATAACAAGCGAAAAAATAGGGAAGATGCCTTTGGCATAAAAACTCGTTGATCGACATGAGCACATCCAGCTGACAAGTCAGCAAAAGTGATACAAGGCCGTCAATCTGGGGCACATCATCATGGCACAGCAGAATTATCGTTTGAATAAAAGAGAATAAACTCCTTTGAACGAATCTTTTCTACAAACCACACGTGCTGTAAATACCTATAGCAAAACTAAAGTCAAATTATGGAGAAAATAAACAAACTCATGAATAATCGACATTCATGACCAGTGAGGTACGAAACCACACAAACCAGAAGTTAGAGTCGTAGCCAGTGCCCTTCCCAGCCTTTCGTATTTGCGTGTGAGGAGCATGCTAGTGAGGGCGAGATACAAGGTGTAGGGGCCGGTCGACACTGCTGACCCCCGAAACCAGGACCGAGATCAACTAGGATAACAAGGCTAGCAAGGAGTAGCCTCCAAGAACACTTGCCTCCTGCCAATGAACACCGGGTCTGTCAGAGCGTGAAGCTCTGCGGTAACGTGCGTTTTCTGGTTGGTCAATAAACCATGTTTGAAAAGTATTCAGAAGCAAAGAGAGTACTTGCGGCAAATTCGAGTTGTCTTCTGATGTAGCGGAATTTAGTAATTTAGCAAAACTGATCCAAATACTCGTCATTTTTTCGAAAAAATTGAACGAGCCTTCATGCCACAGTATCGCGGTCTTACGATTGCCTGTTGGCTCCTCTGCAGGTAGTGCGTTTGTCTTTCACGAGAGAAATAAACAGGGACTTGATGACATACAGCTCCTTACACTACGCGTACCACTTGTGCGGCGTCCCCGCAGCCCCAAACAACAAAAATAGACGAAAGAAATTTTTAGCATTTGGGCACTGTTACTAGGAAATACAACGTGAAGCCTGTTCCATACAGAACTTAATGACGGTCTTGGAGGGTGACAAAAGCTACATAGGTCAGCAAATTCCTGATCAGAAGCAAACACGTTTGTATCGGGAAGTTATCTGTGATGGACGTAAGCTTGCCGTTAACTTATTATTAGGACAGCCTGATAATATTCGAGGTTGTTGTAGGGTATCGGCCTGCCAAATGATCTCCTGAATGGAGATTATTTTGCCATCTTCGAGACAAGCGTTAGATAATACGGACTTTACTTACTCTTTTCAAACTAGCATTTGCATTTCTGAAAGATTCCCGGCAGTACTAAT
The DNA here is from genome assembly GCA_017591395.1 of Schistocephalus solidus. Classification (NCBI taxonomy): domain Eukaryota; kingdom Metazoa; phylum Platyhelminthes; class Cestoda; order Diphyllobothriidea; family Diphyllobothriidae; genus Schistocephalus; species Schistocephalus solidus. The sequence continues at coordinate 144,337 of WEDG01002875.1, read as the reverse complement.
ATGACTTAGCCCTGGATTTTACGGGTACCAGCTTTTGGAAGGATCGCTTTATTCGTGATTCTGTCATTATTACCATTGGATTACGTCTACCGAAATGAGCGGACCTCCAACTAAGTGACTCAGGCAAATGGGTGTTATGGTGGGCGTGTGTTTATGTGCTGAGGGAAGGTGCACCAGAGATATATTAATGTAACCCACAGAATGATGGCCTGGGTAACGCCCTCAACTCTAAAAGAAGGCTACCTAGTTTATGCGGCAGCTTGTTTCACTAGCTGGAAAGTGTCAGAACTTACGAATTTTGCTCAGTTATAGGCGTCGTACTGTCCATTTCCTAGAAAGGAGAAACAGTTAACACATAAAAAGCCTGATTTCCAAGATTGCAAATTCACAGTATCTTACTAAAGTTTCGGTCACTCTAAATTCTATTTTTCGTATGCGGCCAGATGGGACCTTTAAGAGACGATTGTAAACGTTTTGGGTTAGTGAGTGTGTATAACACGTGACTCTCAACCCTCAAAAACAAAAGCATATATTTGCGAAAAGAACTGAACGGTCCTACATTGGTCAAATACTAAGTCACTTGAGCGTACGTGAATGAATACCCGAAAATGGACACATAAGGCTGATTTTGTCACATTTTCGGCTTTTTTCCTTTTAGGAGTTTGAAATGCCAATTAACGATGATGGTGGTGACATTTGACGGCAAAAGCCCCACCTTAGCAACATTTGTAAGCACGCAAGCACGTCGTTTTGTCAGACACAAGTACCCTTTCACTCGTCCTACTTTATAAGTAAACAAGAAAGGCTGCTATTTACGCTTTTCTGCCGCACACCTGCTAGAGGGTTAGGGTGAGAATTGATATCCAAGTTCTAATAACAAACCTTATCAGTAATACCGGTCGCGCGCTTGGCTTTAAGGCTACAGGCGCAGTCAAAAACGATTTTTGCCTTTTTATTTACCCAGAAATTAATCATTGACTTGGATTAAATCAGCCTATCTGAAGGTTTATAGGCGTAGACTGAAGCTTCATACAAATATTTTGGTCAATTTCGCTCAGCCACAGCGGAATCACGGCATAAAATTCAAAGGCAGGCAGTAGTTTATTGGGGGTTACAGGAAACACGATAGTGACAGCACAAGTAATAGTTAAAGGCCCAGACACCTACTACGACTGTATTCTGCCGCTGCGACAGAATAATTCGCATACTGAACTCGAGTACGGGACGCTGAAACGAATATTGCTCGAGTGAGTATAGACACCTGTGACTCGTACAGAACTGAGGAGTTAGTGAATGCATAAAGCAGAACGCGTTTTTTATTTGACAAAATGCAATAGCATAGTGTATTATTTTGGGTGAAAGTCGCATCACTCAGTCAAAATATTGCCCACCTCTCAAAACAGATGTAAGTGTCTGATCACGTGCTTAGTCAAATTGATCCCCGATCTTAAAACTAATGAATAGGGCTGGGCTTGACTGGAAGAGCAAAAGCTACATCGTCCAATCTAAACTCATATTTTCTATCTCATAAAAGACTTAAAGTTAGTTTCCTTGGGTGCAATCTTTGAAGTCTCTAACCCATGCTGTGAGAGTGTGGTCTAGTAAGCAGTATGAAATTAATTTGCCCATCTACGACCAACTGAACATATGCCGTAAAGCGTTAGTCAAATAAATTAGAATGTGAGCTAACTAATCAGTCAATACCCCTTTCCTCGAATATAAGTTGAGAAGAGACCAGGGAATTTTGATAATAGTTCAGGATGAAATACGAAAATATTGAGGATGAACATTTTCGGAAAAAAATGGATCCTCATACTGAGACGATAAAATGATAAGCTTTTAGAGGTGGGCACATAGGATCATAATCCTATGCTCCCTTTCTTTCCGAGTTTCTATCTCTCTCTTTCTTAAGATGAAAATTTGCTTGACATTGTCTCCCAGTAGACATTTGGCAGCTTCTTCAGCCATCGCTCACGGGAATACGCTGAATCTAATGTTTTCGCATGCAGTAGTAAATTCCTAGACCTCGAATACCGTTAACACCTTCAAATAACACTCTGAGTAGCACAAACTTTGTCGACTAAGAACAACAAGAAAACAAATAAGCATTTAAAACTATCAAATGTTGGAGATCCAGTCACCCAGTTAACTTCCTCTCCTTTTTCTGCCCAACAAAGTCGGGGCAAATAACAAATTCGAGCCTGTTCCACCGCTACCCACTTCAAAGAGGCAAATTTGTGCAGCACGCATTACTATTCGGCTGTCCTTAATCGCAAGCCTTTCCTCTAACATGGCTATGTCAGGGGTTATAAAACTTCGATATACAATTAGGTCAATGTGGTACAGAGATTTCTGAGCTCTCAGGTAACAACTTGTTGGACTTTGCTCTTGCTCGCAGTGTCTGGCCGAGGTTCAAGCCTCGGGTCCTTCTGAGATGTCGGTTTTCTGTCCTTGTCGGTGGGTCTTTCAACGAGCATCACACGTTAGAAGACCATCTGTAAAACTTCCTGTGGTAAGGCCTACCGAACCCTTTCGTAGATCATGACAGGTGTTTGAACTGGTACTTTGACCTGATAGTCGCTATTGGCCTCCCAATCTTCTTAGTAAATCTCGCTAATCTGTTCAGAATCGGAACTAGCTGAAGGTTTACTGCAGCTCTGAGGCCACACTGAATCTAACTGAAAATCATAAAGCAATAAAGGGAAAAAAACTGAATCAAGTGTTTGACGAACTTACCTCACAGTTGGAGGACTCACGCTCAGGGATTGGGGGAACTATCGGAGAGTCGGAAAAAGGGGAAAGCAAAAGCAGGCTGCATCAAATCACAGATTTATTAAAACACGCTAGCAAAGTACAATAAACGCTGGAGTACCTACGACACTTTATTTTGCAAAAGTGAGTGAAAGTCAACGTGGATATTCATTTCAACTCTGGAAATAAATGTGCAGTCTTCTACTGAATTACCTACTCAAATGTCAATTTCTGGTAGAAGTCCAATCTTTGTATAGGGGAAGGAGAAGTGCAGTTGGCGATGGCTCTGATGAAACGTTAACCAAAATTCTGAAACGTGTTTTCGACTAGGAACAATCACTTTAAGTGGGGTTGTGATATTAACTAACGCGAAGTATAATCCCATAAAATTTCACACACGCCAAGATGTAAGCTCTTAAATTGACTTCTGTTGAGCGACCTGCATAAATCATACTCAAAAAAATGGCGACTTAAGTAAAAGGCATTTTCGCATTTATTTTCGGTATTCTTATAAATTCAAATATATTTCATAGAAAACACGAGAAAAAATATTCTTTCTTATACTTATTGAATAGCTGATTACCTCTTCGGTAAATGTTATTATTTATGAAGGTAGATCGTTCGATTTAAAAAAGTTTCCGCTTAGGCCATTTTTAAAACCCTAAAATATCCATTAAAAAAGCATTGGTAGCTGCCCGATATATGCAACATTGAATAAATACATTACTTTATTTTATGAACGAAATATGCTATCCTCGTCACGGTGCAGAAAGATGAGTGACAGCTTGTAGACTAAAAAACCTTAATGCAAATACAACTGGAGATCAGGTTCAAAATTATTTGTGGAAGGTCTTGGATGAGTCAGTCCATTGCACTCAGCAAAGTCTGAATGCAGCCTTGCAAATAAAAATGACCATTACTTTTGTGAGGACAAAAATAGGCCCGATTCCAAAATTCAGGGAAATCCAAAGAAGCCGAAATGTGGTTAGCTGTAACGCTGGATTGTAAGCTTTCCAAAAACGCGCTCAGCATAGTGCATGTAATTAGTTAAAGTCAACACGCCGCTGGAATTCTAAGAAAGAATGCCAGCTTAATGGTCCTTTTCAAACTAAAACTGGTAAAGGGAAACGCTAAATCCACCAATCACAGCCGAAAAGGAACTAGACTCCACGAGTCCAGCGGATCCAAATGCGAATTCCCGAATAATAAATAATAAGGTAAACGTGAAGAGATATGTTTCTTTGCAATAAGATTTGGGCAAACTTCACCTATAAAGCGATAAAAATTCCTTTGAGATGGGGCGAAAAACAGAGTGAACCAGGCCTATTCTAGTAAAGTGGCGCTTGTTTGTGAAACAGACGACGTAGCCTGAGTTGATAAAGTTATCAACGTGCATTATCTGAAGAGTTTGATTCGTGACAGACTAATTATCACGCTCATATCTCCTTGCACACCGACCATTCTCCATAAATTTCACATAGCTTATCGTCGTATAATATCTTCCCTTTATTACCATTGCTCTTCAAAAGCCCGTCAGACAACTTTATCAGTTTAGCTAATAATACGACCTGCCCTGTCACTATGACAACGGCTTCTGGTACACATAGTAAGATCTAATGGTTTAAGCCTTCAATACCTGAAGTTATTTAATAAGATACTTTGGAGGTAGCGAGAAACGGTCAAAATGATACGCTTAATTTGCATACAAAGATTGTGGAATGCGCTTGAAAATAAGCTCACAAATCAAAATATTGGAAACGTCTTTGGAATCACATTATATGAACCTCCTAATCGTCGAGCTAGGCAGAGGGCATGGCTTAGGGCAAGCAAGAGTGGGCAAATTTCACTGTTCGAAAACCGAAGTTAAGGTTTCTTAGCCCCTCTAACCGCTTCGTGGGAAATAGAGTTCACAGGCGTGTTGAAGAAATGTGCTTATTCGCTTATGAACTGGGCGGAAATTCATGGCAATTTGAAAGGTTCTGAAAAAGGTGATTTCATTAGATGCTGCTAAGCTCAAATTTAACTATCCGTCTAATCCAGACATTTCTGGATTATCAAATAAGAGAAGCTGGTGAACGCATGGCTGCTTTATATGAGAACAGGATCGAGTAAAATATGTCAGTGATTAAGGCAATCGATTAAGGGTTGCCCTAAAACACAAGTGGGGAATACGGGGAGGGCAGTGGGCCAATAATAGGCAGTGGTCCTTCGATGTCAAGGGGAGGGGCGGAAGGAAGTGGCGAGTTGTAGGCTGTTATTCGACCTTTGATTATGGTAGGCGTGGAGTCTGCATGAGGGGCTTCTGTGGGCACAAGACCATCTTTCGTTACCGGATGGCATCCACTTCGGCCATTGTTAACAGTACATAAGCTACCGAGTAGCTTAGGGTTTCTAGAAGGTACCTTGTTAACTACGTGAAATGCCCCGTTGGGGGTCCAAATGACTCCTGAAATCAACAACATATGCGAGATTAGTGCTGTTTGTGGTCCTTAATTCGCCGTTTTCCAGCCATGAGGGAAGGTGTTCTGGTATGCTTTTGGATAGGCACTGACTCATGCAACCCGCTCCACAGCAGCAAGTAAACGAATAAATGTACACTGAGGTGGTCTGCGATGGCAAACTATCTTCCTCTTAACTCTAAAATAGTCGAAAGACCCCGCGAGGTTAAACCCATTCGATGCCTAACTATGTGTAAACACCAAACTGCTAACGGTGAATGTACTGGCTAGATTGTTCGAACAGGTATTAAACGCACTACATTTACATTTAAATTTGTTACCGCCGAAGCTCTGAAAGATACGGTGAGAATAACCGAGAACGCACCCTTGTAAAGATAGAAATACTGGAGCATTACGTGTGTCAACACACCACCGTCCTTGACATCTGGATAGAAAAGCAGAGAGCTCTGAACTTATTTAAGTTGTATGCGAAATGAAATGACAAGCAAGGCTTATAAGGGATGCAGGTGGGTACATACACAAAAATGCTTACATGAAACTTTATAAAATATCAATTGAAATAGCATTCCTTGGCCATGAGCTTTGCATACCCCATTGAAAACTAATCAGTCAGAATAAGAAACTCAATTCGAGAACCTCCGGAACCAAATCTACGATCTACTTCCCACTTCCACAAACAGTATCCAACACATAAAATCAACGCTGGTGACTCACAATAATAATTATCAGAAAAATGGTCTGAAAACTTCTGACTTCTAACAAAAATGCACGTGGTGAAGTAAGAGCAACTCTGACAAAACTACGATAACTTAGTAACTAGACCAGATAAAGGAAGAGGCATCGAAACGATGAGAAGCTCAGACTATGCCACTAATATGCAGTCCCTATTGTAAACCCAGAAGACAATTAGGAAGGTAAACAAATAAAAAGATTGTACGTGTGATGTAGAGGCCAAATTGATGAACTGTCTAATTGGGCTCCGCACTGAGATGTTCATAAGCGACAGTGATCTCGAACCCCTCCAGCCAGTCGGCACGCATATCCCTCGACTGTATGGTTTACTGAAGATCCGGAAGGACGGTCTGCCAGTTCGTTCGATTTCGGACATACGACATTCTTCGTAGCATGCGAAAGCGAATTGGTTAGCAGAGAAACTCAAGCCTCTAGAGCAGAGGATGGCAAACTCCGGCCTTTAGGCCAGATACGGCCTAGCTAGTATTCCAGTCCGGCCTAACGCCCCCCTAGTTAATTATTGTTGGATCCGGTCTAATTGAATTTTCGCGGTTTTGTTCCCCTTCATTACTGCTGGTTGCAGCTCAAGCTGTGGCTCGTGTGTATTTTAAGAACTGATGTCAGGCCCTTGTATGAAACAGAAGCGCCTGACCGGGGAGGGATGATAAATATTGTGTTGTAAAAAAGTTCACTCTCTGGTCTCGGTTTCATTCACCTCGTACTGGGGTCAAGGCGTGCGTTGTGCGCACGTGTGTGTGCCGTTACGTGCGAAGCAATTTTATTTCATGGTCATATTACAGACATCGAGTTCCCACACAGCAACCCCAATTACGATTCCTAAAGAGCAGAATCAACGCGCAGCTACCAGTCTCCGGAAGGTTGACCTCAAACGTCGTGTCTTCAACCCCGAATGGACTGACGAATTATTCTTCGTCCAACGCGGCAACAAAGCCCTGTGTTTATTGTGCAACGACACCAACAGCACTTTCAAGCGGTCGAATCTCAAGGGGCATTTCGATGCCAAGCACGCGCACACGTACAGAGACTACACCGCAGATGAGCGGAAGACTGAGGCTGTCCGCTTGCAGTCACGGTTGGACCAACAGTCGTCCCTCTTCAAGAATAAGTTTCAATGTTGTTAGCCCGTGCCAAGCATGTGATCGCAATGTTTGGCAGCACTTATTCGTGCGAGCAGCTGTTCTCCAAAATGAAGTTTTGTAAGAAAAAGCTGCGCTCTCAGCTGACTGACAATCACCTTAATGACATTCTGTTGCTGATCTCCTCATCATTATAACCTTATATTGTATCTGTCTCTAAGAGCATGCAACATCATTTTTTCCCATTGATCGTACTGCATTTTTGAATAATAAACGTTTTCTTGGACACCTTGTTTCGTCTGGCCTAGTGTGCCTTCTTGACCTCCTGAAATGGTCTAGTAGTCCGAAAAGTTTGCCGACCACTGATTTAAAGCATTAGAGCTGCTACGCTTATTACATGTTTGCAATTGGCACTACCGAGCGTGACGTAGTTGCCCTCTAAATGCTGTGACTCAGGCCTATACATCGATCTTGTTGACGTAAAGAGATGAGAACAGCTAGTTAGCGTCCTTTATTAGAGGACCTTATAAGCAGCAGACCTGACAGTAGCGTTCAAATGAGGGTTCATTGAAAGAAAATCTGGTTTAAAATGTCGGCTCTAACTCTAAAAGTCACTTAACTCCATGCCCTGCACTTAATAATTTTAGAAATTATTTACTTGATATATAAGCCCACACGTGGGCTTCCAGGTTCGTGATGAACACATCACGTCCTTGAAGCTTCAGGTTAAGTTCGTTAAGGTGAGAGCTGATATCAGTGAGGAAGCCGAACCGACAGAATCAAACATCGACAGAGAACTTTTGAAAGTCCTTGAGGCCCCTCTCACTGACGAAGGAAACGACAATTCAGTTAGGCCGGATCCAAAAATAATTAACTAAGGGGGCGTTAGGCCGGACTGGAATACTAGCTAGGCCGGAGTTTGCCAACCTCTTCCTTGAATCATTAATCTGATTGCTTAGTTGAGATCGTCAGAAAAACCGAGTAGTACTCATGGATTTTGAAGCCAGTTACACCAACCAGGCGTCAGAGGAACTGAATACTGTGTGGGTAGATTTTTCAATCAAACATATTTTTAGAGGGAGAGAGAAAACCAAGAGAACCATGTGTTTGCGGTACTCATGTTTCAAGAAAAGCTAGGATAAAAGACAGGCAGATATTTTTTAGCCCATTCATGAATTGTCAGCAGTTTCTTGTGATAATACACCCAGACGTGCCATGTATCGATCGGCATATTAAGCTGGATGTCGTGCATAAAAACTCTCAAGGAGGGATGGAAGAAAGTACAGTTACTGTAAAAGGATTAATAGCATAAATTTCTCGTTTATTTGCACAAGCCAGACAAGGATTGGCTTTTACCATGTTTAAATGTTGTCTGTTCGGCATATTTACCATACATCGGGTGACCTCTGTGGAGCCAGCGCCGAAAGTTTACGAAAAGCTGTTTCTTACACTCTCAAAAACATACTTAAATTCAACATGGGGCGTTCGGTTATGTTACGCTGGCCACTGACGTAGTTTATCGAATAGAAAGAGAATTGGCACTGACTCAATACTCGTTGGGCTTAGTCAGTCACTTTGAAGTGTAAGCGCAGTGAACAATAACCCTCAATCGGATTGGCTGCAGTCCACATAAAGATGTACAAAAAATTCCCACAAAGCGATGAAACTCGATATGCTCTCGGCTTCCGCGGTACTGATTTCTATCATTGTTTATGGATTTTCTGTGCGTCGGCAACTGATTTTCTGGCTAATATATGAACGATAAAACGCTACTAAAGCTGTGAGCCTCGGGTCTTACAATTTGTGTGTGATTTGACGCGCCAGAATGGAAGTCGTGTCTATTTTCACTAATGGTTATTGCCATTTCGCAAACGGTAGAAATCCTTGCTGGAGTTTGGTTATTCATGCTGGATTCGGCTCTTACGCCCTATTTCCAAACCCTCCTTGCTAGATCTTCTGGCAGATAATCACTCAAAGGTCCCCAAAACGGGTTGTGTCGGCGGTACCAACCTCATTTCCCAATTAATTTGGGAATTTTAACTCGAGTCTTTCAGCTCGAATGATACGCCTGTAAGACTGTCTCTGTCTGTACTGCGTTGTATGCCACAGGCCAATGCAGATGTTCACACCGCATAGCTAATTAAGATGTAATTGTTTAGCTGTGACATCAGGGGCAGTGCTGGCGGTCCGAAAGCATTTCGTGGATGGGTAGGTTTTCTGGCAAAGGTGACGGGGCGATTTATCTAGTTTTCGGGGAAAGGTCAGCCGGATGGTATGCACAGGTATGTTGTCGGTCGAATGGCCGGTGTAGACTCAGTCCGATTGCTGGGCTAGAATTGTGGCAGGGCTATGGGTGGGGGAACGTAAGAGGCACGCTCTGGCAGATCGACTCGAAGAAGTAACATTGGGAACAATCGACATTGTTTATGTAAAGCCTTCTTTTATCAGTCCCCAAAATGCATGTGTTTAGGTTAGTCCAGTGCCACGTATGAATCCTTAGGCGTTGGAAGAATGCCAACCTAAGAAGGTCCGAAGGTTCTTCTGCCATTTACCTGCATCGAAGTACGGTAGCATGGACAAACTTTAAATTTTTTAGGAGGCGAATGGCCTCACCGTTTCCCTCCATACCAATGGTATTCCAGCTTCAAGAGAATGTAATAATCGCTGGCTATTAAAGAGAGCGAAGTTGCGATGAAGTAGACACGATCGCTCAAATACCACGTTTCGGAGTCATTCTCCAAGCCATCATCAGATAAACCAGCCGATACGGGCACATCCGCGCACAGGGAACTACAGTAATCATAGGCTGCGGTCACTGTGTTCCTCGAGACGGAGATTCTCGCTAGCTGTAAGCTACGACTTGTTTAAACCCTGGTTCACTTGCCTCAGTCTGTTAGCAAGTGCAATGATCTCTTCCCTCCATACTGGATGCTGAGACTTACGTTGCGGAAAGCAATCAGTAACACGAGGAGCGCGTAGGTGTACATTGTTTCCAACGTCAGTATTGGAGGGCCAGATGGTCAACCAATCATCACGTCAACATCCAACACGAATGATGCAACTTCAACCATTAACGACTGAAATATACTAAGGAAACACATCTTGAACGAAGTGGGAGTCTTTAACTGTCCTAGGTAGGCCAATGTACAGAGACTGAATCCCACACACATTACAGCCCCTTGTGCAGGAATTACCCGTATCTGATGCTCCCTCTGATTCTGGGTTATATTAAAAATGCGAAGGATCAGGCGAATGAAATTGTTTCTTTAAGCAATCCCGTCTAATTATTCTCATCTGCTTTCTGGGAACTGTATTTTGGTCTGTGTCAGTGGGGACCGATGTATCCAGTTAGTCTAGTTCCTCTTATCTGCCTCACAACTAGACTAAAGCCACCCTACTGGCCGGACCAGACCTCACGCCCACACTCCTCTAAGTCAATTGAGTATCCTTCAGTGAAGGTTAAATACGAACTAAGCAGGGTTTGGAGAAACGGTGGCAGAACAGGTAGCGATAAAACATCAGGCGTGGCTTGACTCCAAACCATCAGGCCGCTGACGTACCAAAACTTATCACAAGTCATGGCAGTATCGCGAGATGGCAAATGATTTAGGCCAGCCAGTGTGGCCTAAGTTATTGTCTGGCACAATCTGGTAACTGTAAACTGGTGGTTTGGGAGGGATTTGCGGGCATATGTACCTCAGAATCCTAAAAGTATAGGAAGCCCCAGCACTATGCCAAGCCATCGCGTGTGACCCTAACTGGGTTGTTGGACTACTGAAAGACTTTGTTCAATAAACAAAAATGACCCGGCGAGGGCCACTGGTACCGAAAGAGGCTAAACTACTGCCGCTGAGATACATTGATTTCCACCAAATAGTGCTACCCTGCATCTGCTCTAGTCCACCAGTTGACGCGATTACCCCTGGATGTAGATGATGCGATTGGAATGGTTTTGTGGGAAGAGACTGAAGGAAGGTACTAGGTGAGAGAAACAACCATGTGCAAATTGGTGATCGATATGCTTTACAGTCCTGCGAAACCGCCACACCCCTCTGAAACTGCCCAAGAACGCCCAAACAGGGTAAAATTAGCTGAAGGAAATCACAGAGTGAGTGGTTTGATGGCAAAAAATTGGCTACCGAGACTATTTTCCAGGAGCGGTTATTCTCATATAAAGCGTAGAAAGTAGTTGGATTGCGTGTGGTTCGACAGCGGCACCATCATTATGTGAACGCTCCCAGACGCCTGAGAGTTTGGGCGAGCCAGCGACTATTATAGACCGCCAAAGAGAGCGTGTGTCATTTACGTCCCCTTGCGTTGCACTTTCGTTTCCTTTTAATCTATTGGGTATGGTTCATATCAGTAGCATTTCAAAATTTGAGTTATAAATGACCCCTCTCTCACTAAGAATACTAATTTTTGGTTTAATTATACAATTTCTGCCTCGCTTTCCGATAAGACGGAATTTAAAATAATATCAGTGTGAAGTTACCCAGCAATGTGAATCCTGTTTTGTTTTATTCTCCTCATGAAAACGATAAATAGCAACCAATAAACCCAGTCACGGCTACTTTAATATCTTTTGTAATATAGCCATTAAATTTTTCAAATATTCCCTTAGAAAAATAAACGATACGTGCATGGTATACGAAGTGATTATGCTTGCACTGACACTCTTTGATGGGCAGACTATTGAGGTACATTTGGTTAGTGCTAGCTGATAGGACTGTTAAATCGATTACTAACTATGCCAGAAGGCAAGTGCTGCGTGGCGGGGTTGAGTGCTTGCGACCTGAAACAAATGCAGCTCTGTGTGTGTGTGTGTGTTAGAGCGCGCGAGAGAGTGCAGACGCTTTAATACTCGCCGTAATCAAATGACAACACTGCACCCGTGTTGGTGTGTGCGTGTGTTAAGTTTCATGTAAGCGAACAGCACTAAAAAGACGAAATCTACACACAGAAGACATTTTAGAGGCCCCAAGTAAGCTTCATATGACACGTGAGCGTTCCTCGGCCGAAGACCTGGTCCACAGGCTGTGGACAAGGTACCTGAGTCGAAACGCACTGATGTGTTAAACTGATGGATGGTTCATGTATCCACCTGTTCAAAAAGTGTTCGCTCAAACGGACTGAGCAGCAGAGCTGCGGCTTTCGTGAAAGATCTGCTACTTTCTGGATGTACGCTAATACCTTTTTGAGGAGGGCACAGCTGGCATAAAGCCGTAACGTTCAAAATGAACTTAGTTCGCGTAAGTCAGACTACGGGACGGGCTACAGTAGGAAACAACAAGTAAAAAGTTCTTTCATTGGAAACAGTCGTGAAAAAAAAGAGATCCCGCTTCCTCTTCGCCCCCATCCCTTTTCCCTTCGGTTTTACGAAAAACTACAATTTCTGTCTTTTTGGACGTCGAAATAAAATGAAATTAAGGCAAGCTTCCGTAATCAGTGCGCAGAATAAACAAAATTGTTAAACCTTGTGAGTATTCAACAGCCCGCACTTTCCCGATTCCTCGATGCGGAATAGTTTTTGGCGCAAAAAGTAAGCCAAGTTTGTCTTCCCTATTTTTCTATACAGTACATGTCAGTGCCATGACAAACAGTAAGCGCTGCGATTCAAGAAAATTCGCTTAAATCTTTTGATTCACCTTTAAATGAAAAAGAGAGCATAAATGCAGCTGTGATACGGACTAACATAGAACATATCCGCATGATGACCTTTAGTTGTGTGTCTGTTCATGACACTGAGAAAAATATTATTAATTTTGTAGTTCTTGAATTATCCTTAGAATTTCAATTTGTCTAGGAATTCAATCACATCGCTTCTAAAAGACTTTGCAGAAATAGCTCTCTCATATTTATTTTACTGGAACGTATGTGCACACGACGGTCTCCGTTACAAAGGATGGTATGTTCCGGTTTTAAAAAGGTCCAAAATTATGCTACCTTCTGAGAGTCCACAAGAATCTACGCAAAGTATACGACTTACGAATTTATTAATTCTGCTAACGAATTCTGCACCTAGATCCATAAGCATATGAGTGCCAGGATGTTACATAGGATAACTGAAGTGCCATATGAAGATGTTTTATAGAAGACTGCAATGTATAGTCTAGAGACTTTACGAATAAGAGAAATCTTACTAAGACGTACAAACTACGCATGAATCAGGATTTATGTAGAAGTGAAAGGCATCCTCTGGCCATTCCCTGTAGTTTTGAGAAGACCGAGCTGGCTACAAGATGCTTTCAGATAATTTTTTTTCTATGCAAACTAAAGATTTATTTCCAATAAGCAGCGGAAATCAACAGAAAACTATGAAGTGCATAAGCGTTCTTTGGAGGTGACTGAACCAAACCAACGAAAGGCTTGCGATTATGTGGTCCGCTAATCAGCGGTGCAATTCTGCTTAAGTAACATTTTTCATTTTAAATCCTAATCAAAAATTTATATCCATATTTTTTTCGGCTTCGGTTGTACTGTATGCACCGATCTTGTCCAATTTGGGGCCACGTGGTTTAACGCCCGACCTGGATTCACTGCACTTTGTTAAAGCCGTGGATTGAAGGTGGGGCAAAATTTTGAGATTTCAAACTGATATTTGTCTAACCGGCTATTATTTAGGCAAACAGCCGAAATTTAGTCGTGAAAACAAATCGCAGAGTGACAGCTTACGATTATTGCTAAGCCTTCGTGTAAATTTTAAAAAAATCGATTTGTATGTGCAAGATTTGGTAATTTGCACTCACCCGTACAAGCACCGTCCATTCACGTCAGGTAGGAAGTCGAAGAGGCGTCTAACAAGAGAAGTGAGAAAAGGAAACGTACTTTGTAAAGAGGAAGTACATGATGAATTCTGACAAACTATTTCAGGTCCTCTATTTTTTCGTGATAACAGGTAAGATGCATTTGGAGACGCAAACAGCCTAGAAACCTCTTTTCCGTAGGCGGTCGGAAAGGAGCCACAAAATCAGAAAGAAAACCTCCCTTTCATGGTACTTGCCCAGTATATTCCACATTTTTCGTTACCAATGTAAAATTGTTGCTGAATTGGTCATCTTCGCAAAAGCGTATATTAACAAATAGTCTCGTTTATATTTGCTTCATTTCCCGTGACAAAATATACAGGACCTAAATCAAGGTCCACTTAAAACCGAAACATAACAACTTATTTCATCTTAGGTTTAACTGACGATAAAACTACAGAGCAAGCAAACAAGTATTTCTGAAAAATGCCTGCTTTTAGTATTTAGTGCGTTTTCAGTTACTCAATGAAGGCAAAGAATGTATAGAGGAAAGAATTTCAAAGTTTCTACTCGATCACTTCACAGAATAATTTTGTGTGCACTTTGGTCCTCTACCACTGCGATTCGAAAAGGGCAACCTTTCAAAGGCTGACGTTAACCATCGCTCAGAAGGAACAACTGTACCCAGTGGTGCAAACCCTTAGATAGACACTGATGAGTTTCGATTCTATGAAGTGCTTTGGACCCCTCTGTGGACCAGCTGTGCAAACGCAGGCTTGTGCTTTCGGGCCCAGCTGGTACTCAGGGTTATGATTGACTGGAGCATAAGCCCGCAAGCCGCATTTCCTGTCATCCATCATCTCTGCGATACCACCAGAACAACTGGAATAGGAAAGTAATTAGGTTAGAGACTACAATAAAAACAACAGCAGCACGCCCCTAAACAGTAATATTTCATTTTATAGGCTTCTGCCAGTTGAACAGTCAGGTCAGTGGGAGCTAAATATATGAAGTAAATAGGTCCTATTAAAATTAAAATGTCATTCAATTAGTCTGATGCGGGCAATACACCTCTTTCTGTCAGAATTCGAGGATATTATGCTCAGCTAACACTGAAGAGGACTCGCGCCTTGGAAGAAGCTCAGTGGTGACCGATGCGGGGACTTCTTTATAGTGAAGCGGGCTTGTGACAACATATGTCCTTGATATCGTTTCCGAAACATACGATATTCTAATGGCAAGGCGAGGCCAAGATGCCCAGAGTTAGGCACAAGTTCAGGGGCCAACAACGTAAGGAGAAGTCCGTAAGCACCAGGCTTTAGCGAAGGGGACGATAAAAGCATGCAATTGACAGTAACGTAGCGACCTACCTGTTGTCTGGTCCCCTGCTAAGATTACAAAAATGTTATCTTATTTAACTGAAATCCTCTAATTCACGACTTTTAGTGTGGATCGACAGTTTCCTGTGCATTTCTTTGCCTAATTAAGCGAAAAAGGTCCTCGATCTCACCTGGAACTACCCCATGCTACACGCACGCGAGAGTAAAGCCAGTGATCATCCCGGCTGTCATTTTCCTAAGCGTTCATTTTTGGCTACCATTTTCTAAAGGCTGTTGGATGTAGCATTAATGGACTAGGAAATGGAAATATCATGCATACCCTTGGCAAATCTACAAAGTAACTGGGTGAATATAGCATTTAGCGTCAGTATCTCGCGTACGCAGCTTTAACAAACCGTTGAAGTGTGGAAATTAGGAAGACCCCCACGTACGGAGTACTTCAATTTCCGAAACTGGAAATGACACATGAGTTGGCGTGTGGTTTGTCAACCGTAAAGAGTGATATAGCAACATAAATAAGCTAAAGATCCATTTGCATCTTTTGCTTATAATGACAAGATCGGAAGATAACAGAGCAAAAGGTTCTGCGCTTAGTGTCTCCTGTCTGCCTACAATGTGCGTAGACTTTGCTCAAATTGAATACAGCTGGGGGCTGAGCTCGAAGTAATTTGAGAGTTAGGGCTATATTTGGAACTGCGATTGCATTTAGCACTTAACAATTCAATTAAAGTTAGACTAACCAGTTTGGTCGCTGACTAACAAGACATTGTGACCCATCCTTCTTGATTTTAATGTCCGATTGCAACATGCACCTCCAGGTCCCGTTGATCCCACAGACCCTCTGGAACACGACGCTTGATAAATCAAATGCCAACCTACTTCGGCGAACCCCACTGACACCTTGCGTCGCCACTGTGAAAGTAGTGATTCCATATAAGGATTCGAGAGATCAGTGAAAACACGTCAAGGATACTCTGTACTGTTGCTGAAGATCATTAAGGACGAGAGATTAACGGATTTCTGATGCACGCTGACCTTGGTCCGTTTGCTGTGACAGGCTATGCTTTTCGGTCACGTTTACTCAAATTTAGTTTTGGCGAAGAGTCATTTGTGTGTATGACTGACTGTCTTGCTCTAGTCGAAAAGGCAGTAAAATGTGGAGAGTTTATTGTCAGGAGCATCTCAATTCCTAGTCTGCTTCGAATAAAAAGGCTCAGTTTTAGAAAAATACAAACACAAAGTTCTCTGCAATGGCATCTATCTGTATAAAATTCAAGCATTTGCGTATCGTTATGAAATTTAGCAACCAGCCAGGCGTGCATTGAGACGCAGGTGTACCGTGTGATCATTGAGCACCTAGGAAAGAACAGAGTCAGCACCTACAGTGTGTGGCATATCTAATGAAACGTGATAACAGAGATTGAGATAACCACTTGTGCTTGATAAGTAATTCTTCGTACATTTCGGCAACTTTCCTGAGAAAGGTCAAGTAGTTTATTTTTATGCTTTCTCATGAACCTAACAAGTTTACTTAATAGAATTTACAGGTAACAATCCTGCCATGTCGGTATATCACTTGGCTACCTCAAACAGCGGCCCCCTCTCCCAAAATAATGTCAAATAAAAAGGGCTAATACCTGAAGATCACGTGTTTCCTTGTTTTTTTTTTCCGTTAAAATAATTTGAATGGACTAGCTAATTATTTGAAGGTTAAAAAACGAAAATGCAGTTCACCCAAACTCACACAAGAAACGGTCCTTTCTACGGTGCTTCTAAAATTCACCGACTGAGTTGTCAATCAATTGTCAATTACTAAAAATCGAACCCGTGCAGACTTTCCGGCACAGTGCCTCTGCAATGACTCCCGAACGTTGCGGGGATGCTCTGCACCATGAACTCGATAACGAAAGGCACACCAGGAAGGTTCAGGCACGCGCACGTAGAGTTAGGTCCTGCTGGCTTGCTGGTTGGAGCACAACCAATACAAATCACACACACACACACACACACGGCAGTTCGACCGTCGATTTCGACGATGTACACCGTATGCTCCATGGAAGGGTGGAGGAGGGACGGTGACTTGCGCGTGAATTAGTTTTAAGTGATAGTAGCCTTGCGCTGCAGCTACCGCACTCTCTCCTCCTTCCCCATCTGAGCCCGGTGTCAAGACAGAGTAAAGAAGACCGGAGATGGGAGAAAGCGCAGGTGGCTGGCGCAGCCGGAGCCGCCCTGGGCGTGCCACCACACCTGGCTCGGATCCCACGGAGTGGGAGTGCCATAAAGGCCACATTTAGAAGGAGCCATTGCAACCTGACTCTCAGTCCGCCAGTCAGCCACTCCACACAAAACACACATTGGGCTGATCACGCGGTCCGAGTTATCCCGTCAGTTGGCAACCTTCCAAGCCACGGCTTTTAGCGCACCGTGATAGTTTCAAGCGCGTCAGATTGTTTATAGTGAGGAAAAATACGCTGAGCTCTCGACTCACTCTCTCCCCCCACTCCCCACATTCAGACCACTGTCCGAACCGGTCAGTTGTCTGATGCGGAAGCGGCGCAGCTGCTGGTGACTCGTCTACGTGTACTTCGTACACGACCTGGCCCCCAAACACAAGCACCAGGATTTCACACAACAGGGGGTTGAATAGCTTACATCTCACATGTGTGAGATAGCAAGAGGTCCCGTTAAGAAGGAGCCATCGCAGCCTGACTCTCAGACCACCAGTCAGCCACTCCACACAACGCACATTGGACTAACTGCGAGGTCTGAGTGTAATTGTCAGTTGGCAACCTTCCAACCGCGGCACTTAACGTTACCGCACTCTCTTCTCCTCCCCCACCTGAGCCCGGTCTCATGACACAGTCAAGAAGACCGGAGATGGGAGAGGGCACAGGTGGCTGGCGCGGCCGGAGCCGCCCCTGGGCGTGCCACCACACCTGGCTCGGATCCCACAGAGTGGGGGTGCCATAAAGACCACATTAAGAAGGAGCCATTGTAGCCTAACTCTCAGTCCGCCAGTCAGCCACTCCACACAAAACACACATTGGGCTGACCACGCGGTCCGAGTTATCCCGTCAGTTGGCAACCTTCCAAGCCACGGCTTTTAGCGCACCGTGATAGTTTCAAACGCGTCAGATTGTTTATAGTGAGGAATATGCGCTGAGCTGTTGACCTCACTCTCTCCCCGACCCTCACAGTCAGACTACTGTCCGAGCCGGTCAGTTGCCTGATGTGGGAGTGGGCGCATTGGCTGACGGATCGGTGTACCCGTCTTTGCGCGCCACAGCACGACCTGGCCCCCATAACGCAAACACCAGGATTCACAAACTCAGGGGATATGGAGCAGCCATCGCCGTCTGACTCCCAGTCCACTGGTCAGCCACTCGACACACACAGCACATACACTGAGCCGACGGCGTGGTCTGGTGGAAGCGTCAGATTGGCAGACTCCCCAGCCACGGTTTCTAGGAAACCATGATATACTCTGGTAAATGGTGATTGTGAGGGTGTTGTCGATGTATTGGTGTAGGTAGTGTGCGCTGATGTAGCTTAGCCTCCGGTGGTTTACCGGAGGTTGTCGTGGAGGCGCATGTGTCCTAATAGGTCCATGCGGTGTGTAAATGTGCGGGAGCAGTAAGGGCAGTAAAGGCGGGCGCGTCGACTGTATGTCGGAGCCCCAGGCACTGGTTCACCAGCCTCCGTGCGATGGATTCGCAGGTGACCGACCAGGCCGATGCGTGAGTTGAAGGTGCGGGCGCAGTGTGGGCAGGAGAAACCGGTAGAGGCTGGGGGATGTCATTCATGGTAGTGGGGGTGTCAGGGGTGCTAAGAATGGCAGGAGCGGAGGGTGTGCATGGTGTATCGGTGTTGTCGGCATTGTGGTGAATTCCGCTGTCATGGATGCGCATGTGACCGAATAGGCCCATGCGATGAGTGAATGCGCGAGGACAGTGAGGGCAGTGGAGGCGACGATCTCTGCTGTGTGGTGGTGCTCCAGGCACTGGCTCACCGGTCTCTGTACGATGTATTCGCAAGTGACCGACCAGGCCGATTCGTGAGGTGAATGTGCGGTCGCATTGAGTACAGCTTAGGAGAGATTCCCCATCGCTGATGGTGGTGGTGGTGGTGGAGGTAGTGAAGGCGAAGGTGGTGGTGGTTGCGGTGTTGGGGGTAGCAGGCGATGAGTAGATGGATGTGGTCTCTATGATGGTGGGAGTAATGGAATTGATTCCAGGAGTGAGGGTGGGAGAGTCAGAAGGAGGGTTGGCCGAATTTGACATAGAAATTGGAATTGTCGGATTGTTGGTGCATTGCGTCCGAAGATGTCCAAGCAGGCCGATTCGCGCGCGGAAGATGCGTTGACAGCGCGGGCATGTTGGCAGGGCCTGGGCATTGGCGGTCGGGGCGCTGGTGACTTTCGTGCCGCTTTTTTGGCCTTGGCGGCGGCGATCTGGTTGGCCTCATAGATTGCTGAACCAGTCTTCACTGACCTTCTCCATGCCGGTATATCCTGGGCGAGGTCCTCCCAGGTCACCGAGTTGATTTGCAGTTGCTTCAGCGATTTCTTCAAAGTGTCCTTGTAGCGTCGTTTTTGACCTCCCTGCCGGCGAGAACCCGTAGCGACATCTCCGTAGAAAAGTCGTTTGGGATAGTCGCTCGTCGTCCATTCTTACCAGGTGGCCGCTCCATCGCAGTTGCACTTGCCTCAGCATGGCATGGATGCTGAGGATTCCGGTCCACTCAAGGAATTCCGTGTCCGGGATCCTGTCTTGCCATCTCAGCTTCAGTATTCTGCGGCCTTGTAAGTAAACGTCGCTTGCTTACTGATGTCTTTTGAAATATGCTTAACGTTACCTTAAGAAAATTCCTTTCTGACTGGTAAAGAGACCAGAAATTTGAAAGTGGTTTTAAAACTTTTAGTGCATTGACCTTTGATGTAACATCGGTTTGGAACACATTAGATGTTCTTTTCTATATTAGGAGAAAAGGTGAACAGTCAGGCAAAACCCTTATCTCACTGCACGAACACTGGTCCCGTTCGGGAGGTAGAAACAACTTATTTCTTGAACATAACCCCTATATACATAGAATTTTAGCACTGAGCCCATATAACCAGCAGACAAACGAAACATATCTCAATTAGTTGCGATTCTTGCATTTGTTGGAGGAGAGTTGCTTAGAGAGCAGTGGATCTTATTTTATTTAGTAGAAAGTCTTTTCAAAAAGGGTTGCTTTATACTAGACATATACTCACAGTTGCGCCTTTGTTTATCAGCCTGCAAAGGCTTAATTAGTGTTCTGCAGAGCATACGGTAGCACCCTTGGGTAAGCAACGTTGAAACCATTTTCCATGACCACAATGGATTTGTCCGCTACTGACAAAAGTCAGGAGATTCCAAAATGCTTAGCCAAAACAGCATTGTCATTACATCCTCACAGGGAGTAGCTATGTAAATAAACACATATGGGAAATATGTGTGCTCAATATCCAGGAACTATTTCATTGGTACTTAAGTGACGTTAATTTGGCCTAGTAAATAAATTCCACCTTGTGGTCTTTCCAGTCAGCACCTTCGTAAACACTGTAAAACCATGTTATAGTTGTGATTCAGAATACAGTTCGTCAGTTACTTTGTGCATGCTGATTGTACCAAGCGTATTAAGGAGGAGTAATATTGTTTGGGGCTTGAAAGATTATCAAACCGAATGAACACGTTAAGCCTCCTGAAGTATAAAGTTTTTTATGACGCGTAATTGAGAAACAGGATAACAGCAACGAATTGCTTTTTTCTTTGGTGCGCTATGTCTCATTATAGTTGCGCCTCTTCCAACAAAGTAGGAGTTAAATTTGCTCTGATAACCTTAAGTGGCACCTTATTTTATCCAAACCCAACCAGTCATATAAAACAAAGCACTAACTTTAACAAGAATATTCTTTGTTGACTACGAAGTGTGCTTGGGCAGGGATTTTACAAGTATTCGTGCCCTGTGGAATTCCACACGTAAGTGATTAAAGTTACCTGATGCGAGCGTACTGATAAGGTTTCTAAACATGAGATTTGTCTTCAAAAATAGACTTCAAAGTGAATAAACAAAGACAAAATAAAGATCTTGTATTTAAAATCGATTGCTTGCACTTCATATACGATATCAGTTAAGCTCAAATATAAAGTTACTTAACCCAAATAGTTGGCATTCACCACAAATACTTCGCATTTTCTTTTGGACTGCGCGAATTCAAGAACACAGCAGCTGTTACAAATCTACATCACGCCGTGGTAAAATACCCATTTAGATATGAAACCTTTGCTTCTTAAACTCTTACGCCAAACCTTGTCTGTATCGCGAATAGGTATGGAAGATAAAAGTGATTGAGGTAATGTCTTACGAACTTGGCGAAAGATTGAAATCAAATAAGCGCTAGCACGTTGCCGTCTTGAGTTCCTCAGACATACACATGAAGGCCATCTGATAAAAAGCCCTTTAACACGACTGGACCCATATTATGTGAATAAATTGCCCTTTTATCAGTTCAAAATAACAGCACTGAACAATATTTGCTGTTCTCCCGTACACAAAATATAACCTAACACATAAATCGAGTTTTCTTATAGTAAGTAATCATTTCCAGTTTTCTTATACGAAGTGTGCGGTGACGTCTGCAATGCTCGGTAAAGATGATGGCAATGCGGTCAACAAACACTATGCTAAACAATCGGTTTTGCAAAAAACTGCAAAGATTTGACTAAGCAAACGGCCGATTAGTAGATCATTATCAATTATCACGGTGTCCACTAGATAAATTCAGCAAGCTTTAATTAAAGAAAATGAAAAAGAGACTGAAGCAGCGAATGATCAATTCCAGATGGCAGTTAAACCTGCGAATACCTATTTCTGAAAATCAAAATAATATCAGGAAAACTGATAAACGCGAGACTAACAAAGAAAATGGTTGGAGCTCCATCCATTGAACTAGAATGTGCGTCAGCCACATCAATGAACCTGTTTATTTAAATGGCGAGTCCATTTACTTGGCGGGAATGTTGTGATAGAGGGTCTACCACGAAACATCATACGGGCTTTCAGCAGTCCTGCTAAATATGGCTGACTCGCACGTCAAGTTCTCCCTTCAAAAAACCGCGAACTTAATAGACCAAAAAATAAACTTGCGATGACTTAAAATCAATAATATCATGCACACGGGAGCAGAACAGCTGTTTTCATTACTTTAAAACATCATGACTCTGTACCAATAGAAATATAAAACGGAATTAAGACATGGAAATGGCCAAAAACGCTGTATGTTTAATATAAAACAGTTTATCAAATGATGCAAAACTTTAACGCTAGTTAAAAATGCTTGTGTGGGTCAGCATAAGGCGCCTATGCAAAATCTTTTACGTTATAAGATTTTTTGAAAATTTGTTGTGAACTCGATTTTTAGAAGTGATCAAAATTTATGTTTATCCCCTGCTTGCACTGGCCTCGAATTGCGCTCTCTTTAAATAGGGACAAAATCCCCTCCTCAAACATCACATGCAGTCGAAAGTACCCATAAACTCCCTAAATTTTGCTTTTTTATGTTCGCCTTCATCTTCAAACGAGAGATGATGAATTCTCATAAACAGTATACCGTTTATCTTCGTTATAATACAGATATCCCAGACATGTATTTTGATTCTAGGTTAAAATAAGGATCTTTTGAGGAGCATCCGCATTTAATGCACACAAGAAGAAATTCAACAAATATATCGATGCAAAATTATAGATGTGTATGCTGATGACTGCAATCTGTAAGTGATTGCGCACCAATTGGAAGTAAATAATAAAATTAATCAAGTTGTTTTACTATTGAAATTTGAGATACAGCTTAAAGAAGCTACAACTTGTGTTCAGCGTTGAAATGAGGATGAAATTAAAAACCGATTTACCTCTTTAATACGTTAACGCGTACAGCTTATCCGCTTATGGGCTCTCTAAAGCATTTCTAGGTCACCGAATTTCACCATATGGTGATTGGTTGAATTAGTAAGTTCAGCTTTGTAAAACAGCTAGGAAGTCAGCAAGTCAATACTCATCTAACTATTTTCTAAGAGATGTCTGCAAACCACATACACTTTTTTCTGAACACGATCTTATCGATTCTTAAGTGCGGTCATTCTGTCATTCAATGGATACAAATTCAGCTGTATCCATTAACCTTTTGCTTAAGATTGCCGAAAACACTCCCACACCCATTAAATTGTTACACCGGCGTTGAATAATCTTTAAAACGATTTTATGTTTTCTGGGTTAAAAAAATCAGGCCAGCTCATCGGAAAAGCTATAAAGAGCGCAATTTAGAGCAATTATGGGTTAAAAGGTTCAATTATTTCCGTCTTCTATGTGGACAATCCAGAGTTATAATTATCCCATAAAATATATTACCACAAGATTCTTACAAAAAAAGCTACTCTATGCTTGAGAATGTTGTATTTTCAGGGATCCTTTTAGTCTCTTCCTCTGCGGGGTAGAAAGCTATAATTTCATCACCCATTTAGACTGTTACCAACACAGTGTCCTTTTTGCAGAATTAAGTAATATAATTACTTTTTTTAGAGATAAAGCTAACATTTTCCATGCACCAGTTATATCATTCGTGTCGGAGCGCTTGCTGAAGTCACACATGTGGGCATGAGAACACCTATCTAATATACAAAAATAAGTAAATTTTATATCTAAGGCCTATCATAACAAATTTAGTACCGTCGTATAAATAAATACAAAGTTGATAATTGCCACTTTGTGTGAACAACCACATGAACAGCAGAAATGATAAGTATGGAAGGCACATCCGCTTCACAGCGATTCGTAATTTTTAATAACAACAGTCAGAAGTGTTAGCTACGCACTAGATAAACTGAGCTCCAGATTGAAAAGGTCAATACTGCTGCTGTAAATGCCAGTCCAGTGCTTGAATATATAATGTTCCCGGCACCTTTAATGCAACAAGAACTGAAAAATCACAAAAAAAAACAAAGTAATCTGGTCAGGAAAATGTATCGGCAAAGTTCTTGAAAGCTAAGCGCGTCGTTTGAAATTGCTTTCGAATTTCAGCTCCTTTGAGTTTACGAAGTTTTAGTTTCTACCTTAGTGTATAAGACACGTTGATTTGGAATAAGTCCTGAGCGGATTTTCCAGTCTTTAAATTTGGGAGTTATTTGCTTAGACTTGACGATTCTGTGGATATCCAAATATTCCTTCACTGAGGGATTATTACACGTCCCGGACGTTATCTATACGAGAAATACAAGCTTCAACGTTCACCTTCCTCCAGAATTCACGTCAGCGGTTTGCTGCTATTATCTGCTCTCAATCGGGGAAGGAAAAGTCCCAACAAAGGCTGATTCGTTGCATGTTTTTGAAGTCTGACTGCTGAATATTATTGCACCCGAGCACATTAATTTAAGAAGATTTATAAATTAAGTGCATTCGCAAATAATCGAAAGTGGTATGAAAACATAGACGTTCAGGATTCATTTGCGCGGAAAAAAAATTCGTGCTGCGGTCGGGTGTCGAACCCTGGCCGAAAAAAACATGTAGCGATGCTCCTAACAGCTTAGCCACATTCACGCGGATGACAAAAGAAATTGTATACAAACAGAAAAAGATGGCACAGACAGATATTCAGTTACTACTTCTCCTCCTGCCAAGCGGGCAAAAGGCTTGATAACACTAATGAATATCACCTATGAGGATGAAAAGTGCATGGGGTGTTTGAGTCTCCTACAGAAATTCCTATTTTTGGAGAATGAGATAAATAACTTGAAACAAGAAATGGCCGATCTAAAAGAGAAGGTTCATTGTTCACCCAGAAAAAAACACCCGTAACAACCAGTATTCCAATAAAAGAAATTACCTATGCAAACATAACCTCCTCGAGAATACCTAATGTAGAG
Source organism: Schistocephalus solidus (assembly GCA_017591395.1). Taxonomy (NCBI): domain Eukaryota; kingdom Metazoa; phylum Platyhelminthes; class Cestoda; order Diphyllobothriidea; family Diphyllobothriidae; genus Schistocephalus; species Schistocephalus solidus. Next base: position 119,277 of record WEDG01002875.1, on the reverse strand, counting down.
TGAAAAGACATTGCGTCTACAGAGCTCAGTAAATCAGTAGACATTTCATTTCATCGAAAGGGAGATCAAACCAGCTCATGCATATAACTACTATCATCCAGCTCAGAGAGAAGCCGTCATGCTTTGGATACACAAACATATGCGACATCGTTGCTAGATGATACAAAAAAGGGTGACGTTGAAAAGCTCATCGAATTTGAAGAACCGAAGACGAAGAATTCGAAACCGAAAAAGACCAAGAAGATTTTACAAAAAATGAGTTTTAACTCCGAACATAGCTCGTTCTTACCGATAGATGCTTAGATTGAATCCTCTCTTGCTAAAACAGGAGCAAGTGCAGAAAAAATTGGCAATGTTCCTAAAAGGGGTTCACCATTTACTTTAGGAATCGTTGCTCGTACTAACGCAAAAAAAATCATCGCTCAAAGTAGAATTCTTCCGGATACTGATGCCCTATTAACAAATCAGAGCTTCAAGTCACCAAACAGACATTTCGACCAAAAACGCAATCTAATTATTAAACGGGCTCCCGAGTTCACTACTCTGACTGCAACAGAAAGGATAGAAAATGACCTCTGTCCGTTCCGAGCACAAAGCAATCCGTTAAGAGTAAGCGGGTGTTTCCCGTGAACTGTCATCACCGAGGCCTCTTAAATTCATTCTTGAAAATTACCTTCCTGCTTCACACCTCCTAGAACGGAAAATAGCTCTCCGTTATTCACACAGGGATGAGTTTTTTCAGCCGGATTACGAACCAACGGAAAGGCACAAAATGAGGATGCTGAGAACAGAACTGAAAAGGAGAACAGAACAAGAGGAAAAATGGCTTCAAATAAAGGACGGGTAAATAAAAGTGAAGAAAGGGTCTTTCTTGTGGCAGACACCGTACATCATAAAGGTGGGTCCTCATACAAACGGGGGATTTATTTAATTATTTATTTAGAATTTATATTTGGTTAGCACCGGCAAGGCATTGTCTAAGCAACATTAGTAACGAAATAAAGTTATGACAATGTGTGCAGATAAAATGTACAAATACAATACTTGTCCTGCTATGTCAACAGTTAGCGTTGTTTTAAAATTAATGGTTAACTAGAAAAAATAGTCAGTGAAGAAAAAACTCCTACCATAAAAATGGAGGCAGAGTTCAAAAGCCTTCATTTTTGAATAGAAGGTAGGAGAAAAAACTGCTTAGGAAAAAATTGGTCAGGTGGTAGAGTAGGGTAATACTGTAGTAGCATTTCAGAATGAGATAATGAAACGTCGAGGGGATTCATTCTTGATCACTCAGGCGTATGAAACAAAATATCACGAAAATGCGTCGATGAACTTAAGTCCTCAGCATCTTAGGATCCAGAATTGAATTCTGATGTTGATAAGTATCCAAAGAAACGGTAGCCTTTTAGACTGTGGACCACCGAATGTGTACGTCTGAATGACGTCATCGTTTAGATGACTGTTGATATAAGGAAACATCATAGTTCATGGGTGACTTGAGGTAGTGGAAATATAGTTTCAAGAGGGTCACTTAAATTTTCGATGGTCCTTTTTCCGAGTAATGTGGAAATCTACTAAAAAAAGATAAGAAAAATAAAAGGTTAATAGAATTAGTGTTAAGATAAATGGACAGTCTTCGCTTGAATGCAGATAGAATAGTTAACGACCTAATTTCAATTGGCATGTTATTCCAAAGAAAACTATACCTAGAAGCAAAGAAGAGAGAGCGTTTACACGTGGAGGATGCAGATGGAGGTATAATTAGTGCAGAATTTCTCAGGTTATAAGGAAGACTAACGGGGGTAATGACAGAAAGCTTGGGCAGAGTTGAATTATTATTTAGTCGGAAAATGGAGACAAAAGCCTGCTTCAAGTCTCCTGACCCAAAGAAATTTTAGCTTCATTAGTTGGCATCTTGTTGAGTAGGAAGTGGTTGAAAGAGTCGGAAATAAGAGTTTTTTGTGAAATGTCTTTGGACATTTTCAATTTTTGAACGGCTAGATTCGTTCATAAAACCGAAGAAAGGACAGCAAAATTCAAGAATGGGAAGTACAAACATACGAAAAAGTCTTAATTTAATTTCAGGAAGGTAGAAATTATAAGAAATAAAATCGCAAATCTGAGCAGCTTTGGCCGTTATTTTATCGGTATGAGGTGAAAGATCTAATTAATGGAGGAACATTCAATCATAGGGCAACCTTCAAAAATAAGAGGTTGCGGCAACCTTATAGGCCCAAAACTCATGTAGCGACACTTAGTAGGTGAGAACTCCATTTGCCATGTGGAGCTCCAGGCCGAAAGAGCGTCTAAGTCTGAATGAATTTGTTCTAGGCACCGTTCGGTCGTAGAGTTAGAGAAGGAATACACGCATTTGAGGTCATCAGCATAAATAAAAGATTGAGAATGTTTAACTATCGATGAAATATCATTTATATACAGTAAGAACAACACAGGACCTAAAACGGTACCTTGAAGGACACCACTAACAATCGGGGTAGCACTTGAGTATGAGGACTTTACTAAAACTTGTTGCTTTCGATCATTTAGGTATGATCTAATAAAGTCAATTCAATTCAATTCAATTTATTGAGGGAAATAGGCATGGGCCTTTGAGTACCCTATTTGTAACGTAAAATTAAGTGCGGTATACAGAGAAACCGTGTGGGTTGCAAAGGTACAAAAGGCGGTCATAAAATTTGACAAGTCGTGCACGACTCTCGAGGGTTAAGATAAATGCCTCATCGCTCAGGCTCGTTGCGGAACATAAAACTGTCAAGGTTCCTTTTAAAGCTTTCCAGCGATGGTGACATCACAACGTCTTCAGGGAGGGCATTCCATGGTTTAACCACTCTGACAGAGAAGGAGAACTTGCGCACATCCAGTCTCGCCTGCTGGACACGCAGTTTCAATGGGTGACCTCGGAGATGGGTCGTGGTGGCAAATTCAAAGAAGTCCGAGAATTCCAGGCAACAATCCAATCCCTTCACAATGCGGAATGTCTGCAGGAGATCACCACGCATTTGCCTATAACTCAAAGGGAACAGATTAAGATTCATTAGGCGGGTTGGATATGGCAAGGAGCTTTTGACTTCTAACCATTTTTGGTGGCTTTCCTCTGGACTCTTTCGAGGCAGTTCTGATCTTGAACTGTCCAGGGTTTCCAGGCGTGCATAGCATATTCCAAATGTGGCCTAATGAATGTTCCAAAAGGTCTTAGCAAAAAAGATCTTCATCGAAATCCAAAAAGGCTCGTCTGATGGCATGCAACACCGAAATTGCCCTCTTCGCCACTTTCGAGCAGTGAGACGATGGTTTTAAGGTGGTGGTCATCAGCACACCAAGGTCCTTTTGGGTTTCCACATCTTTTAAGGTTTCACCATTGAGAAAGTAACTTCTACTTTCAGCAGATCCAGACGGGTTGCCTAAGCGAAGTATTGTACACTTATCGACGTTGAACCGCAAAAAGCCAATGATTCGACCACTCCTCCAACCGAGTTAGGTTGATCTGCAGTTTATCTTCGTCAGCAGGGCTCTGGATTACATTCCAGATTTTAATGTCGTCGGCAAACATTGCTGCTTCACAGTCGAGATTCCTGACACAATCGTTCACGTATATTAAAAACAGTATTGGCCCCTAGTACTGAACCCTGAGGAACCCCACTCTCGACCGCAGCAGAACTTGACCTCTCTTGGCCGATGCACACAACCTGGCGCCGACCCACGAGGAAGTTTTCGATCCACTTGAGGAGGTTACCTCTGATTCCAAATTCTTTCTAGCTTGTAAAGCAGTCTCTCGTGCGGCACAGTATCGAAGGCCTTTTGAAAGTCAATGAAGGCAATGTGAACCGCGTGTCTATCTTCAAGTGCTTGGGTCCACCTCTGGAGCGAATACAGCAAATTCGTTGTGCATGATCTTCCTTTTCTGAACCCGTGTTGACAGCTTGATAACAAATTATGAGTCTCTAGGAATTTCACCAATTCGCTCTTGATGATCCTTTCCATAATCTTGCCAAGGATGCATGTTAAGCTTATGGGCCTGTAGTTTGTCACTGACGCCCGGCTACCGCTTTTGTACAAGGGAGTTATATGTGCCAGCTTCCAATCGAAAGGAAGTGTTCCGGAGTCAAAGGACTTTTGAAAGAGCACTGACAAAGGTGCGGAAAGTTCATTGGCGAGTTCTTTCAGAAGCTTGGGTGGAAGCTCGTCTGGTCCTGGGGATTTCGACTCTTTTAGTTCTTTTAATTCCTTTTGGATCAGAAATTCTGAGAAAAGTATGTGGCTAATGCTTGCAGTCGGCGGGTTATCCACTGAGGGACGAAGGAACCTTGCCTCGTTTGTGAAGACTGAGCGGTAGAACTGTGAAAAGTACTCGGCTTTTTTTCCCTGTTTTCAGAAATTTCGACGCCCACGGCAGTCTTAATCAGCGGTATTTGATGTTTATTCCTTGTACATCTACGGAGGTAACTGTAGACTAACTTTGGATTCTGCGTTGCCTTTTGCAGCAAAGTCTTCTCAAATTCTCTTCGCGTTTTAAGAATAAGGCTTCTCATTTTGTTTCTCTGCGCTTTATACTTATTAAAATAGGCGACTTGATTAGACTCGCAATATTTTCTCCACAACTTGTGCTTCCTGTTTATTTCCCTTTTTAAGTTGCTGTCTAGCCACCCAGGACGCTTGCTGTGATGGACACTCGTTAGCGGGCAGTGGTTGTCAATAAGTTGCAGAAGAACATTTCGGAAGGACTCCCAATCTTCGTTTACGGTGCTCGAAAAACATTGAGGTCCAGTTGATGTCTGTTAAATCTGCTCGCATCTATGAAAGTTTCCTCGCCAAACGTTACGCCATTTTTCCTCTATAGCAGGCACAACGGAGAATAAGGAGTAGTCCCACATAAGCACCACATGATCACTACGACCGAGCGGGAGGCATTGAAATAATCTCGTCAATGCTGCCTGATGTTTTCGTGAAAAACGAGGTCAAGACAGTTAGCCCTTTGTCCTTCACGTGTTCTTGTGGGGAAAGGGACATGCTGTGTGAGGAGTGCATTCAAGGTCTTTTGCAGAAAAAAACATAATCAAAAAGTCGATTTCGGGCATGATGATTGAACAGTGCTCCAGTTAATTCCTGGTGCGTTGAAGTCACCCATAATCATTACATTAGGTCTACTGGAGAACTTTTTCTAATTGTTCCAACAAGTGGGTGTCCGCGACTCGGTCTATCCTAGGTGGCCGATAGACAATGAGGACATCAAGACATGGAGAGGCAAGAGCCTTGATGTTCAACCATATGGCTTCAGTGCTGCACGCAAACTTGCTCGTCTTGTCAGACACTATTAGCACGTCTTTCACATACACAATTATTCCACCACCCTGTCGGTTTTCTCTGTCCCTCCGATATATTTGGTACCCAGACAATGTTATTTCGCTATCTAGAATACTGCCCGACAGCCAGGTTTCGGTTACTGCTATCACATCCGGAGATACTTCGGCAAGGCAAATTTTTAACTCATCAAGTTTTGATAAAAGGCTTTGCGCATTTGTATACAGTGCCCCACACAAACGTCAAATTTATAAATTATCGGAAATTGGAATAAGAGGAATGCTGAGGACATGGATTGCAGATTATCTTACAGCAAGATTTAAAACTGTGTGCATCGATTCCTCGAAGTCAACACCTACTCAGGGTTCTAAGTGGTGTCTCCCAAGGCTCCGTCTTAGGACCATTCCTCTTCTAAGTCTATATCAACGACTGCGTTGAAGACCTGGGTTGCAGTGCCGTCATGTTTGCAGACGATTTTAAATTGTGGAGGGTCATCAGATCTAATTCCGATAGGCACGCACTTCAAGAGAGTCTCAACCATCGTAGCAGCTGGTCTGCTCATTGGCTCTTAATAATAAACGTTGGGGAGTGTGTGGTCCTAAGACTCCGTACCAGAAAGACCAGTAAAGAGGATGATTCCTACCATTCCTTCTCAATGGGCAGCCCTTTCGATTGTTGAGGAACAGAAGGACCTCTCTGTGTTCTAATAAACTCCTCACTCAAACCATCTTCACAGTGTTTAAAAGCAGCTAAACGCGCAACACAAGTTTTATTTGCGCTCAGACGTGTATTTGTGCAGATTGATAAGAAATTTTTCCAAAAACTGACGGAGCCTTTGTTCGATCTCACTTGAAATATGCCGTCCATGCCTGGCGTCCATAGTTTAAGAAGGATTATCTACAGCTCGATCCAGTACAGGCGAGGTCTACGAAGATGGCGAAGAATCTTAGTCATCTGCCTAACGAAACCTGACAAGTGATCTTGATTTGTTTCCTCTCAATTACAGGCAACTACGCGGTGACCTCATCAAAACCTACCGGATTATCAGAGGCCGCGAGTGTGCCCTAGAATTTACTGACTTTTTCGAATTGGCTGAGGTGGAACATCTGTGGGGTCATCCCTTTAAACTGCAGAGGAAGTTGGTCCACATGGACATCCGTCGTAACGCCTTTTTCACAGAGGGTCTTTGGTGCATGCAACGGACTCTCTGATGAGGTGGTCCTTTCAGAAACTGTTGACTCAATTTAAATGCAAACTGGAAACTCATTTGCTGAGAAACTATTGTACATATAATGAAGATTGTGTCAGTAGTGGCAGCTTATGCCTGGCCCACCCATATCGAAGACCTTACATTTTCCTTTGTCAGAGTTATTGCTGTAAACTTTTATTCTTTTAAAATTTTTGAATGTGAATAGAGTGCTCAAGAGTGAGAGCCTTATTCCCTCAATAAAGTGACTTAAATTGACGTGAATTGGCGGGCGAACTCTCCAAACCACAAGTGCATTTATTCAATTCGTCCTTTGAATCGGGAAACTTCCATCCACATGGGAGGCAGCAAATATATACCCAATATACAAGAGTGGGGCTCGATCTAATGTCAACAATTATCGGCCTGTCAGCCTTCCCTCCGTTTGCTGTAAATACTGGTATTAATAATCAAGAAGTCGACAAAGGTGTTCCTTTAGAAATCCATTTACTATCAGAGCTCGAGCATGGCGTCTGACAGAATTGCTCCTGTCTTTCCAGTTTATTATTCTCCACAGAGCAGTGGAAATCGTGAATTTGGATGGAGATGGTAGTGCTCATGCCATATAAGCTGATTTTAATAACGCCTTTGATCTTCCCACACAAAGGTCTAATCTATAAATAATCTGAAATTGGCATAAGAGGAATGCTGCTGCGATGGATCACAGACTTTCTTACAGGAAGATTGGAAACTGTGTGAATCGATACCTCGAAGTCCACACCTACTGCGGTTCTTAGTGGTGTCCCTCAAGGCTCCGTCTTAGCGCCGTTACTATTCTTAGTGTCCATCAATGACTGTGTTGACGACGTGAGTTGAAGCGCCGTCATGTTTGCAGACGATGTTAAATTTTGGAGGGCAATCAGATCTGATGCCGATAGGTTTGCACTTCAAGAGAGTCTCAGCCATCTTAGCAGCTGGTCTGCTCATTGGCTCTTAAATTTTATCGTTGGGAAGTTTTTGGTCCTAAGAATCCGTAACAGAAGGACCAGTGAAGAGAATGATTCCTGCCAATACCTTCTCGATAAGCAGTCTCTTTCAATTGTCCAGGAATAGAAGAACCACGGTATTCTAATAAAACTCATCAATAAAACCATCTCCACCGTGTTTAAAGGCAGCTCAAAGCACAACACCGGTCTTATTTGCGCTCAGATGTGGATTTGTGCAGATTGATAAGGAACTATTCAGAAAACCCTACGGGGCATTTATTTGATCTCATTTGGAGTATGCCATCAAGGCCAGGTGTACGTTGTTTAAAAAGGATTATCTACCGCTAGAAGTAGTGCAGGTGAGGGCTATGTAGACGATCCAGAATCTTATTCCTCTGCCTTACGAAGACAGATCGGCCGAAACAGATTTGTTTCCTCTCAATTACAGGCAACTACGCGGTGACCTCATCCAAACCTACCGGATTGTCAGAGGCCACGAATGTGCCCTATAATTTGCGGACTTCTTCGAATTGGCTGGGACGGAACATCGGCGGGTCTTCCTTTTAAACTGCAGAGGAAGTTTGTCCACACGGACACCCTGACGAGGTGCTCCTTTCAGAAACTGTTTAGATATTTAAATGCAAACTAGACACTATTTTGCCGAGAAACTATTGTACATATAATGAAGATTGTGTCAGTAGCGGCAGCTTGCAAATGGCCCACACTTATCTATGAACTTACGTTTAAATTTTGCAGATTTCTTGTTTTAAACGTTTATTTTATAGCCATTTTTGAATGTGAATAGGGAGCTAAGAGGCGAAAGCCTGATTCCCTCAAAAAGTGGTGTAACGTTACTCTTTTTTGGAATGTATGGTGAACTAGGAAAGAGGTAGGGAAAAATATTCCGATGAGTAGAGTAGGGACTGTTAACCTTAAAGATAATAGCTAAATTCATAGTATTGTTACGACGCAGTGAGATAGGACCGTGATGTTGATGACAACATGCGAGATTTCATAAAACTTCAGAGTTACTGTTTACAACCATCTGCGAAGTGAGAGATGAGGAGCTCATAGTAGACACATTGTAGATCGAAACAAAGAGAAAACAGTAGAGGTCACGAGATCATCACTGGCATGCGACCTTGCTGACTGCATAGTCCAACGACGAGGTAGCGAATACAGCAGAGCCCGCAACGATCATCAACAGAGACCGCGGATACCATAGTCAGGGTTGCATAAACGGAGGAATGCATCAATGTTGTCGAAAGATAGCAAAGATGGTTGAAAAGACGAAACCGGCTGCAAAGATCGACTCTGTAGGCGTTAATGTAAACATATTTATAGATCAATGATATGATGGGGCCCTCTCGGGCCTTAAATATACAATTTATTTATTTATTTATTTATATCAAGGGAGCCACCTCAAACACCAGGAGGACCCTTTTCAAAATCTCAAAGTTTCGAGTTTGGGAAGAAACGGACAATATCTTCTGAGGTTTAATGCTAACGTTTTTGTTTTTAAAAACCAATAATATAGACGACAACCTACTATCGAGTGGAATATTGTGGAGCTAAGGGGTGGAGAAATGATCAGGGAGGAAATAACGAGTGGCACAAAGGTCGATATACTAGAGTGAGAGCGTAAATTCATGGGAGATTTGTGCTACAGTTAATGTGAAGCAGGAAGCAAAAACCGATTTCGAGTCTTCTTACCCAAAGAAATTTAATGTTTCTTACTGCATCTATCCGTATAAGAGATACTGGATCCAGGAAAAGACAATAGTATTCGATTAATTACTCTCTGAAAATTTTAAATCTTATAGCGTTCAGAGGCATTAATCAGACCAAAGAGAAGACAGCAGTATTCTAAGATGGGAAGAACAAACATCCGGTACAGGTTTACTACTGTTTACTGCAAGGAAGAATTTATGTGATATAAAGGCAGATAGCTGTTCAGGCTTTCTAGAAGTTCAATCTGCACGAGTCGAAAATGCTAGTTTATTCGTGTAACTTCGACCTAAGTCCCTTATGGTTGATCATTCTTAACGTGGAATATTTTGAAATACCAGGGGTCAAGGAATTTTGGTGTGGCCAAAACACATATAAATACACGTGGATGGAGAACATTCCATCTACCAACAAGGGATGCATCGTGAGAGCATAAGTATGCCAGTGCTGATTTTGTCAACGCGACTACCGAGGGTGTCATTAGAAAATAAGTAACTGCACTAAAGATCATCTACGTAAATGAAACTTTTTGAATTTTTGAGTACTGTTGAAATTTCATATATGTATAGAATGAAGAGGAGAAGACCAAAAACAGTGCCTTGAAAAACACCACCCGTGATCGGCTGCGGTGTCGAGTTGCTATTACCTACTAAGACCTTCTGGATTTGGTTAGACTATTAGTAGCCAACGAAGTTGAGGAGAGGAGGCTGGATGATAAGGGCTTCCAGTTTCACTAGAAGACTTTAGTGCGGAACCCAGTCAAAGGTTTTGCTGAGGTCTAAATGGGTCACTACCACTGAATGCTGCTCATTATGAAGGGATGTGATGAGATTAAGAAAATTAAGGTGACACACTTCGCATCATCCCCAGATATAAAAAGAATGTTAGTCACTTCAAAGCTTATTTCTAAGCAAAAGTCGAGAATTTGATAAAAAATAATATTTTCCAGACGTTTTGCTAGATCCGAGGTTTGTGAAGGACTCTATAGTTTTTAAACGTCCGGACGAGATCCCAACTTTAATACAGCAGGAATAATAGATGTCTTCCATAAGTCAGGAAAAAATCCGTTTAAAAGATAAAATCAGAATGATCGGGAATAATCAGGTGAAGCTTGGCGCTCTCTTGATAACTGAGTTTGGAAACCGTCAGTCACACAAGAGTGCGAGTTAAGTTAAACGAATTATGTGCTACTGGAGAAATTCTAAATAGAAATCAATGGTTCTCATAACAGTGATTGAGTTTGGCTAGAATGGCGGAAACGGTTAAGGTTCCGTCGTACGATTTTTTGCGAAGAATACACTCAAAATTTCAGGTTAATCAGAGTCTTTGAGGAAAACATTTTTAGCTTCATTTAGTAATGAAGGAATTAAATAACGTCTTTTGAAGGTAATCCGACGATGTAACAGTTAAGGAACAGATTTTTCAGAATTTAGCTCGCTGAGTGCGTAAGATTAATTCTGTCTGTCACGTTTCAGATGAACCTTAGAGGCTAATTCGAAAATCTTTATGATCCTTGGATGCATAGCTAAGACACTAACTGATTGATCTTTCAAATGCCTTCTCAATTTCTTTAGTCTTGGAAAAAGGAAGTGAGAAATAGCGGATTCCAAAACGTAGAGCTTGGCAATTTTATTTGGAACAATTTATAGGATGTTGTTTGAAATGACCGACATAAGGTCACAAAGACTTGCTGAGTTGTTCATTGAGGAGGGATGCTGGCAGTCCCAATAAGTCAAAAAGTTGCTAATTAAGCTGATATCCGCGAGGTCAAATGCATGATATGTGTGAGCAGCGCTAGCCATTTTTCGAAGAGACAAGTGGAAGGCAACAGTAAATTACAATTTAGACTTTATATTTGGTTAGCGCAGGGAAGGCACAGTCAAAACAAAATTTAGTACTAAAATTAAATTATGACAATGTGTGCAGATAAATTGTACAAATATTTATATTGTAGGCTGAACTTTTCCTGTTAGCGCAATAGTTAGCGATGTTTTGAAATTAATTGTGAACTAGTAAGTAGGCAGTGAAAAAACTCCTTCCTTGAAAATGGAGACAGAGTTCAATAAACATCAATTTTGAAAAGAGGGTAGGAGAAAAATACTGATTAGGAAAATAAGGTTAATAGGTAGAGAAGGCTAATACTGCAGTAGCATTTTAGAATGAGATAATGAAACGTTGACCTGGTTTCGTTCTTGATCACTAAGGCACATGAAACAACTCTCGTGAAAAGGCGACCATGGAGGTGAGGCCTCGCCATCTCAGGATTCCAAATTGAATCCTGATGATGGTTAGTATCCAACGAAACGAGAGCATTATTGACTTTATATGTCCAAATGACTTAAATCGTTTGAATGACTGGTGGTATAATGAGACATCATGGTTCCTGGGGGACTCGAGGTAGAGAATATTATCGATGGTCCTTTCTCCGAGTCATAGAGGAAGCTGTTTGGAAAAGATAAGAAAAATAAAAGGTTAACTGAATCAGCGTTAAGATATATGTGCAGTCTTTGCTTGAATGCAGACAGACTAGTTAACGAACTTATTTCAAATGGCAAGTTATTCCAAAGAAAGCTATACTTCGAAGCAATGAATAGTGAGCGTTTACATGCGGAGGATGCAGGAGGAGGTAGAATGAGTGCTGAATTTTTTAGGTTATAAGGAAGACTAACGGAGGTAATGACTGAAAGCATGGGAGATTTGAGCTATTATTAAGTCGAAAAAGGAGACAAACATCTGCTTCCACTCTCCTGACCCAAAGAAATTTTAGCTTCGTCAGTCGGCACGGTACCTTGAAGGTAACTTTGGAAGAGGCACTGCTTAAATCAATAAAGAGGGAAGCAATGTCGCTCGTGAAATTCAGATCTAAAATATGATTGTCCATAGTTGGAGAGCGCACCAACTGAAACAAGTTAGAAAAATTAATGGTATCTATGAAAGGCTGATAGCTGCATAGACATATGTTTGAAAACCAGTCAAGTTCAGGATAATTCAAATCTCCAGCGATTAATTTATTGTCAAAATTGGACTCCGAGCCCAATTTAAAATGTCACAATGTTGTGCATCATCATCGGATGATGAATAAGGTGGGTTGTAAATGCCTCCGAGAATCGCCTTTTTTCAGGGCGACAGGATAATGGATGCGAAGAAGTAATTACCAGACAAAGACATGGCATGTAGATTAAGCGGGCTGTTATTAATTGAAACTTTAATATAGAGAAGACAACCACCTCCATGCTTACTAATGTGGTCTTGATGGTAACGATCAAACTCGTCTACCATAAGCTAAGAGTGAGAAATTAAGAGATGGGTCCAAATTTCAGTTTTACATCAAACATTGGGCGTCAACTCTAACGCAATGGCTTTACGGTGAGCCATATTAATTTTAACCACCTAGCCTTAAACTCTATGACATCTAGTGTAGTTCAAGTAGCCGAACTAGGGTTATGTTATTTAGAAAAACATTTGGTGGTGGGTAATTAAGTTGAAAGTTACTGTTGTTTAGAGAGTAAATAACAACTGGACTAGAAACGTTAAGTCGTAAGTCATTGCTGTCTGGAGAGTAAATGCTACCTGTTCCAGAACTATTGGCATTTGGAGAGTCAGCAACAAAAGGTTGAGAGACAGATCAAAAAGATGTAGGCTGCAATTTTCGGATGTCGGAATACTAGGAAAATTAAAAAAACTAGGGTAAGCTGATTGGTAGTTAATTTGGAAAGGGGGAAGGCTAGAAAGAAAATAAAGACTTTTGAGGGATCGCAAGCAGCTATAAGGATTAGGCATTGGTAATTCCGTCATACTATGGAGGTTAAAAGGAGTTTGGGTGACTCGCGGGAGATCATAGGGACCATCGGCAGGGTAACAAATAATATGTTCGTTGGTACGCAGTGTGCGGAAGAAGCAATTATTCGGGAAATAATATGACGTATAGGGTTTAAAGAGGATTTCAGTTGTAGAGGGTTAGCAGATCTAGGAAAAAGCAGCATATCCTTGAATGGAACGAAATTACCTTTATGTTGGGTCGATTCCCGCATATACAACCTACGTTTTCAAGAATAAATCTTCGTTTTAATGATTGAACCCTGATAAACGGCCATCTAATCATAACTGCGTGGTTTATCCATTATAAGCTTATTTTGTGTACCAAAATAATTCTTTAATACTGTACATGCCCAGACTCCAGAGGAATTTCCTAGGATAATTTAGATTATCGAAGTGGAGCCCATTACTGGTTTCAAGTGCCTCAGATATTTCCTTGCGTCCATTAAAGTTTGCAAGTTTGTATTTTTTACCAGTGACGTTTAAAGTTTAATGGTACCAAAACACTATAGTTTCATCGGTGTTGTCGTTCTCATAGGCAACGCGGAAGAACAGGCAGGCCGCGGTCTTTGGCCTTACTCTATCTTGGACTAGATAAAAGAATTTGCTTACGATTGAAATTATCTACGCAACATCAACTCCCCCCTCATATTACGTAGTAAATGACTAAGATATTAATGGTGAACTGTTTTATAATTAGCCAAACATTTTTTCTGAGTGCATTTGCTTGGGTGTCATTTTCTAGCAACCTTTTAAAATAAATAGGTACATACGGAGATCTCCACTGTCAATTAATCCAAAAAAAAGTTTGTTAAATTACGCTCATCGTCACTGTAAAAGTTGATAATAGGCTTTACTAACGGCGCATGGCAGGGTGTATAAAGCCTCGCATTATTCTTGATTGGATGGATCGAGATTTCAAACTTGCCATATCAATGCATACAGATCTGACTACCTTACGCTACGGTTTAAACTTTGTTGAGTTAGACGACCATGTTAACAACAAAGATTTTATATGCGTTTATGAAAACACTATTTGTTAGTTTTCAGTCAACATAACAGCCAAATGTCAGAACCCGCCTTGCATAAGCCATGTCGTGCGCACACACAAAGACCAACTTCCTTGTGAAATTCTGTCTCACGTAAAATTGACCCAGTCTGATCTTGTTTTCATAATGAAAAGACTGATTCTTCCTGCCCGTCGCCCTTAAGTCTCTTCAGGTACCTCACCCAGTATTATCTTCGGACTATTTTATCACCCCTATTTCTGATATCCTCTCTTATCCTTGTGATTTCTCCACATTCATTCTTTCGTGTGTTGTTTTAAACCACTTCCATCACCACTTGTATCTATCTTATCTTCTATATATATATCTTATGCTATATATATATACCATAGCCCGAAGGAGACGAAGAATATGAGGAGTCGAATTCATGCACTAAATTGTATTTGTACTGACGTTTCGGAATCCTTATCACTTCTTCCACAGGAGTATAAGGGTTGCGGCTCCTGGTAGTCATGAGTAAGTCGGTCTTTCCACTTTCCTCGAAGTAAAGTCATAGTGGACACGAACTTTCACCTGCCCGTTCTCTGCTGACTACCGCCGACCACCCCAAAGTTAAACGCCGGCAGAATCGCGTGACTTCTGACTCCTTTTAGGGTCGGCGTAGGTTTAGGAAAGTCAGCGGGCCTGTTGGCCTCACCAATGTTAATCCCTGGACTGATTCGTCATTGCCGTTCGCGTGATTTGTTTTCCGATTTGCGGATGCATCCGTGAGGCATGCTTGACTTTGGTCAGGTGACCAACCCCGCCTCTATCTTCCGCGAGGGTCGGCTCTCGGTTCCCTGTGATCGCTTGTACCATTGCCCTTATCCAAATTGGTCTAAGCCTTGTAAGAACTGCCTCGTAGACGAGATGCAGAGCTATAGTTCGTTTGCATCTAGCTATTAATTTTTAAGTGAAGCAGTTTTTTTCTCCTAATTTTTTTTTAAATTGGCGGCTCGCCGAACTCCGCCTTTGATTTTATCGTAGTAGTTTTTTTACCGCTTCTTTTTTAGTTCACCGTATATGTCAAAGATTGTTGACTATTGTTTTAAAAATGGCAAATCATTCTTTAATAAGGTCTTCGGGATGTTCATGCGACCACAATTGGAATTTGCCATACAAGCCTGGAGACCGTGGTCTGTCAAAGACCACAACACCCTTGAGATGGTCCAAAGACGTGCAACCAAGCTTGTTCAAAGTCAAAGCTGCCTGCCTTACGAGACACGATTGTCTAATCTTGATCTGTTTCCTCTGGACTATAGACAGCTACGCGGCGAACTAATACAAGCCTTTCGAATGCTGCGGCGTCAGGATTGTTGCCTTGCATCTGGCGACTTCTTTAAGCTGGCCACTACCACTACTTTGCGAGGACATCCCATTAAACTACGTATGACAGGTGCAAGACTCGACACAAGAAGTTTCTTCTTCTCCAACAGAGTGATTAAGGCCTGGAATGCTCTGCCTGCCGACATAATCATGTCCCCATCCGTTGACACTTTTAAGCAGAAGTTTGACCAGTACAGCCATAAGTACCACCAAGACATCCGAACCTAACACATTTCCTGAAACATATTCCAATCCACAATTTTCGCGTCATATAACATACTACTCCCTATTTTAGAGTAACATTATTATATAAGTATTTGTCCGATGCCCTGCAGTGTGTCGGGGAGATAACCCTTTGTCCAACGTCCGTTATATGTCAGCCTTTTTTAATTTACAGTGTCATTGACATCAATAGGGAACTCCAAGGCTTCGCCTATATTTCCCTTAATAAAACTGAACTGAACTGAACTGATACTACGTATTTATGCTGTCCATATGGATGCTCACATAGTGCAGCAATTATCCACTTTGTATTTTTTTATACCGTGATACGAAGTTTTAAATGACGGGGCTCTCTGGGACTTAAATAAACAACTTATTTATTTATTTATTTGAATGCGCCAATCGAGGGCCAACTTTCGGGCCTCAGTCTGGCCATATTTCATTGGCTCGCTCGATGCCTCTTGCTTGTTCAAGGCAAGTTTCGGCATGGCGTGCTGCAGAACGCTGCTGATTTTTCCATTGTCGGTAGCGGGTTTTGGTCTCATTACCTGCTGCCCGATAGTAGATTCTAGTTTATGAGCCACCTGAATCCCCAAAGGGATCACGATCTTTGCGGTTGCCACCGAATCATTTTTAACGTAGAATATTGAGACCAAAATCTTCGATTTTTCCTTGCTAGGTTTCTCACGGCTAGTATTTCTTCGGCTCTCACGTATGGATGTTCGTGGAAAACATTTGGTTGTGAGGAGGGTAGTGCAGGTATTTCGATTCCTCCTTTCTCTCTCCATCATAATTTCAGAGTGTTTGTACCCATAGGAATCGAGTTCTGATAAAATTGGGCTTGTGACTGATGGGGTCTTTACTTCGTAATTGAAGGATGGCAGAGGTTTTCGTTGCCTTATGGTATACCGTAGTCCTTATCCACCCAACAGCCATCCTAGCCACCTGTTCATCAAGGAAAGCCAACTAGTTGTTGATTTCATTTTTTTATTGTAAATTGGATGTCAGGATATATGGAGTTCAATAAGATCTTAATGTGCTAAACGTCTCTCCTCTTGATGACGACATATGTGTCATCAATTTATTTGGCCGAGTTTTTGTGGAGTAACAACGGAAGACCAGTCATTCGAACCTCTGCAGAACTGCCTCGGTAGTTAATCCAGACAGGAGAAGCCCATGGGTGTTCCCTTCTGTTGTTCAAAAATTCGATCATTGGAAGTAAAGAAAGTTCTGAGGCACAATTCTGGGAGTTCGATAATGTGCATTCGTTTAAGTTGGTGGTCAACTTCATCATAATTTTCCTGAAGGAGTTCGTCGATAGTCCTTTCAGCGAGGATGGTTGGAATGGAGATGAATAAGGAAACAACGTCAAGTAATGTCATCGTCTCTTCTGAATCTTTCTACGTGTCTGATTCTCCTCAGTAACTGTTAAGCCGACATCAATGACCATTCGGAACCCTTGATGAGGAAACTTAACCTTTGGTACATACTTTTCGACAGCTCTGAGCACGAATTACCACTTAAGTAGACCATCGGGATGTAGGGACTATCCTGGCTATTAACGTTTGACGGCCCGTAGAAAAACGCCATCATGGCATCCACAGCGTGACGATATCCTTCACCGTCAGAAGTTTAAGAAGGTCTTGCTCTTTTGCTTTAACTACTGCGACCACTACGACCACCTTGTAGGTGACAGAGGTCACCTAGGTGCGCCACCGGTCCGCCACAGGGACACCTAGGCCAATCCTCAGCCAACAGGCAGGTCGGAGTTCAGGCTACAAGCATGTTTATAACATGTGACAGGCGGCGAGACAGAACAAATACAGGCAAACAGAACAACCTCCTCACTACTCTTTATCGCTTTGTGCTGATTTTTGTTTTGATGACTAGGGGGGTTGAATGTCAAACATCTTCGTTTTCGGATATTGAAGGGACCAAATCTGGGTATGTTTTCTGTCAAACAGCTGATGGAGTGGTCAACTGACTTCAGGGAGGCTTCCCTCACCCTTCCTTGCGAGACCTTTGCAAACTTCTAATCCTGTCTGTCTCAAGCCACATGCAACCTTTCACTGAGCGCGTTTTTAGGAACGCGTTCCATGTAATCGTAATACTGCATAATTCTTAAGACAGTAGCGCTCAAGGGCTATGAGAGAGGCACAGACCAAATTAACACGCCTTGGATAGATTCCACTGGTAAAATAATTGAACAGGGTCAGTAAATAGGCTAGCATATGCACACAGGCAGACAGAATAGGGAAAGATTTAACCATGTGAAAAAAAGATGTTATAACGGGAATTAACTTGGAGATATGTTAAAAAAATATAGAATATAAGAAATTGTGTAGTGCTGCAAGGTTCTATGGATAGAGAGAGAGATAGACACTGACATGTGAGCTAAACAACCGACAGGGAGTGAAATGCTGTCGGAAACTGCAGAAAAGGGCCATAGAAATGTTGACATGGAGGCCGAGAGAGCTTTGCCGAGCATCATGAGGAAGGGTGTAAGCGATTGCTAGGAAGAGGGACACTGGCCAGGTTTAACAACCGGCGATTACGCCTTCTTCATCTTTATTCTGCCAAAGGTAACTTTACTCCATTCGAACAGTCCTGTCAACCCGGTTGGTCGTTACAAGGCTTAACGGTAATCTGTGTAGTGCTTGCTACTGCCAATTTCCCTTTATTTAAATATTGTTAGGTAAAAGATTTTATAGAAGGTGACATCGTTCTATTTTCGAATTTAGTATTTTATGGCTCTTACCCACAGGCCTTTCAAACAATGATTTTATTCTAGCTTGTAATGATTCCTCGTTTTTATTTGGGAAGGGGCACACAGATGAGCATAGAACATTGGTATTTGAACTTCATACGGCTTCATTTCCCTCTAAAATTCACGTTCTTTGGCTGCGTACAAAGAGAGAAATCTTTGACGATGGTAAACATAGTCTTTCTTGTTAGCAAGTTGTTCGCTCATCTGAGAGATGCACGGCCTACGGCCGGCGCTACTGAGGAAAAAGCATATATAAACATCGTATTTTTCCACACAAGACGTTCGAAAAGGACTTTTAAACAGCAGAGCCTACACAAGAGAACTTATCTACACCACCACCCCGAGCTGTTCCTAGTAGTCACCCTCAGACCGTGAGTGGAAATCTGGGTGCACCCAATCACATGAACACTAAACCTTTCATCTTGTGCAACCATTCTTCTATAGAGGTTAGGGCATGCAGTTATTTTCGCTTTCGTCATGAAACTGTACACATGTTTATTTCCGCATCTAGTACAATTTTTTTAACTGGCTGTGTGTTACAAGCTAACCTCATTCTGGATGAGCATTTTTCTCTGCATCAGACATCCTAACGAAGTTGAGCCAATTGACACTCAACCAGCGGACTACGGTACCAGCCATGTGCTTAAGGTTAGCTTTAATCGCCCCAACCCGTATGTTTAATTGAATGGGTTTATTTATAAAGCACCTCTTGAGCGCCGTCAATCTCCTTAGTCATCTTGACGCTCTCGCTCAGATGTAGGACATCGTTTGTTGTTGCAAATTCGCACCTGTCAGCACATTTGCAAACTATTTCGGACGGTGGGTAAGGAGGAGTTGATGACTAGGTGCTCTCCACAGCGAGGACGTATTCAACGAAAGCAATCCAAAACGTCACAGTAGTCGATATTTTCTAGGCATGTCTAATGTGTTACTTGAAGAGTTATCAGCTGGTGGCTTCATACAATCAAAGTATTATTTTGTGTAATCTCACCGTGACTCCAGAGGGTCTGACGTGGTTAGCTTAAATCCACACGCTTGTCGGACCCAAGTTTGACTTCATATTTGGTGCTACTTGACTGCCAAAATGAGAAGTTTTAACTAGTTAAAAGCTGAAGGTTATAATTATTAAACAGATACATCCCATCTGGACACCCAGGAAAGTCACCACCCTCTTGAGGAGTTAACTGTTTAGGCCAACTGCAGCTGCCACCGATACTCTCTCGGGTATCGTAGACTTAACATCATCTTTAAAACTTCTGTTATATAACATTACGTGTCATTATCAGCTAAGTGAGTCAAGGTGAACAGAGTCAAGTGAAGAAACGAAAGTGAATGTGTAAAAAGATTGGCTGCTCTTCCTACTGGCGCTAATATGGGGTTTGGTTAAGAAAGAAGCTCTCATCCGTCACTGCAAAAACCGCGCTAGTTATTGCCCACGCATCGCTGTATAAGCGTATGTGGTTGAGGCGAGCAACCTTCCACACATTATTAACAAAGTCGAGGAAGTTGATATCACGGTGTTTCTAAGACAACGCTTCCTCTGCTTTCTGAAAAATTGTCCACTCTTCAGTCTGTGCGTGCGGTCTGTGTCTTACATGTGGATCAGTGTCATGCAGTTGGTTAGCTTAAGTCAGAAAACCCTTTTACATTTCTGCTGGAAGCAAAATAGTATTCCGCATTTGGTTACTTCGAAACATTGTTTTCATGTCAAAGATTTATACGACAGAATGTCAGTTGCGATCACTGTTCTACTAAAATCATTAGGACTTTCGAAGTTGTGACATCGACGATACAAAGGTTTCCAAAATCAGCAGTCAGGGAAGACTAATAAAGTTTGACACGCTTTTGCTGAGACGAAGACGAAGGGCTCGGCTTGCGGTTGCTGCTAGCGATCACTTGAGACCAGTTTTTGTTGTGTTGAGATTCCCTGACCCAAACCGTGTGTGCTCAGTCGCCTGCAGCCAACCAATCAACTGATGCAGTTTGATTGATTATGAGTTCTCGAGAGACGAATGCCAAAACTCGCGCGAATTCACTAGCGAACTGACCAGGCAGGTGAGGCAGATAGAAGGACAATGCAGGTGGTGCTAGCAGCGAATAAACCAAGAGGGTGAGGCAGGTGTTGCCAGGCGTGAATGCGCAAATCCGGAAGAAGTACGAACGGCATCCTTTGTAGTAGAATTGTCTCTGGTGGTGACGCTATGACCGCAAATTGATTTTCTCCAACTGGCAAGGCAGTAGGATTGTTGGGCTGGCCGCCAGATGAGTCGTTGTCGAAAGTTCCATTGTGACCGCGTGCTCTCATGAAGCAAGTATCTGAAACCTTTGTCACTTCGAAACTAGCAACTATGCTGGTATCGATAAGTTGAATCATCTCAGCAGTGGTACAACCTTTGCAGTAAAGCCTTCTGTGACTTAGTTCCATTTTGAGGAAGTTTTGAACGTGTGCATTAGTTCAGGCCATTTATTTTTTGGGTGATGACTACTCATACGTGCCTTTAAGATGTAACGGTAAAGTAAGGTGAATGAAGTTGTTCTGACACAAAGTGCGATCGTCGATACAGTCAGTCTACTATATCTTTGCAAATCGCGCCTTACTATAAGAAAAATGTAAGTTCTGAGCCGTTATTGAACCTTCCTAAGACACCACCTAGCATTTGTACTGCCGTTTTTGCCATCACATAGCATATCATGCCAGTGCCTATGATAAGCTTTACAGAAGTATACCCAGTCAGGATCTAGTTTATACAATTATCTTTGATTTGGTGTCTAAAACAGGAAGTTATGTCTAGCAAAGGATTCAGCACCTCTCTTTTTCCCGTTCTCTCTGTTTGACCATCGAAATCCAACGATGTAGACCATAAGCTCCATAAATAGTGGTACAGAGACGGTGATTGTGATAGTAGCCTTGCGCTACAGCTACCGCACTCTCTCCTCCCCAACCTACACCCGGTGCTATGAGAGTCAAGAAGACCGGAGGCTTGAGAGGACGCAGATGGCTGGCGCGGTCGGAGGCGCCCCTGGGCGTGCCACCACACCTGGCTCGGATCCCACGGAGTGGGAGTGCCATAAAGGCCACATTAAGAAGGAGCCATTGCAGCTTGACTACTAGTCCGCCAGTCAGCCACTCCGCACAAAACACATAGTGGACTGACCATGCGGTTCGAGTTATCGCATCAGTTAGCAACCTTTCAAGCGACGGTTCTTAGCGCACCGCGTAAGATATTTTGTAGAGGGAAATGCGTTGAGGCGTCGACCCCACCTTCTCCCCACCCCTGCAATCAGAGCCCCGTCCAAGCCGGTCAGTTGTTTTATGTGGGAGTGGGCACAGCATCTGAGAACCCCATCTACACGTTCTACGTATGTGACCTGGACCCCAAAAAGAAGCACCAGTATTCAACGCAACAGAGGTTAAACGGTTCACAGCTCACGTGTATGAGAGTGCCAGAGGTTACGTTTAGAAGAAGCCATCTCAGCCTAACTCTAAGACAACCAGTCAGCTACTTTACACAACACACATTGGACTAACTGCGAGTTCTGAGTGTAATTGTCAGTTGGCAACCTTCTAACCCACGGCGCTTATCGCCCTGTGATATTCTCAAGCTCAGATCACACATGCAACAGAGAAGCCACAGGAAGAAGGAGCTGAGGTTCATACTTGGCTCTCAGTCAGATATGCATGTTTTATGTGATGTTGCGTGTGATCATGATAGATGCAGGGGCTGATGAGGGGAGATAAAGCGTTGGGGTGAAGCCGGCGGTGTGCTACCGCAGGTTTTAATGGAGATGCATGTAACCTAATAGGCCCATGCAGTGTGTGAATATGTATGGACAGAGCGGAACTTTTAATTGACTGCTGCAAGATTATGTTGGTGCTTTCGGCAATGGTTTGCCGGTTTCTGGGCGATTGATTCGCAAATGACCAACCAGGCCGATGCGTGATGTGCACGTGCGGTGGCAATCAGGGCAGGATAGGTCCGGAGGGGCTGAGTCTGCGGAAGTTGTGTTGCTGGTAATGGTAGTTGCACCCATGGCAGGACAGTGGGAAATGTTGATGGGTGCTTAAGATGTGGCAGGTGTGTTGGCATCGCAGTGGATTCCGCTTTCGTGACCGATAAGGCCGATGCGGTAAGTGAATGCGCGGGAAAATGAGGGATATGGAGGCGGTGGTCCCTGATGTATGTTGGTGCTCCAGACACTGGTTTGCTCATCTCCGTGTGATTAATTCGCAAGTGACCGATGGGGCTTATGTGTGAAGTGAATGTGCGATCGCAATGAGGACAGGTTAGAACCGAGTCCCACTGCTGATACTGGGGGCGGTGTTAGTGGTGGTGGAGGTAGCAGGTGTCAGGTAGTCAAAAGTGGCCACTGAAATGGCGGGAGTGGGGCAAGTAGTGGTCTTCTTCGTAATCGGCACAAGGGTTGGGAAGGGAGGAAGTTGTCGGTGATCCAGGGTGGCGGAGCATCGAAAAAGTGATTAATAGTGGTTTGGGCGGTCATCGTTGCGCGGTATGGAGCGGGGTAGGTAAAGGAGATGTTCGCTGACGCAGAAAATAAATTTGTTGGATTTTTTTTGCATTGAATCCAAATGTGTCCGACCAGACCAAACCACGCACGGAAGTTTGAATATTTTGGCAGGGATTGGGCATTGACAGTGTTGATCCAGGACGCTTTTGACTTGTGAGCCGCCCTTTTGGCCTTAGCAGCGGCTATCCGGTTTACTTCGTATATTGCTACAACAGTCTTGACGGAACTTTTCCAGGCCATTCCGTCCTGGGTGAGGTTCTCCCAGGTCACCGGGTTGATTTGCAGTTGCTTCACAGAGTTCTTCGAAATTTCTTCGTAACGTCTTTGTTGTCCTCCCTATCTACAAGCACCCGAAGTGATTTCTCCGTAGAAAGTCGTTTTGGTAGTCACTCGTCTTTCGATTTAACGGTCTAGGTCTCCACTCCGTAAAGGAGCGTCATCAAGATAGCCTGGTAATCTTTGGTTTGGTGTACAAGGGTGTACACAAAGGCCCTCACACGGCATGTAATAACCATCTTTGTATTTAAAGTTGGTAGCCATTGCACTTTTCCCTGGTGTCAGGCATCATGCCCGTCATTATGCAACCGGTAAGAGGAGTTAGGTTTAAGAGCCTATTAATAGAGGCGCGTTCGATTAGTTTATCTGAGAGTTTGCGCTAACATGCAGCGCATATATCACAACTGGAACAACCAATCCCAATCCTTGCACTTCCTGTTTTAAAATGAACAACATATGGTGTTATTCGGTACGATATTTTATTTCGTCTCTTTATGACATTAGATGGCTGTGGTTGACTGCCCTAACTACCTTCTTTGCTGTCCGACACAGTGATCGGCCACGACTCTCTCCAACCGCCAAGAGTCCACCAACAACCCTCTAAACCTTGAAACCTGTTATTCCCCGGGGTTTGGTCGGCTTTATCCAAGTCTCTTCCATTAATCGGTTGTCCTTTGTTTCACGACTGGAGAAAAGTACTCATGGGGAGAGGGACCAAAATGTCCTCAAATCCGTCCATACGCCATCATGCATCCGCACTCTATGGTTGAAATAGCTGTCAATTTGAAAAAGTAGACAGTTTAAAATGCCTCGTGGCGAGGCTGCTGCAAAATGGATAGAGTAAGCACGACAGCCTGCCAAATAGATATTGTTAGTCAGGTTTCCTCAATCCACAAAATGTGCCAGTAAGTCCGACACGACATCTCCATCTCCACAAGGATCCATACATACCGTTCATCTGTCCGGTCTGTCCTCCCCTACGGTTGTGAAGTCTGGGCTGTGTGGGTTGAAGATGAGCGAAGAATTAAGTTATGTAACTGCCACTGCCTGAAGACCATCATTCGAGTAACGTACACCGATCTTGTCCCAAATGAGGCAGTCCTCACTCGCTGTGACATTATCACAAGGATACCTCAAACCATCCAGTAAAGGCGACCAAGGTGGTTAAGGCACGTTTTCCGTTATCAACCTTACGAGTTCAGTCATATGTTCCTGGATCCGAAGCCGTTGCCCACCTGCAGACGACGAATAGGTGGCAACTTAAGACCTGGCTCGACAGGGTTCGTCAAGACATAGAGTTGGTTCTTGGACCTATGGATTTCCGTCGCCATCACCGAAGAAGAGAATGGGTTTAACTGTCCAGATCTGCAGCTGTGGATTGCCAGGCATGGAGAGGTAAGATCCGTGAAATCATCGAGGCTGGTCGAACCAGTCATGATGGCAGTCGTAGCAAGTACAAGTAAGTAAGTAAGTATGCTTGAAGTAAACGCGAAATGTCTCATTGGAGAGAGACTTTACATGGAGAATTTATCTCAATCAGCAGTGCCCAAAACCTCTAGATTTTGCTTGTCTTCCATGTCACTACATATGCGTCTGATACACTGACTGGGTTATTAAATGGGCTCGTGGGCGTCTTCAAATGCCTTCTGCGCTGCCCTTTGACAACATCTTAACCCTGAAATATTTAAAATTGCCACTTCAGGCTGATAGCGCTTATCACAAGGGATAACGCATTCTGATCGAACTTAGTTTTCGAAAAAATATTTCATTTTTCCCTGATTTGAGCATACTCACCCAACCTGTGTATACATGCCCCGAACTAATATTCTCCCAGGTGGTCCTCTTTTTATTCCCATTTCTGAATTTTAGCCCTGAGACTTTACTCTCTCTGAGTGAACTCGTTTCTTCTAGCCACTTCACATTTTTCAATCCGGATTACATTACCAGCATTTCCAAAACGGTTATTTAAATTCATTTGTATTCTAAGGCATCTATTTCTCTGCACTTGCTTGCATCTGAAATAAAAATAATTGTAGCATGTTTCCGACCTTTTGTCTTTTTATCGCTTTTGCATGATCGTTTTTCTGTTGCCCCTCTAAACGGTCATTTTGGCGGTTCAGGATAAAGTTTTATCAGTCACTCGCAAATTAGTGGTACGTTATTTTCTGTTTTAAATACTTGTGCGCAGTTGGCTTTGAAGCACGAGTATTCGGTTTACTTTTATACTCATCTGTTCGTTGACATTCCAGGAATTTAGGAGCTTAAGTTGATTCTAAAAACTGTTTACTATGGCTTTATTCTGATCGACGCCAAATGCCTTTAGAGTCCCATAGATAAATATTTTTGTGCACATGCTCTCTTGTAAGAAGGATGTGCTTAAATATTTTTTTAGGTGGCATCTGGCCGTGTTAGTTATTATTCAAGCAGAGTCTGATTCGGTGATAAGCGCTCGCTCAGGCTACCAGATCCAACATTTGGACTGTGGTATCAAAAGAGGTCCACCGTGTACAGGATTGTGGCACAAAGACAATGACTTGCGTTTGAATTAATTTTCGGTAAAAGTCAACTTGCGCTGTATCTTCCGCACTGGCTCTTCCCCACCAACCTGGGCCCAGTTTCAAGATCGAGTCAAGGAGATTAGAGGCAGGATCGAGTGCAGGTGACTGGTCCGATGTGAGTCTGCGCATACACGTGCCGCTTCCTAAACCTCTACAGCATTCTCATGGGAGCACATCCCGAATAATGCTTTACACGTCCTGATCTAGTCTCCATGTTGATACAACGCATCTACCACTTGGTCCATTTAGGGAGCACCTTGCTTCTACCCTAAGCCAATTTTTAACTGAGCAAGCATGGAAGGAGGCGATATAGGTGGAAGGATTACTTGACCTGTACACGGACGATTATAAGTACAGCATATGGCTTATCTAATGAAGCATTCTGCCGAAGGATTTCTTGGGTGTGGTTGCAGTACTGATTATTATGTAGTATGTTCCAAAGATATTTAATTGAGCGTCTTTTCGGTTGCCTACTGAATTAACTTTCGCTAAACAAGGACTACCAAACTAGCGCACCTGCTTTCTTATGTTTTCGATAAATTTAATAGAAAACGTGCATAATCTTATCCTTCTACCCTTTTCTGAGTAATTTATATCAAATTTAATTTTTTTACTCGAAGAGAGGATATCTTTTGATTAAGACCGGAATATTTCTACTCAATTTACATTGTATCTGTTCTCAAACTTTTAAGAGTCGTATATGAAATCCTTATAAGATGGAAATAAGTAGGCTCAGACTTTGGATGAAGGTTTACACCTTGTTATTTGGGCAACCTGAGTGAAAGTGCAATGGTAGGTTAGCGTCCAAATTATTCGGGCTTTGAAAAACTTTAAGAACTGTAGGTTATCCTTTTATGAGTAGAAAGTAGAAAGAAGACGTAATTTGATCCACAATGAGTATAAAAGGGGTTATTTGTGCGAATGCTCTCCATGCAGCATAAGGGTATTCAAAGCCAGGGGACAATCAGTACTACTCCAGTGGTGCGTTTTAGCGAATGTGACATTAACAAGCGATTGGAAGGAGGCATTTAAGAAAACTGGCACCTGTATGAACGATGATTAATTTTAGAGTACTAGCTCATAACATATGTCTGACAGTCGAGTAGTCTGTGTCGTAGCAAGGTTGGTTTGGAAGGTGCAGCTCAATCTACATTGTCAGGGTCCGCGTATTCACTGTTATAAGGCCTTCCCTAAATGTACTCAACTGTTAAGCGTGCGTTCGTAACCGATCCGAGAAAAAAAGGTTTTAATGCACGTTCCCACATAATATTACCTGGCTTCAAACTAACACTATCCCCGCTTTGCTCAGACTATCGAACATCGAGTCGTGCTCCCGACACCTTGAAACATTTGAGATGATATTTTAATTATTTGCTGTCCTCTAGATACTGTCATGGTTAGACCCGACAAAATTTCTTCTTCTTATCTAAAGGAACTCCTCTTCAAACTGGGCACACGTGATTAAACTCACGAATTCCAATGGGGCCTCGTTACTCAGTTGGCGAGTGTTGACTGTACTAAAGCCTTCCCCTTGCTGGCAAGGATTCGAATCCCTCCGAAGCCACCAAGTTTTTTTACAAGTAGGTAAATTGATTATTCAAATCTGTTAAAATTCCCTACTAGTCTAAATTACGTTAACGTCCTAACAAAAGGGAGATTATCAGACCGCACGACCGAATTTTTAAGCATATTTTGCCCCTCCTTCTAACCTTCATTTTCTCTGTCCTCCACCGAAGTTCAGATGAATCTTAAGGGTCTCACTGGCCAACGCAGCACACTGGCACATGTTGATGCTGCGTAAGAGTCTTTAAATGAAAATTTTATCTTTACTCCCAGTGATTCCAGTCTACATGCTTTCGTTACTAGCGTATGTTTTTTCTCTCATGTCTGTTGCAACGGTGGAGAAACACTTTAAAAAGATCCATAGTTCAATGGCTGCCGAAACGGATAATGTCTCAATATTTCTCCTTAAATCTTGCTGCTCTCAGATAGCCCCTGCTTTGACACACCTTATTAACATTCCCTTCGTGGCATCCAAGATCCCTGAGGCCTGGCGTACAGTGAGAAGCGTTCCTTTTCCTAAAAATTCACCTAAGTTTGGTCTTAAATCTTCTCATCCGTTTGCCTGCTCTTCAGCATTCCTGAAGCTTGGTAAGCGAGTTGCTATAGAGAATATTATTCCATTCTCCTCGAAATACATAAGTTTTATTGACAAAGCACCTCTTAGGCGCCGTTCATCCCCTTAGAAAACAAGACACAAGGTTTGCTGTGCGTACGCAGACGCATTTCTTGACTACTCCTTCGCATTCAATACCATCCTGTGCCATCTATACCTTACCAAAACATCCGCATGCGGCTCTCCCGACTGGGCTGTCTTTTGGTTTTGGGATTATTTTACTTCCCACACTCAATTTATCCAATCTGGAAATCCAAGTGGGAAATCTACGGTCCTTCCCAATAACTGTAGATTTCTTCAAAATTCTATATTATCACCTCACCTTTTCTCCCTCCATACTGATGATTTGTTATCGCCATCCGGCTGTCTGAACGGAAACTATGCTGAAGACACGGTTGTTGGTAATCTTACAAATCAGAAACGTCAGCTTCTGAAGGATGCCCTGGACCACGTCGCAGTATGGCCAGTGGAAAGTTTTCTTCTACTGGATGATCAGAAATCTGCCCAGTGTGTTTTTCGACCGCTATGCTCTCCGAGTCCCGAACACTTGGGCATTCTTCTCAACGAGGTGTCCTTTTTCCGGTACCTTGGTGATACTCCGAAAGCATAACAATCAATCTCCCCTCATATTGTAACTATTTTCCCTTAAACTCATAAACTTCTTTATTACGATCCTCATGTACTTTCCTATCACACACTCCAATCCATGATCTCGAGATTTATATATGCCTGCATTCTCCCCCTGACTCTGTGCTGTTGTCCTGTTATTCCTCCTTCTTTGGTTGAAAGATATCCAGATTTTAAAAAATATCCTTGAAATGTTCTCCTGCTGCTGGTGCTTCTTAGTTGATATGATAATACAATGCACTCCACAATGGTCAAGTAAATTGCGGGAAGAATTGTGGGAGCGAATGTTGATGTTGGAGACAAATACCAACCATTTATACCGTTCAGAAGAAGAAGAAAATGCAATCGCTGAAAATTGTCCCAGTTACCATGTCGTCATGTGCCTAATCCAATTAATATATCCTGCACTCATCACTGGTGGTCGTACATGACGCGATAAGGGCTCGTTACTGCTCGTCCAAGTAGTTAATTGTCGAAACTTCATAACGGTTCTCGACTTTTGGCGTGATGCTGACTCGGAAATGTGGCTCGTTGTCACTGGATAACATAGCCGCCCGCATCCTCCTCGAGCGGCTAATTATTCTGCCAAACAAATTCTCTACAAAATATGGAGCCGCGATGTCAGTGTACTTATTAATTGACTACGGACCAGAGAACCAAGATTCAAGCTGTTTGCTGCTCACGCGCTTCCCAGCCCTCGCGAAAATTTTGGCATCGTCAAACCTAAAGGTGTGGCCGGGTCCCATTGCACGAGCCGCGACCTGAGAATTTGGCGTCTCACTTCCTCACTGTTGCCGCATGTTCAGCCATCCTTGTGCGAAGTAGTCTTCCATTTTCTTCCATGCCCCAGGATCTGGCAATCGAAACAGTAAAATTACTCCTTAAAAGTAAATACACTTGAACGAAGAATATCCTCAGACACGCCCAAATCAGCGACCTCCTGGAGCTCTGTCTCAGAACGTACTTCCGGCCGACGGAAGAAACTACGAGCCGGTGAAAGACATGCCAATGTGTTCACCGATCTCGGGAATCAAAGCCGGGGCGATCTTGCAACGGCTGGAGTCAATGTTCCTCCAACACCATAGACCAAAGTTCTGGGCTCGGTAAGTGGACGACACCTTCGTCATCATCGAAAGCAATCAGATCTTGGTATTCAAAGAAAACCTCAACTGTTTCTTCCGGACATGCAATTTACAATGGAGGAAGAAGAAAAAAACTGCCACAAAGACTGTGGTGATCTAAAAACTAAAGTATTAAGGAAAGTGACAAATACAACGCAAGCACGGAGCTTCAACAGCAACCACCCAATTGGTCACGAACGCCATTGCCTATGGGCGTTTATATTGACATGTTACGACCCATTGCAGTGAACCAGAAGACAAGGTTGGCGAATTTAAATACCTTCGAAGGAGTACAAAGAGCAAACGTCTACCCACGCAACGTTTGTCGACAGTAGCATGCGCAACCAAGGCGAGAGACCGAACCACACCATCTCCAATTTTTGGCTAGCGCTACCGTACGTGCAGAACGTCTCGGAAGCCATTAGCCGCCTTCTCGCACCACTCGGAGTGGGAGTTGCAAACCGACCGAAAACAACTTTTAGACGCAAAGTAAGGAGGTCAAAGACCCGCTCTTACGGCAGGAAACGTCTGAGCTCGTTTACCAAATCTGGTGCAGTTGCAGACAAAGTAACTACGTCGAAGTAACTGAAATACTCCTCCTTACAAGGATGGCTGAACATGTGGCAACAGTGAGGAGAAGGGATGCCAACTCTCAAGTCGCGGCTCATGCGATGCGACCTGGCCACACCTTTACGTTTGACAATGTCGAATTTCTGGCAAGGGCTGATAAACGTGTGGGCCGCAAACTGCTCGAGTCTTGGTTATCTGGCCTGCAGTCAATTAATAAGTGCAATAACTTCGCGGCTTCATATTCTATGAAGAATTTGCCTAGGCAGAATAATAAGCCAAGCAAGGAGGTCATAAGCGGTTAAATGTTCCAGTGACAGCGAGTCATATTGCCGTCATCATTAAACCGAAAATCGAGAACCATGATTAAATTTCGATAATAAACTACTCGGACACAGACTAACGAGGCATGATCCCGTTATGTACGACAATCATCGATGAGTGCGAGATCTACTTATTTGATTAGGGACGTGGCGACACGGCAACCGCGTCCTATAAATACTGCAACCCTGGCACCTCATCACCCTTATATGCTATTGTTTCTGATGATGGGTTTGAGCAAGAATCTGAAAAGCCAGGCCAATATACACCGTGTTTCAGCAAGCACATCTTCTTCTGAAATGCTTCCTGGAATTCGCATGTTCACTTCTATGAGCACTGATTCTGTGTTTGAGGTAGGTCATGTCACCGAAATATGCAGACACGTTCCTGGATGTGCACGCAAGTGTCTTTCACTAAGGGCTCTATACGAACAATTGCCCAAACATTTGAGAGACAAATATGCGTCTAGCCAGTTGATGCAACTGGTGTAGACTAGGGAAAAAAATTAACTCGGATCCAAGTGTTGGGGTGGGTTTTTGACTTTGTCCCAATCCCTACGTTAAATGTCTGTGGTCCTTAAGTGGAAGCAACATCTGTCAACGAAGCGGATCAAAAATATATTCTACTTGCAGTTAGGGGAGAATCACAACAAGGTTGAAAGGAGCAAAATATCAGGTAAGGTAGAAAACGGTTAAACACATCCTAATGAGGTAAAGTTGATGCGCTCATAATAAAAAAGTTAAAGGCTGCCTCCACGAGCTTGATCACTCACCGATTGGTTCACTTGACCCGAATGTGCAAGGCGAGTGGACCTCTGGCAGCCTAGGTAGTGTGTGTACCTTGACCATCACGAACAGTGTCAAGTTCAACCTAGTAGTGGAGGGGTATTGCCAGTAGTTAAATATTTTGCCTTTTACAGAACTCCAAACTGTTTACTTAGCAAACGGCAGCCAAACAGACTCGATCTTCCGCCAAGCCTATTTGAGTCAGCTGGGCTGGGACAGCAAAGGGAAACAGGTCAGCAATAGAAGTTTACAGCGTCATGCCCTAAATATTTTAGATCAGTAGTTTCGAAATCTCACCAGAGGAGACACTGTAGAGTACAAGAAAATCTTGGGAATGTTTCTAGAACAGAATAAGTGGTTATTTATTTCACAGGTATCCGCCTCTTGTCACCTATAGTTTCCTGTTGACTCATAAAGTACCCGATGGATGGGTCGGAAAACTCACTTGTTGAACGATCATAAGTGCTTAAAGACCGACTACTTTTATCTATTCCAGAAGGGTCCGTTGCATTTTTTTACCACCTTATAACCCATAGAACTTCTGCAGTACCCAGTCAGCGGCGAGTAGTACATATACCTTGAGGGGTTCGTTAGACTTTCCGGTTATCATAAGTTGACATTTGTAAATTAAGAACCTAAAGGTGCAAACGTTTATAGGGTGTGTAATGTACTCCACATGCCTATTCTTAGAAGATTTGGAATGCTCTGGTACACTAACGCTCTTAGCCTAAGGCTACGTATCATGGCGGGCGTAGGGACAGTGACTTGCACGTAATTTACTTTGTAGTGCTAGTAGACTTGCGCTGCATCTACCGCACTATTTCGTCCATCAACCCCCTGACCTCTGCGGAAAAAAGAAGTCAGAAAGACTGGAGGCAGGATCGGGTGCAGTGACCGACAGGGCTGAACATCACGTCTGCGCGTGCCACACACGCCTGGTCTGCACACAATAGACCAAAGGTTTAACGCATGCAACGGAGGCTGGCTCGGATCCCAGCGATGTGGGAATGTCTTAAAATCCACATTTAGGAGTAATTGAAATCTGAATCTCCTATGTGAGAGAACCAAGGTTCCCCACCAGTTTTCATCCCTCTACTATTTGGCGCAAGAACTGACAGAGCTAAACAGCCCGTCCACGCGTGCTAATTACGACCTGACCGTACACAACGCACCGAGTTTTCACAAAAGGAGGGTGGGATACTCTATATAGGCCACATGAAGAAAGAGTCCAAGATCCTGCCTCCCGATTTTGTGGGGGTTCCTGTTCCACGCCTGTAAATGGTGACATGAGAAAATCTCATGTGTAGTGTGCGTATGTGTGGGCGATGTGTGGTGATGGGGTTTGGTCTGCGGTGGTTTACCGCAGATTTTCTTGGAGGCGCATGTGACTGAGTAGGCTCATGTGGTGACTTAATGTGCGCGGGCAGCGCAGACAACTGAGGCAAGTGCAACTGATGTATTTCGGCGCTCCGTTCACTGACAAACATGTATAAAGTTAGACCAACTAAAATAAACTGGTGAGCAGGAAGGAACCTAGTGATTAACAAGAGGGACAACTCACACAGTTGTTCTCTTGATACACATGTTCCGCGGCCGCATTTAGCGAAGCCGTCAGTGAATACCTTTTGCCAGCGAACAAGCTCGTCATTGGTTGTGCAGGTAAACCGGTGCGTAGCGGCCTCTGGTTTTTCCATGATCAGGAGGAAGTCAAGGGAGTAGTGTACAGAAGTCCGGAAGAGACCGAAGTGCGTTGACCAACTAATAACAAAAGGCTTCGCCAGGAAAAAAGAAGAGTGGAAGGTGATAATCCAGAAAAAATGTCAAATATTTCACAGCAAAAGAAACGGAACATATTGATCTGCACAATAGTTAGCTGAAATCACGTAGGGTAACACCGAATTGTCAAAACAGACTTGGTACAGAAGAAACTTAAAAAAGACGAAAGTCACTGCTCCGTGTTTTCCAGCTCTGAAACCTGCATTAAGACACTCCGTGCTATTGAAAACCGAAGTAAAATATAAAATGTCTACAGAGCTTATTCACATGCAAGCATTTATGATTTTCCCTATTTGAACATTGATCATGGCACGACAAAGCTCACCAAGTCCCCCAGAGGAGATCCACAAATAGAAATGAATTTTCAAGCACCTACCTTTTCGTTGACTTTAAAAGGCCGGTACTTGCCAGTGTGCTTGTCCTGAACCAATAGTAGAAAGTAATCGGTGAGGGCAATAGCGTGGAGTTCTGCAAACGAAAATGGGATATTAATTAAAGACTAAAATGCCTTAAAGCTGCAAAAATCAACTGAGGTAAATAAATATATTATCCCATGGCGGGTGAAAGTTACCTCTCATTTAATAAATTCTATTTAGTATCATAATTTTGGTAATAAAGCTGCACGAAACAGTTTATTCACATATTTAACCAACTATTCTCAAAAGCGATTGGCCTTGGAGAATTCAAAAAGTAGTGAAGACGCTTCTGATTCAAGAATAAATAGGAAAAATTGCCCTCGCAGCACTAATTTCGCCCTACTTTTCATAACAAGGTAGAAACTATTAGTTTACTCTACTGGAGAACACAGCTGAGACGGTAACTTGACACAAACGACGGAGAATGGTAATTTGGTCCTGTTAATCCAAACTATGCCCCATTTCGGCAGCCTGATACACAATTGTCTTGACTGCGAGGAAAACCCCATGTCCCGTGTCTTTTACTCCAACAGGTCCAAAATACGCTTTTCCGGCCTGCAGTTTAAATTTAAGTCGCATAGTTTATTCGGTTCAGTTTTTTGGCGAGGGTGATTAGCAATGCCTTTGAAAAGACTATTGTTTACATGCCAGTGTGTCATATACACCCGTGTACGTACTCTTAATAACGTACAGTATAAAAATAATATTCACAACATATAAGTTGCCTTGTTTTACAAATAATTAATCTCTGGAGTTGACGTGATATTACTTCGTGTTAAGATCGTCGAGGGAAACAAGGGACACATATAATTATCCAAGTGATTCTTGAAAAGCTGTAGGGACTTCGCCTCCATGACTGAATGCGGGAGATCATTCCACTGTTTTACTACCCGCTGCGTGAAGAATTCTGAGAGGAGGTTTAGCCTAGATATTTTTGTGCCCAGCTTCATTTCGTGTCCACAAAAATGAGGCGAGAGGTGCCACTGAAAAAAGTCCTCGAAGTGCAAACCTTTCTCAAGGCCAAGTATTATCTTGTAAATTAAGATAAGATCACTTTGTTTGCTGCCTGTAATACAAAGGGAATAGTTGTAGGCTTTCCTGTCCCTCTATGTAAGAGTGGTAGTTTAGACTAGCTTTGTTGCACAACATTTAACTTTCTCGAGATATATTTGTCTGTTGAGGTCTTCATCGGAGGATACAAACGCCCTTTTGATAGCTGCAAGGCTCGCATGGCGGTGTTTGCAGCCTTGATCCATTGCAATGATGGCTTCAGATTGCTCTGTATCCAAACACCGAGGTCTTTCTGTGAATATTTGATGGGAATTTGAGTGTCGTTCAGGTAATATGCCCGCACGTTGGCAGTTGAAGATAATTGGTTGGACGCAGGTGGAGAACGGAACACTTTTGCACATTAAAATCTAGGAGCCATTTCTCGGACAATGTTTGCAGTCTGCGCAGATTATTTTGCAGAACATTCTGATCGCTCGGGTCTTTAATGACGTGCCACAGTTTAAATTCCTAGGCAAACATTATCTTACCACAGTTCAGTTCCTGAAGACTGTCATTTACATAAAGGAGGAAAATTAGGGGATCAAGAACGGAGCCTTGAGGAACACCACTAAACAAGCTCACCCAGTTCGGTTTATCCTCTCCGATACAGACGCGTTGTTTTCGTCCAATCAGAAATGATTTTGTCCAATTCAAAAAGTTTCCCCTGATGCCAAGAATGCTCCGTTTATGTAAAAGGCGTTGATGAGGCACACTATCAAAAGGCTTTGCGGAAATCGATGTACACTACAGCTACTTCGAAGGCCCCTTCGAAAGCACTGGTCAAGACTTAGAGAGAAGTCAGCAGGTTTAAATTCAGAAGCGCCCTCACGGAAAACCATGCTGAAAATTCTGTACGACGTCATTTTCATCCCAAAAGTTTAGTATAGCACGCTTTACAAGGACTTCCATTGTTTTTCAGGAAAGCAGGCCAAGATTATACGGCTAAAGCTGTTTGCTGCCATCTTGCTACCTCCCTTATAAAAGGGAACGATGCTGGCAGTCTCCCCCAGCGATGGCAAGCTCCTTGTTCTCATCGACAGCTCGAACAGAGATGACAGAGGCATTGCTAACTCAGCCGATAGTTCTTTAAGTATCAGCCCAGGGATCCTATCTTGACAAGGAGACTTGTCTGACTTTGGTTTAGGACATGTCCGACGTCGTCGACTGAAAAGGCTACGGTTCCAATGACAGCCGTATCTTCGCCTATCGCAAGTTCTGGATTTGCATCCAATGATTTACCTTAAACGACGATCTAAAAACTGAAACAGTAGCTAGAATTTCTGCGGTCCTTTAACGTATAGATTCCTGAGGTTATCCTTCAGACTCGAAATTTCATCCTGGTGCTTCGTGCGACTGCGGATGTACCCATAAAGTTTTTAAGGTCATATGGTGGCTTCTGTTATCAGTTGGCGCTCGAAGGTAGTTCTAACAATCCATATTTGCTTACGGCATTCATTTTCTTGTTCTTTATATTCGGCAAATGGTATGGGATATTGAAGAGGCAAGCACTGTTTCCACAGTCTCTGTTTCTTCTTTATGCTCATTTTATCGTCGGATTGATCCATGGAGGTCGGGCATCTGGCCTTATTATTTTCATTGGATAATGAACTTCAATTAGGCGCTCTATAATTCCTTGGAAATGCTGCTAGGATTCATCGCTATCGGTCGTATTGACTAACCAGGTTTCCGCGGATGCACCACGTCTCATTGCGTCCAAATCCCTTTTCCAAATGTTTCTGCGTCTCTTTATTTGCGGTTGTGGAGATAGGGGGGAACACACGAAGGTAAAAGCAATATGGTCACTTAACCCTAGTGGCGGTTGTGAGTTGACTTCCCTTATAACTCCTCTTTCTTAACCGAAAATTAGATCTAAAAAATTTGATCATTGACCTTCTCTCAGCCTGGTTCCGATCTCTATATACTGGGTGAGGTATTCGTCCAGGAAAATCGCAGTGGTTTATAGTCGAATTACGTTGTTGTGGCCTTTACTGTGGAAGTTTTCCTATCTATGCCAGGCACGTTGAAGTCACCCAAGAGTAAGACATTTTCCTTCTGACATATCAATTTCAATGAGTTTAGAAGTTCCACATCATCACTTTCTTTCGAGCTAGAAAGCCAGTTAATAATGCATAGGTTAAGTGTCGGCAATTGTTTAATTTTAAATTTGCAAGAAATTATTGCATACCTTCGTAGTAATAAGTCGGAAATTTCCCTCTGAAAGGAAGATATTCCTGGGATATGTAAAGTGCCACGCCTCCGCCTCTTTGTTGAAATCTGTCACAACGGAGCATGTGGTAGCCCCCGATACTAACTCTGCTAAGGCCTATTTTTTCAGATAGACACGTCTCTGTCAATGCAATTATGTGCGGTTTCTGCTCAGAGGCTAGGGATTTGAGCTCATCGAGTTTTTGAAGAAACTCTGGAAGTTGGTATAGTATATTTCGAGACACCGACCACAAGTGTTTATAGCAGTCTCGAAAGCGGGCATTTTTATATTGGTTAAGCTGTCAGCCTGACTGCTTTCGGCCGAAGAAATTCTTTTTTGACGTGAGTTATGCACCGCTCTCTGATTTTTAGGTATTTCTTGCCATTGCTCCTTCGATATTTCAGTTCGTTTTTCAGTTGATTCCTCTTCATTCATTCTCTCGGCTCGCAGCCCGGTTGAAAAAAATCACCAGCATACATATCCGGCAACGACAATGTTCTTTGTAGTAAGAGCTGCACCTGCGCTTCGGTTTTTAAAATGCTTTTTAAGGGTTGTTGCCGACGGTTTGAATCAACTGATGGCTGAGAGTTCCCTATTTGATATACTTTTAGAATTCTAATCGACTCGCCGTCTCTTGGCAATGCTGTAAAATACTCTTGAAAAAGACCTAGGTCATGCTTAAATTTCTCCTTGAAAATTGCTGATGTTGATTCGGTGACCCCTTTTATAACTGTATTTAGTTTACGATCTAACCGAGTGCCTGCTGTTTTCGCATCATATATTTAAACTGACAGAACGCTCGTTCCCAGTTTACTCATTTCATTTACTCTGGATAAACTGGCCACAGAGCTCGCAAAGTCCAAATCCGTGAAAGATTCGGTCAACCGTGTTTTGGTTGTATTTTCTTCTTATTTACTGCGTCGTTCAATGCAGCCTTTGTTTCGTTAGAAGCCTCCCTCTGGATTTGTTGGCTTGGTATGCATTCACATGGTGTGCTCACATGGCTGTCGTGCGGTGTAACTGAGAGCTTACGTCGTTCTTTAGCAGGCTGCTTGGCAGCCGCCTTCTACTGCTGTATGTGCTTGTCTGTGCCCTTGTTAGACTCTGGTTTTGCAGAAGGTACTGAGATACATAGTCTTACTGCAATATCCTGGGTCTTATGGCTTCTAGCCTGTACTCCTGAAGAGTCTGGAGTCTCTTCGGGTTCCACACGAGGTTGTATTCAGTGATGATGTTACATTCCGGCAAGTGTGTCAAGACCAATTTCTCATCTGATTCCGTGCCCACTGTATACTTCGCATTTGGTGGTGTAATCTTGTTGTGGTTTATGGGCACTCCTATTAGCTCTGAGAGAAAGTCGAGGCTTCCCTCCAAACGTCTTACTCGCGTGGTAAGATCAAGTCAACCATCGCAGTGTGCACTCGCAAGTAGAGTTACTTCGTAAGTGTTCGGTTCTGAGGCAGTTGGTGAAAGACTGCAACTTTCTTCGCGACTGGTGTCCCGGGTTTTGCTAGGCACTACTGAAAGCGATGGTAATAGTTCTGGAAGAACTTGCCCGAAGGAAGTAGTGAGCAGTTTCCTTAAGTTAACCGGGTCATTCTCCTTATGCTATATATTAACGGCTTTACGGACTGCACGCCGCGTGGTGGTCGAATAGTCACGATGCTCGGCTATTAGGGGTGATGTTCGCGGGCTCGAATCTAGCCGGTGACGAACATTTTTCTTCCCCCTGCAGAGTTGGACCGTACAGGCTTAAGTTGCCAATGCTTCTGGTGACTATATGAGACTGCATTAACTTATAAGTCTCTACTGTAACCTATTCCAGTGGAACTAATGTATCGGGAAAAGGTGTGTTTTTTCAATGACTTTCAACAAACTTTTAGAAATGAAGCGATTCAGCCTTTTTGAAACGAGCACTCTCACTTTTGCGAGCAGAGTCAAGACGCACCGATGTTGGTTTTGGAAGCAAGTGAACGTCACCGTTTGTGCTTTACTTTGGGGTAGCCTCCAGAGCGTGGTATAAACAACAGTTCAGTAATATGGTGAAGCCAAGGATTCGCCCCAATTCAAATAGATATTTCCGAAGGTCAGAGAACATGCAGCTCACACGTCAGCTTATTCAGATACACGTGTTTTCAACCTAAAGGTAGATACTAAAAACCGCTCAGGCTCTAAAGGGCTTGAAATAAGAAACTGAGTTCAAACGCACCAATTGCATAATTATTCTCCAACTGTTACCGACTAAAACTGACACAATACCTAGAATGTTTATTCGAAAATGCGAAAAGCGATCAGCCAAGTTTGGATAAATAATTCTTGTGCAAAACTTTCTCACTACCAGTAAGATTGTTTCTCCCGATGATAAAACGGCAGTATGCAAGTTTGGAGTAAAGGCAGGCAACGTGTAAACTTAACAATCAAAAGACTTAAACTGCAAGTACACAATTCTTCGCACATTGATGCTGCTATTGTAAATGTTAAGATGTGCACCCTGTAGATTAGCGTTTTTCTAAATTGCACGACTGTGCGTTCTTCTAAAGGTAAGAGGCGTAGGAATTATTACCGGAGAAAAAAAGAGTGGACTTGGTTGTGTTCTGTTTCTGATCTTAACCCTAACCTTTGTATTCTGTCCTACAACCAGAACAGAATTGTCTATGCTGCTCCCGCATGGGTTTTTGTATTATTGCTCGCAGCCGATGAAACAGACGCGCGGGACTTAGTTGACAGATCAGCAAATTTAATTTTCAATGTCATTGGGTTCAAAGCCCTGGTCTCAAGGGTTCGAGGTTGGAGTAGGGATGGCTGACGAGGACAGATGAGCACCAACTTATCATTCAACCTCTCCTCGTCAATCCTGTTAAACTGTTTTGTTGACCGATGACTCCATATCATGCGAAACCATTGTAAATTGGAACTGATAGATGAAACGAAAGCATGCAGTTCCTCCTCGAAGAGCAGTTCAGATCGATGACCATGTTAGCAGGGGACATTTAGGAGCTCTTTCGTCTAATCATTTGAGCATACCAAAGCAACATTTACACGTTGGATAAATTGTGCACCTTAACCGGAGTCACACTCCAAGTCCCTGTTACGGAGATAGCAGAAAATGGGTGGAGATCAGGATATGAATGGCAAGTTTTCATACAAAACGGAATCACGGGTCACGAAAGGCTCAAGTTGCTGTCAGGGCAGTAAAAGCTGTCAAGTAAACCCAAGGTTCTTGCAGAAAAAGAGATATTGACCCAGCTTATTGGGAATTATAAATGTCATTTTTCGCTTTATATCTCCATAAAGTGTTTTCGCTATGTATTTTGATAGGGGCGCTTCTCCATCCCAAAGGATGCGCAGAATTCTGACCGAAAAGATGGTCTTCTCAGTAAAAAGCAACATTTACACATTAGATAAATTGCGCATCTTAAACGGAGTTGCATTTTAAGTCCCTGTTACGGAGATAGCAGAGAATTGGTGGAGAGCAGGATATCAACGGCAAGTTTACATACATACATACATACAAAACGGAATCACCGGTCTTGAAAGGCTAAAGTTGCTATCGTGAAAGTAAAAGCTGTCACTAGGTATTTTGACTGGGCCACTTTTCCATCCCGCAGATTTCTGACGGAAAAGATGATCTTTTCAGTAGAAACATCGCCACGATCTTAATAAGTTTCGACATATAAAGTGCCGTTAAAGGGTTTTCTTAACGGTAGGGGTCTCTAAGGGGCGGAATTTAACTTAAAACAGTCAATATCCATGGAAACAAAATTTAGCGGCAGAATATAAGGTGTGAACACAGTCTGCAAAATGTGCCATCAGACTGATCCGAAAACTCGGCATCAACATTTTGTGCCTGGTCCTCTTGCCTGTCAGCGAGAATGGACGAGTTTTGTGCAGTCTACTTACTGCTCATAGTTTTCATTGCAACGACTCAGTTTACAGTTTTTGAGACAGTGAATCCTTTCTTTGTGGAAACCAATTAAATTGAGACCTTCTACAATTTCTAGGTTTTTTTTTCACCTAGGTAAGCGAAAGTTGAAATGCACCGAGTGATCTCTTTGGCGGGTATAGTCATGAATTGCCTGTGCCTTTATTTATATTGAAGCCAGCATACGTTCCACTTATTTCATTCGCTTCCCATAACCATCATCCTTCTACTGGAAATACAAAAGCAAGATAACCGAGGCAAACTTACCACTGATCTCCTCTCTCATGCATTAGTCTACCAGTTTAGACTTTTGACTGACTGGTGATGAGAGATTTTTCAATGACTGACCTCTGTCAGCTGCGTGTGACGTGTTTCACACGCATATCTCATGAAATGTCAACCAAAATTCTGAATCTTGTTTTCAATTTGAAGAAAACCACTTAAGTAGGGATGTTATATTAACCATTATTCAGAATAATCCCGAAGATATTCCAGACATATCAAGGTCTCGGAATTTTATCGAGCATATTTCTGGCTAATTATATAGTATCGTTTGGTTTACCATGTCTTTATAAATTTTAATTTATTTTACATGCATTAATATGTTCTTTATGGTACTTAAACGGAAGGAACTTAATCCCTCTTACAATTTATATTTGAAGAAATTGTGGCATGCGGTTTTAAATATTTTATAATTATGTGATTTTTTAAGATTCTGAAATACGCATTCATGATCCATCTCATCGATTTACTTATTATCACTGAGTATAAAGTAGGAAACGCGGTCAAAATCCACTGCACACTAAGTATCATTTGACAGATGCTTCTTAGTGCAGATAAATGTGTGACAGAATTATTTTAACATAGATTTTGTCAACCCTGAATGTATGTGTAACGGCAGGTCATTTTAAAAATAATTGGGAAATAAGGAAAACTGCATTAAACTGAATGGTACTCTCCCTGAAAGTAAAATGAATTTGAAGAAGAAATAATTCGCTAGTAGATGAACACAAGCAAGCACGTTTTTGTGCATACTATATCTGTAGCCAATTTTTACAGAGTGTGGTTTTTGCAGCCGAGGGGTGATAAGCTTCTTCAATAGCCAGCATCCTGACGAGACTGAGATATCGTTGGATTAGTCTGCACAATAATTACTGGGACAAAACTGCCTTGGTATTTTTTTATAATTAAAGCACATTTCAGAATTTCGATTAACATCATGTGAGATAGCACATCTATTATGCATCAAAAGTCAAGGTTCTTCATGAATTCGAATCAGGTTGGATAATGCATGTATTCAGCAAATGTAGATCCTGTTACTATCAAGCGCAAGAAAATGCATCCAGTTTTTGAAGAGGAGACCGTAATATACGTACAGTTAACATCTCAGTGGCAGACCAATCAGATGGAAGCTCGTAGACACGAATGTTGGGGAGCTAAACAGAAAAGAAATCAAAGTAGTAGTAAACCCACCGGTACTTATCAGCTTCTTCTCGCCAGGCTTCATTTGGAGGTATTTCAGCATGTCATAGTTCACCATTTTCGCATCCGGTGCCGTCAATACTTTCCGAAGGTAGACCTTAGCGCCATTGTCGTCCTCAAAGAAGCTGTCTTCTTGTAATTGGTCAGCGAAACTGTGCAGCTTCTCCGCCTGCACCAGATCTGTCATGAACTGCTGGGCCCCGTACAGCAGCGACTGGACCCTTTGCAGACTAGTTTGGAGATCACTAAACTCCGTGGAGTTCTCTTCATCTACAAGCATTGAGCAAATGACATGGCTAGATAATTTCAATCGATACGACACTGATAAGAATCGGAGACCAGTGAAGTATGGGAATAAGATCTTTTGCTTAAGGACTCTCTTCGACTGCGAGCCCTGGAAGGTCTATCCAAACAAGTCAACAGATCTAAATCAGTTTCTCCGTTGATGATCACAGCAAACACCGATTGATTATTTAAAACCAGCAGCAGTGTGAACACAGTTCTGCCTATGATAGTTCCGGTTGGGCATCCATCCGTACACATACACCAATTTCACCGCATAATTTAAACCGACCTTGCTGCCGCAATTCGAATCTTTCCATCCTCTTTTACCGACTGAACTCATACAACAGAACTTGACCAACCATAAACATCCGCACTGATTAGCTAACCTCATCGGGCTCCTGTGATTCCAGCACAGAGTCTAAGGGATGGAGTGTTCAACAGAGCATTTGTAAAATCTGGCTCTGGGTGGATACTCCAAAATACCACTGCCATAACTTTGTTGCCAGCTGGATTCGCACTCTCAACCCTACGTTGTCTGTTTGGCTAATTAAGTGAACTACCTACACACTTGCTATTTTCTGCTACACTGTCCGCAGCATCAACGCTATAACTCCAACGTATTCGCGTCCTTAACCTTATCATAGCAAACGAAAATCTATTCGGACACTTCCACGTCACACTTACTGCACTAAATCCAAGTCCTACCATCTCTCTATGACAGAGAGACAGCCGTGAACCTACCTAAGGTGTTCGCAATGATGCCACTGATCAAAGGCTCTACTTTTGTCCAACGTTGAACGATAATCAAATAACAGTCCGATATTGTCCTTCGTGCAGTTCTCGGGTCGCGTTCACAACTCTAAAAATTAAAATAGTCAACGATTACGCCTATCAAACCTACAAAAGTGGTTCAACCCTCAAAGGAAGGAGTAAAGTTAAATTTATTAACTATGAATATGATAATCCATCAAGACTTTTATGAGACTTGGACGGAGCTATTCTGGGAACATGGGTTTATCTTGTGTTCTTTCCGGATGACAAAAAGGAGTAAGTTACGTCCTCAAAGAGACAGCTTATTATGCTGTAGAAGAAAGGAATCTCTTGGTAGTCTGGACAAGTCTACAGACCCATTCTTTGTCTTGAAAAAACCTTTTCATTATCAAAAGCTACTGAAGTCCTGCCGCTAATCATTACACAAGCTGCATTTCAAATGTGCACCTTCAGGCGAGCTTGGTCAACTAAAACGTCAGTGAGAGAAACGGGTAATCGAAGTTCTTGCAGATGATACATGAACCCGGAGAGATTAATGGTCGTCTAGATATCATCAGTTCACACGTATTCACAGCCTCCATAAAAGTAAGTTTTTTTGCACACTGCAGTTCTTTTAGCCGCAGAAGTTTGGAACGAAATGCTTG
Organism: Schistocephalus solidus; assembly: GCA_017591395.1. Classification (NCBI taxonomy): domain Eukaryota; kingdom Metazoa; phylum Platyhelminthes; class Cestoda; order Diphyllobothriidea; family Diphyllobothriidae; genus Schistocephalus; species Schistocephalus solidus. The sequence continues at coordinate 75,374 of WEDG01002875.1, read as the reverse complement.
GTTACATTTGGCTGTTTTTTATATTAAGGTCGAGAAAAACGGTAAGTCGACAACCTCAGGAAACATAACCTTATACGGAATACATCAACCCAAAGTTCACAATTAGTCCACGACGCATGGCAACAGTCTAAAACCCACTCTTAATAAGTGAACGAATCTGAAACCTTATGGTTAGTTATTTGACTGCTATTGCAGGAACCCAATTAATGTTCATTTATTTTAATTTATTTGCGGCTCTGCACGCCAAGTTCAACCTTAATGCAGTTTAGCAAATAAACAAAATACTCAATTAAAATATGATACCACGGCGAATTGCCAACCCCCAAGATGCCCGTGACTTCAACTTTAAACGTCATGCAGGAAGAGTTCCATTAAGTGGCTGTGGAACTTAGATACGTACGCTTTGCCTCCACCTGTCACGTTCACCGCTTCGTTGAATACCCCCCTATTGTTTCTCGATCCATCCCGTCCAGCTACCCAACCCATCTATAGCCATTGTTCTCTGTTCAGAATCAACGCCGTCGAAATCCAAGCTAGTTCCTACTTTCACACATACTCAACGCTAATGATAAAATACTCGAATAATGCCATATCACCCACACTCTTAATCCTAAACCCCTAAATTCTCAAAGGCAATCCCGTATAGATATTCATCATCGACTGAAATGGATGAATCGTCATCATTAGGTGCATTTACAGTCAAACAGACAAAACAAAAGAATGTTTTGAATACTCTAAGTTTATTCACACTTCCATGTATCTTTCTATATCTAGGCTTTTTATGCTGGGACGGAAATTACCTTTGAAGTCACAGTTGATTTACAAAATAAACCCCTTCATTATATAGCAAACCTGTATATTTTTTAAACAAAACGTCTTTTCTTCATCTTTGACCGTGAAAGTCCAAACGTGTAGTGAATACTACCGAGTACGCAACCACAGCGAATGTAAAATATGGATTCGAGGTTTGGCAAAAGTTACAAGCATTACTTGGGATTTGTCAGGTACAAGTCAAGTGGCCCTTTTGGAATGACGACCCAAGTTCTAGCGTGCATGTGAAATAAGTATGCTGAAATGAAGTCAACTAAACGGATAGGAAGGGGCTGGGGGCGATATGAAGTCGAATTACTTTCCAAAATTCGTCACTTAAAATGAAGACTTCATTGATCTATAAAAATTGTACGCATATATAGGAGCTATGTTCAGTCGCTCAATTCATTCTCTAGAATCACGTTAGGGTTCGATGTGTTTGAGGGAATAAATATTTAAGGTTAACGCAAAAATGGTTAGATTTGTAGTACCACGAAACCATAAAAGTATGCGCTAGTCATGTCTAAAATAAATCATCACGAGATAGCAAATGACATTTTGGAGCAAAAATATGTCTACTATTGGATTTAAAGCTTGGGTAGCTAGTACTCTGTGGTAGTGCTGTTGGATTCCCCGTGATGTGAATAGTGACTTCGTATGCTATGGTTATTCTTGCTTATAGGCGGGGCAAATACTTTTCTGATTCAGCGGCCTTTTTGTAGTTAACTACATTCAGTATAATTCCTCGGTTTATGGGGCAGAAACGACTTATTTAGGTTTATGCTTGACTCAAGTGATGCGAATAGTATCATACGAAATGAAATTTTTTTTCGATGGTTGATTTGTCAAACTCCCACATTCGTATAATACGAATATTAGAAGGAGAATAGATTTTATGCGCAAAGTGACACCAGATCTGTTGCGCCGGTACTTATTGACGAGGACACTGTTTTGCGGCAAATTTTTTTCGTACACCAGGCGAATATAGCAAGGTCTGCTCATTTTACTTTGGAGCCAAAAAACATCATGAAAGTGATGACCAAATTCACAAGAAGTTGCATTCGAAAGCTTGGCGGAGAAAGGTGAGGGAAACGGTTACATTTGCTGAGTTAATAAGGCGAAAAACAAGGCTTTCGCCTAAACAGTGACCAATGAAAGAGTCAAGAGGACCTGGCGAGTGTAAAGAAATGCGGTTGGACGTCCGAAAAGGTCTGTTTCCATTTACCTGAAAAAAACAGGGATATAAAACTCGGATCCAATTAGATGTTCCTACAACTCGCTGGCATTTTTGGGCCTTAGTACACTTAGGGAACTTTCCAAATCCTTATGGACATCATGCTTAGGGTAGTGGTATAAAGCAGGGCTTTAGAAAATGTGCTTACATAGAGCATTTCTGAAACGAAGGGATTCTTTCGGAGCTCCATCAGACGATCGTTCAACGAATATTGTACAAACATGAGTTGACCATAGCATTTAATCAGGAGGTCGATAGTCTCCGGGGTCAACTAAAAGACCATACCCCGTAAATATTATGTGTGAGAGGGAAGGTTAAGTTATAAAAAATACAAACTCGAAGTTTTCCAATAATGTAAAACGTAGTTATACATCCCAGTCAAAATAGTAGTATGAACAAACATGCACTATGACATCATCTGGTACCAAACTTTATGGGAAAAATTTATCTCCAATGTTTTTATATTAAAACTAGGCCAGTATGCTATGGCGTACTATAGGAAAAATTCAGCCAAATGGGAATCTAAATTTTTTACAGAACGCCAACCTAAGGCTGGCACCAGAAGTTTAGTGAGGTTGGCTCCCAACCTTCATTTTCATGATAAGATGTATTTAGTATTCTACACAAAAAGCATATTTTATAGAGAACGAGCATTAGCTGGACGGAGAGATCGTTACAAGAGAAATGGCGGAAAGGCTGTGTTTTTTGGAGGTTTTCATGTTAAAGGTGCAGAAGAATTCACGGTCATCCGTTACCGTAAAAATAAGTTATTTTTTGCATGCACACTGTGTATCTGGTCATCGCCTAGCCTCGTTTTTTTTCTAAGATTAAAGGAATCCTAAGAAATCCTCCAAACACCAGGGAAAGTTGGAAATTCCAACAAGTAGACCATCCGTTGACTTGGACTAGAGTAAATAGGATTCCAACCACCAGAAAACCTTTTGTAGCCGACGTTTCTGGCTGTGTTATTTTCTTCATTCACAATAGCCACCAAGTAAACATTTTCAGCTGACCTATCAAACAAATCGTTTGTTGGGGGACCCTTGAGAGGTTTGATGTCTCATTTAGGGCTGGGTCTGAGGTAATTTCTGTTATGGGAAGTCATAAAATAATGAAAAAAAAACAAATCTTCAGTCTGAACGTAGATGAAAGTGCTTGTAGCAGGGAAGTGTGGAATGTCATCTTTCAGACCTTCAATAAGTATGATTTGAGGTACCATCCTTATTGCAGTCGTTTGTTTTTCTTCAAAAGCATTACTTCTTACTTCGTTGTCATCATTAGTTAACCAACTTTAACTTCAGTATGGTCTTACCTGAGATGTTAACTCGGATCAGTTAACTAATATGATAAACGATGCACTACTTGAGGGTCGGCCCCGAGTGATTAAACTGCGGTTGGAATTTTTGAGAACACATAGAGGTGACCGTATTCCGTCTGTCGATCTGGAGAGGTTGGTGAGTCTTATTTATATTGTATATGATAGCATACTAATAATTTGTTCGTTCCCATTAAAATTACTTTGCATGATCTCGTCGATTTCCCGGCGCAAACATAATTCATCCGAATGTTGGGAAGCAGACTTCGGACACTGGCGGGTTCGTGGGGAGTTCAGAATCTTGGTCGGTAAAAGCAATCTGAAGCCCGGAAAAGTGTGTTCAGGCGTACAGCACGTAAATCATATGGCATATATCTGGCAAAACATCAGCAAATACATGCCCGAATGAACCACTGGGTAGCGTTATCCTACTTATAAATTCGTAATATCGCATGATTGGATGGACATGTGAACTCCATGAGTAATAGTAGACAGCCAGATTCACGTACACGCTCCTCCTGAGGACAAGGCTTAAAAAACTTAGACAACCTTCTAATTCACGAACAGTGCAGGAAGAAGGGAGCAGACTGTGTAGACTAGCGATGCACGCATCTGCTTCCCCGGAAGTGAAACCGAAAAAAGATAATGAGGTTATTTACAGAAAAAATATTCCTGAAAACAAATGCTGCTTGCCATTCGACGTGTTTGTTGGACAGACCACAAATATTGCGATCGTGAATAAAGAACTAGCCGCGCGCTGCCACAGGTATTTTCCATGACAAAGACGATGTAATACAGGAACAAGGTCGAAGGGCCTCTGAAACAGACCACGCGTTAAATACGCTGGAAGAGCACGGGGGTCAGATCAGGTCACGACAGGGACCGCACATCCATAACAAATGCCACACATGGGGGGGGGGGGAGGGGGTGAGGCCGGACACCTAGGTGCAGGCTCAGGCCCACCACCTAGCTACCTGCGCCCGATCATGTCTCCGATCTTCTTGACTCTGTCTTCACATCATACCTCAGTGGGTGAGGGAGAAGAGAAGAAGGTAGATGCTGTGCAAGACTTCTATCAATTTAAAATAATTCATGCGCAAGTCACCGTCCCTGCGTACGCACTTTTGTGGCACACGGTAAACGTCGTCAAAAAGGACGGACTACCTATCATTTTAATACTAAACTAATTAAGAATACCTGTCACAAGTTCAGTATGAGCTTCGCACTTGGATCAGTCATTTCGACATTAAATACCACCAATTAGAACTAAGATAAAGTTGCAGTCTACTAAAGGGTCTGAAAAAAATTGTGGACCGGATACTCTTCATTTCTGTGGAGTACTGTAGTCGCGAAAATTGAGAATTTAGCCTATAACACATCTTTGGTTATATCGGTATCATGAACAATGAGAATCATTTAAAAATGATGCGGTCTTTTGAACAAGATGCGTAAGCTTAACACGAAACTTCGCTTTATCCCTGTAATATTTCCATTAACATTCCAAGGATAATTTGCATTACATTAGATGTTTTGCAACATTTCTGATTAGGGGATGCGTATAATCAAACTGAAGCAGAACCTTAAAAAGACTGATTTAATAAAAGGGAAAAAGTGTGTATTAAAAATACTACATAAAATAGGCAACCATAGTGAGCATTGCTAAAATTTAACAACCCACCATCGAAATAGGCTTGCTGACCTCTCCTGAGTGTCGGACGGTTCATAGTCATTATGTAGGCTGTGGGAAACTTCGACTGTCGATGTCCATCGCCCACAGCACGATGGGCGCAGAGACGGTGACTTGGAGATAGTGGACTTGCACAGCATTTACTGCATTCCTTCCTCACTCATCTACCTAGATTCAGAGTCAAGAAGACTGGAGACGGCCTCACTCGCAGTAGTTTAGAAAGTCAGGCGGCTCATCTACGCGTGCTACGCACACACGGTCCACGCAGAATCAAACTAGATTTCACACAGGCAACAAAGGGGCTGCTCGAATCCCAAGTCAGTGGGAGTGACATATGGGTCATGTTAAAATGTAAAAATTGCAGCCTGGCTCTTAATTTGCTAGAAGTAGCAACGAAGCGAGATCCAGGATGTAGTCGCCAAGAAGGAGACCCAAGCACTGGAACAAGAGCTTTAGGAGCCTGACCTCTTGGATGTTTACTTTAATCGAGCATCAGAGACAGAGTCAGCATAGTCTATTAGCTTGCCCATGTATCCGCTGGCCTCGGATCGCCTCAGCAGTCTTTTATCTTCCTTCGCGCCTGCACATAACATCGGCAAATTACCCCCTCGAGCTAGTACTTTTCGTCTTATGCGGAAGGTGGATAGACTAAATTCAGTCCTACAGGATTTAAACTCCACTTGACCCTTAATATTTTTTGGTATTCAAGCAATTTCCTCATAATTTTGCAACACCTACATCTTTCCCCTATCTTGACTGTTTTTCCAAGACTGCGTAAGATGGCACGTGAGAAGAAGATAAGGAGCTTCGCTTTGAATGATATTTGTCACACTCTGCAGCCCATCTATAGTACGTTGGATTGGCCCCATTCAGACGATTATCACACCACGTGCAACTATCCGCGATGAACTCCGGAGCTGCCAAATGTCATAGGCGTGCAGTGGTGTAACTGCATCCTAAAAATACTGCAAATTTTAGACAATCCAATACACTTATCAAACTCTGTCTCTAATGCTGGATTCGAGTAAGAATCCGAACGGTCAAGCTAATAAGGCTCTTGTTCCAGTGGTCGTTTCTCTTTCTTCGTGATTTCTTCCTGGAACTCACCTTTTTGCTACCATTAGCAAATTGAGAGTGAGGTAGCATTTGTTACTTTTTAATATGACCTATATGTCACTCCCACTCACTTGGGATCAGAGCCGCCCTTTTGTCGCTTGTGGGAAATCTTGTTTGATCCTGCGTGGATCATGCGTGTGTAGCACGCACAGATGAGCCACCTGAGTTTCTTAACCACTGCGAGGTAGGCCGCGTCTGGTCTTCTTGCCTCCGAAACTGGGTTAATGAGGGAGAAAAAATTCAGTAAATGCTGTGTAAAACCACTATCGCTACTCACCGTTCCTGCGCCCACCGTGCTGTGGGGCGGACAGTGGACATTTTCGGAATCGACGGTTTAAGTGTCACAAAGCCTACAAAATGAATATGATCCATCCATCACTCAGGACCGATCAGCGAGCCTACTCCAACTGTGGGTTGTTAAATAATAGCAATGATCACTCCGCTTGCCTATTTTCTGTAGTATTTTTACAACATTAAGGGGATGTTGCGGCTAGGCAACCACAGGCCTATGACACTTTGCAGCTCCCGAGTGCATCGCAAATAGTTGCAGCAAACTCTAGGCAATACAATACACTCATCTGACACTGTCTTTGATGATGTATTTGAGTGAGGATCCGAAACGTCAGGATAGTGAAGTTCTTGTTCCATTGATCGTGTCGTCTTCTTCGCTGACTCTCAATCCTGAGAGGAGGATCGAGATATCCTATTAGTGGGCGGTCGACTAAAGCGGGGATAGGGCGCAGTGGCGAGCTCCTGAAAGGGGCCACGCTGGGTAAGGAAGGGGGTCAGATGAGGTTACAGCAGGTGTTATTGGTAATGCGTATCCTTGAGAAGGCTACACATGAGGGAGTGTGAGGCTACACACCTAGGTTCAGACTCACGCCCACAGGCCAGCCAACTAGATCCGATCCCACCTCCAATCTTCTTTACTCGGTCTTGAGAAAAGATCAACATTTATAATTGAGAAACCTATAAACCCGTTGTACTTACAGTTCTCAGGAAACACTGGCCCAGGTTCTCAATGACTTTGTCCTCGCGTGCGCAATGTTCACGGAGGAAATTAGCGAAGAGATCAGCATGCACGGTAATAAGCTGATCCAAGTGGGGGAAGAGATCGGCCTGGTCAGCGGAAAGGAGGGACTTGTGCACAGCGAGACCTTTTACGTAAACATCACGAATCATTGTAAGGGTGTGCAGATAACGTTGCTCGGTTGACAGCAGCTCTATAAGGGACGTAAGATAATAGATTTTACGAAAAGTCCTGTCAAGTTATACGAGCTTAGGCAATTGCTTTCGGTCATAATCAGGTAAAATGCATCGAACCTCAGTAATTGACAGAAATTAGTAATTCCTTTTTAAAAGTGTTAACTGTGGCCACATTTCAAATTGCATGGTTGTATATAAGTGAAATGGAGAAATCTTTTGTTTCATATGCATTTAACGTTTAAAAATTTTAAGATGCCCTGTCATTGGAACGGGAAATTAATTTAAAAATTTGACGAAGTAAGAAGTTAAAGTAGAAGAAAATACTAAAGGAGACAAAGCCACAAGCCACAAGCAAAAACGCCGATCAAAAAAGGTTTTAACTGGAGACACGCGTTTTTCTTATCATTGAAAAAATAAGAAAGTAAGTAAAAAGTTAGAGTCTGAAACACGTTCTAACATTCATTAAGATGCTTTTAATAACTTTGTTCGAGAAAGGCAACCAAAGGAATCTCACTGGAAACCCAACATGTAAAGGTGTACAAATAAACTTGGTATAAGCTTCCAGAGCCATAAATGATGGAAACGCATTTTATTGATGAATAACATGAAATATTCCACATCCTCCAAGGCCCAAAATCAATTTGATCACTCCGTAGGTATTTTTGGACTCTGAAATGATTATATTTTACAATAAAAACTTATTCTTTTTGTTTTCACTAGTATGTTCTGCAGTCATACGAAGAGCATATGTTAGCGTAACTTGCAGACTGAAAAGGTCTCTCTTTAGGTTATTTGAAACGGATAATGAAACTCAAAAGCTAGTAACTTCAATGGTTACTTTAATGCGCAGGTAGCAATCGTTTGAGTGAAAACTGTCTTCAAATGTGCTGGTAGTCCGGCTTGCCAAAAACAATGGAGCCCCACTGACCAAATATGATCTTCTTTGCGTACTATTTTTGGAGGGCACGGCGTAGGTTAGGCAAAGTCTGCTTGGAACAACGATACCCACGGATAGTTACAAAGGACTCGCCATCGCTGCCCAAACAACATGCAACTCAACATACTACACGCAGTAATTGCGAGAGGCGCACAAGTAATGAACAGGGTAGGTGAAAGCGTAGAGAACCAAAATTCTGCTCACAGAAACATGCAGTTGCTGTGCCGGAGACGTAAAAGCTTACCGATTTTAACGGTCTCAACTGGGAAATTTTCATCGATGGAAAAAGACAGCCGTAGTTGTGATCATCAAAATCGACCAAACTCAGGCCAGGGGATGAGTGTACTTACGAGGGTGAACTCTGAGAAATCAGATGTGGTCCTAATTCGAAACAAACTGAGTGGTCCTGTTTCCCTGACAAGGCGATCGCTGATGTGTTCCATGTGATTGAGACTTACAACACGGAAGAGCTGAGGAAGCAGCTGTCAGTCTGAATCTATGTTTCATGCTTTGATCCTTTTTCTTTGGGTTGCTATTCCAGTGAGTGTTTCGAAACGTGTTGCAGAACAATGACAAAAACTTGTCGAACAATACCCTATTTACCATTCGCAACTGAAATTCCGACAGTGTCATCCGTCGGTTTCAATTTTGCTCCTCTGCATACATTAGCCTCCCATCCTTGTTATACGAACAAAAGACAGTTTGCACGCGCGAACAAATCGTCACGCCCTATAAAGTAGGAAGGGAATCATTTGTGATCGCTCGTCAATATTTTATTGACAGCTAAGATTCCTTACCTGCCTAAGCAAAACATGTTCGGAGAATCTTATTTGCCCCTGGAGTAAGGACGCCCTGCCCTCACGTAATAAAGGTGGCCTTGCGCTAACGTCCAGAAAGGGTAGATACGCCCACGTTTTAACCCTTATCCAAACCTTAACTGTAAACCTAAACTGAAGTCTAACCCTTCCCTTATCCCCAGGCCCAATTTCTTCGGAAGTTTGTAAAAAGCCACCTATATTACTGGTAATTCCTGCCCCGTCTTCTTGTCGGGAAGGCTATGTCCTTCTCATTTGCTGTCATCATGCGGCCGTACACTGACAAGAGGAATTAGGGACGGAAGATTTATATCCAGAGTCAGTTGATCAGTGGACATGCCGCTGCAGTCAGGTATGCTCGATGATTGTCAATTGCACTTCATTGTCAATTGCAAAATACAAACCGCCCGATTGCAGCCAACGGAGCCAGGAGTTATGATGCTGCATTGACTTGATGACTGAACGTACCGGGCGGAAAATGCACCTGTGTTTGACCTTCGATTAGGGTATGGCTAGTATGGAGACCACAAATGTCCATTTCATCCTCCTAGACTCGGTAAATAAAACTGGTTGACTACTGACGGCCAGTCGCAATGCAACTTCAAATTTATCTCAAACAGAAGCTCCTAACCAAAATGTAGTCAGCTTATTATATCCTACCGTCAAGCAGAATTTGTAAAGGCTACTCTCACGTGACGATGCGTAAAGTAAACAAAAATGCATATTAGGTTTGGTTTTAGATCACCAGGTATTGGTGCTTACTTGGCCGCAAATTGCCCTTACCTGAGAACCGATGGGGGATTATTTATGACTCCGTTGTGTTTGTGTAATAGGATGATAATGGGTCATGTAATCCGTGTTTATATCCACTGGTGACAGGATTTGCACGCGGCCACTCATTGACAAAACTTCCCTTGTCAGCAAAGTTTTGTAATAGCTTTTTGAGACCCCCTTTGTAAAGGCATGCCGTTGGTATGCTTCTTACTGTTTACTCTTGTTCAATAAAGCCCACCACTGCTAGGAAACAAAATTACAAAGCTAGATAGACACGTTAAGTATGCAATGTTGTTCCCTGAACTACACGACTGGAGACCATTTCTGCCCTTTTTAACGCAGCTGCGAACCGTGGAAGAACGTAATGATCTACCGCACTTGCGCCACAGAAACTGGCTAAAAGCCCCGACACGCGTGTTTCGAAAATCTTGTGCCATCGCATGGCGCAGCTTTAGTGGTGCCCCAGCGTTCCTCGTGTGCTCTCGAGAATATGAACTCCAGCTTCATGTGCCGTTATAATATAGTATTATGTATGCATATATATATACGACTAATGGCCTGTGGGCAGCTTTTGAATAATTCGCGACCATTCCGGCTTAGATGATGGAGTTCAGCTTTAATGTTCATATAACCCTTCGGAGCGAGTATTAAAAGCTTCGTTGTGAAGGCTTTACTCCAGGTTCACACAGTAACTTCCGGAACACCTGAAAAAAAGTTGCGTTCTCGTTCAAATACCTTTTTCTTCTAAATGGAGGGTCGAATATGAGGCAGCCGGAACTCATTTATACAGGTTGATATTAATTTAATAGAGGGAGGAAGTGATAGCAATTTCAAAGTGACCTGCGCCGAACCATTCAATGTATGCTTCCGACTTTAGTCGGAAAACGAAAGCAAAATTCGTATGCACTAGGCCTACAGCTCAGAGAATCGATTAGGGTCACACTTAATTGATGCACAAGAAAGTCTAAGATCAGGTGTGAAGCTCTCAGCGTAAAAACTCGATCAAACGCGACGTGAGGTATGCTAATTGCCTCAAGCGTGGATGGATGATTCACGAAGAAAACCACGAGGAGCCCTCACAGTCGCACACACACACAGAGAGCTTTGAAATAATCTGCTAGACTTTGGACTTCACGAGACTCACTGATTTTGCGAATGAAAATACCAATAGCCTCGGATTTAGTCTCCGCCTGTTACAAGCCAAGTTAGCCGGAGTGAAGGAAAAGCACGGACTAGTCATGGCGGAGGTAGCTTAGCTCTTTGTTTACCCCTTGACGGAGACCGTTGATGACATAAGCTCTGAGCAGTTTTGTTCCCGCTGAGGACTTAAGAATAACCCGGGAGATGAAAATACTAAGTCCGGAGTATTTGAAGTTTCTGAAAAATAGGGCGAAGAATGGTGCGATAGAAAGTCGTAAGGAATTCGTTAGCCTGGAGCTGTCAGGTAAAACGGAGGTCTAGCCCCCACTTCGTTTGGGCCACAAGCAAACACCGATAGGATAAACGGACAGCTGGTAGTTAGTTTCATTCTGAGCTGAACGAAAGGAATAGGAGCGCGCTTAAATGCAGTCCTAGAGCTAATTCAATCAGAGAATGGTAATATCAGTCCCGCTGTCGTTGCCCCTACCCATTAAGAGGCCTTTAGCATCGAAAGGGTGCAGCAAAGAAACTCTGACTCAAACAAGGATAAATTGGAACTAGAAAATACTCTTTAAAAAGAGGTCAGCATTAAATGTTTAACTAATCGAAATCAGCAGGGTCTATCAACTTTCAGTTGTCCTCAGTGGAGTAACTTCTAGATAGGATCTGTGTGCAGTTTTGGGTTCACGACCTTGCCTGTTATCTCCTGCCCGACCGATCTAGAAGTGCCTACCAGACTACATGAGGTCGCAGGCATATATCAGCGGCTAATAGGTCTAGCCTTTGCTTATTCATTCATTGCCAGACATCCGATGAAGATTTATTACATTTTAACCGAAAAATATATGAAGAATTTCAATATTTTGTTTAAACTTGGGAAAGGCGTTGAGTTCATAAAAGCAGAATGGATTTGAGAAGTTCCTACTATTTTTTAAAGTTCACAAGTTTTACTTTTATAAAAAAACTACTCAGTTGAAAAACGTTCATTTACCGTAAGCTCCGTGTAAATTTTGTGTTCAAGTGGCACATGGGGAAACTTCTGTTGTCTTTTCTCTCCATCGGATGGCCATATTAAATCTCATTTAGGGTTTCTTTAGCAAGCCCCGTTAACAGTGTAATTCAGAGTCTGCAGATCCTTCACAATCTGCATTTTTCTAGCAACGCTTACCGTTTGTATAAGTCACCTTAATTTTAGAAAGTATTTGCCACTTTTCTTTTGATGCTAGGGGGCTGGAAGATCTTCATTTGCAAGGGCTCTAAATATATTCTGTAGAAGTGCAAAAATCTACCTTTATCCGAGAATTTTAGCAGATTTTAATAATTCGTTTGACCCACTAGGGAAAATTTCGGCGGCCTCGGTGGGATACGAACTCACGCCAGCAAGGGGAAGGTTTTAATACAGCCAATCCTCTAGCCAATTGAGCTACGAGGCCCCACCTGGAGCCGTGAGTTTAATCTTACTTGGGTCAAGGTACCCGCTCAGCCTACTGCAATGTATGTAATAAACCAATTGTGGTACAGTAAGTTTACTGCCCAAGCAGGATTTCGTAGGCACTTAATGTTAAATCGACCAGATGCCTACCAGGCATACTTTATAAGCAGAGAATTTTGGCGGATTTTAATAATTCGTTTGACTTACTTGTGAAAAAGCTTTGCTAATTAATTTTGCCTGGTAGACATCTGGTGGATTGTAGATTGATTGCTTATGAAAGCCTGCTTAGGCAGTCAGCTTACTGTATCAAAATTGGTGAATTCTATACGTCGCAGTAGGATTGGCGGGTAACTAAACCCAAGTGAGATTAAACTCGCGGCTCCCGGTGGGGCCTCATAGCTCAATTGGCTAGAGCGTTGGCTGTATTGAAGCCTTCCCCTTGCTGGCGTGGGTTCGTATCCCACCGAGGCGACCACGTTTTTCACTAGTGGGTCAAACGAATCTTCCTTTACAACAAATGATAGGAAAATGCACGTTCTCTAAGAAGCTGCCCCTTTTTCAAATATAGATAACTTCACATTTCTCTCATTTGAAGTACAGACATGTGCTCACCCCAAATCAGATCATTCCGTCTTGCAAATTTCTGGGTGAACTGGTTTCTGTTGTTCTCTCCAATGAAGACGAGCCAACTCGGATAGTTCTGAAGGTAGTTTCCTTTCTCAACCAGTTCTTTTGGGTCTTCTGAATCTCCTTTCGATACTTCCATTTCCCTTGATGAACTACCAACGAAGGAATAAAAACATTTGGCACAAATTGCAGTCTAAAATATGAATGGACTACATAAAAACAGGTCAAAGCAATTTTACGAACGTTAAGGAGTTTAAAAAGATATTCATTTCCGAGGACCCATATATACTTACTATTGACGAGATCTGCGCAGGAACTGGTCAACCAATGTCCGCAGCTTTATATATCCGTGCTCGCAGATGGGACGGGCGTAAGCTTCTCAGAGAGAAAAGATAGTTTACTGCATTGTTTAACTTAATTTGCCTGCTTTATTTTCAGTGGTACTTTAAAAATTTATCTGTTGAACTGACTACTGCATTCACTTTCATCATAAACCGTTTCATTAAGAACTACAAATACTTGAATTAGTCTGTTTCAAAAACTGTGTCTCCACTTAATCCAGTGGTGATATGTTGATGAGAATTGTATCATGGTGAACAGACGTTATCTGAAAGAAATACCACCCATGATAACTTCAAGCATGCCAAGAAATTAGAGACGACAGTGGCGTTTAATTGCCCACTGTACCAACGACTGTTTGGCTACTACTTTTAACCACAAACGAACATATTACCTTTAACCTCAACCAACCACTCCTTATTAGAAAGTTTTAACTTAAGTTCAACTTGATCAGTGAGCATCTTTTGTTCTAAAGAAGACGTAAAGCGACCAGAGCTAACTCCATGGTAGTGGTCGCTCCTCGATCGCACTACGGAACCAACACACCCCGTTGTGCTGAGAGGCCCAAACTATTAACCATCATCGGCCATTCATACCCATCCCGGTCTCCCTTGTCGTTTTTGGTAATCCATTATATGTTTGTTACTATTCACTGTGCCACTGCCTGCGAGGGCTCTAGATTTAGTCCCAAGGCACAACGAGACAAGCATTTTCCGCAACTTGATCGGGGAGCACAACCGCATCATTGATATACCCATTCACAATGGCTAGTACAACGAACCTGTGACTCGTTGTTAAAGCGTTCAACTCAATGACCGAATTTCGCGGGTTCGAATACCAAGTGTTCCCCACCTGGGAGCTCGTTGAAAGACAGCTCAAGAAACACAATATACAAATAGCGCACAAACCAACAACAACTTTGCGCACCCAGCTTGTACACCCTAAGGACAGGGTTGGCTATTTCAATAGAAAAGAAGTCGTCTACAAGATACCGTGTACCAGTTGTGATGCAGTTTATTGTGGCCAAACCAGAAAACCTCTATCCACCCGTTTACATGAACATCAGTTAGCGGTGAGGAGACGAGACCCTTTATCGCAGGTAGCCATGCACACACTGGACACAGGACACCTATTTGGATGGGAGGATACCCGCATCGTTGGCGCCTGCCCAACAAGAAGAGGCCGCGAATTCCTGGAGGCAATGCACTCAGCCGAGGCATGCATTAACAGGCATATCGATTTAAATACCAATTACAAATTTCTCAAGGTCAATTTGATGCAAAAACAGCCACTATCGATCAGATAACTTCAAACTCTGGATGTCTATTGGCTCAAAATCTAGCCAACCATAGAATCTTGTGTTAGGCACTATTTAAGGTTAACTGTTTTCTGTACATCTCCCATTTGTCTGATGACGAACTGGGGCACCAGATTCGAAAATTTACGCAATAAAGTTATTTTGTTCCCAAAGAACTTAACTTTATTTAATATATATATATATATATATATATATATATATATATATATATATATATATATATATATATATATATATATTCCGAATGTTCGAGAATATGCGAGGCCCAGGTAATTGTATAGAAGAAAACGGGAAGGCGTTCTCTGGGACCAGAATTTTATTCATCCGACGTTTCGAACTCTCACGTGTTTATCATCCCCCCAAGAAGACAAAGAGGAAAATTCGCGTTCATGGACCATAATATATTGAGACTGACGTTTCGGAAACTCTTACGTTTCCATCGTCAGAGTATCGGGATTAATCTTCCCGTGGGTCTTGACATGTTCCGACTCGCTGACTGCCTCGTGTTATATTCGTGCTCAACGCATGTGCGTTGGCTTGCCTGTTGAGCGTTGATTGGTTCTGGCCTCGCAGTTATCAAACAATTGCGGGCTCGAATGACGTGGCACACCATCTCACTAACGCGCCGCCAGTCCGAAAGCCACAAGCCGAAGCAGCAATGGCAGACCAGTTCATCGTCTAACGAGGGGGAGGCTGACATGCGCGCTGACGTAGCGGCACTCACGATAGCCGCAAAGGCGACACATGTCATTCGAACCTGTAATTGGTCGATAACGGCGGGGCCAGAACCAACCAACAGGCCCATCAGGCAAGCCATTGCAAGTGCTTTGAGCAAGAATATAACAAGGCAGGCAGCGAGGTGGAACACGTCAAGACCCACGGGAAGAATAAGCCCGATACTCTGATGATGGAAAGGCGAGAGTTTCCGAAAATTCAGTCTCAATATATCATGGTTCATGGACGCTATTTCTCCTCTTTGTCTTCTTCGGGGGATGATGAACACGAAAAAATAACTTAACCTCGTTTCTTTACGCATATATATATATATAAATATATATATATATATATATATATATATATATATATATGACAAGTACAGCTAAGATAGAGGAGACTGAAATAGGCGTTTCTGGCTTATAAGCAGTAATCAGCCAGTCATATCCAACCGCCAAGTTGGCAACCACCGATCGCAACCGATTGGAAAACAAGCCCGGGGCTCAATCTTTAGAGCGTTGAACTTCTAACCAACAGAACACGGGTTCGAACCTCGGGGGTTGGGTATGTCTGACTGATGACAATTAATAAACCAGAGTTGGTCATTTCAGTCTCCCTTGTTTTTTTCGATTGTTGTTATCTACAGAGTTAAATCTATTAGCTCGGTATACACCACTAATGCCGCACAGTGGTGCAAAATGAACACCCACTACATAAAGACAACTGGTGGTGAGCGCCAATTCTCATTCCAAACCTATCTGATGTGAGTATGGCACTGCCAAAAAACTTACAGGGCCTCACTTAAAACAATTGCAAACAAAGGTGTTCGAGAGTATGAGGCGCGCTTGTAGTCTAAGTGAACCAAGGGAATTTGACACATCAAGAATGACGCATTCACCGCAAATACCATCAGTCTTTTGTCTTAGCCTGGGATTGACAACTTATTTTATTGAACCTCAGGCAAAATGGAAGGTAAGACAGTAACAATCGGGACCTCGAAACCAACACTGCAGATTGCGGTACAGCTCGAAGCCATCCTTCAGAATTTAAGCACATTACGTTTCAAAGGGGCCCAGGACTGCTCTGCAAGGACATCTTGCCTACTAACTTGACCGAACGGAAGAATCTTTTTCTAAATCTGGCAGGTCATATCTCTTTCCAAAGAATCTAGTATGACTTAGAACAGGAGTCTATCGCGATTTTTTATCCAGAACTTTCATAGTAACACCGACCGCGTAAAGGAAAACTTCGAACTAGACGATTGGCTACAAATGCTATTTAGAATACAGCTATTATTGAAGCCTTTAATAGTAACTGGCAAGAAATGTTCCGACAAACACGGCATAGCACTGTGCACAACCTACGAGAAATCGAAAGTGGTTAGAATCTTTGTCTGTATTCATTAAAACTGGTCTTCTCGCATAAAAAGCCTATACTGGCTTAACGTAACAAAATTCTAACCTAAAAATTAACCCTAATCCTAACATCAGGCGTATTGTCGCCCTGATCATTGGTTTAGTTCTAACCTCAAATGTAGTAAGTGTGGGTTCTGCCTAAGCATGTTTTAGGCGGTTAGGTAACAGTGAATAGAACGGCAACCAGGGTGGACCAAGGCTATGCTTAACACAGAAAGACCTACGTCGATCAATCCTTTCGTTTCCACTGGATCTCTTGAGAAGTAAATTTTGAATGATACTTCAAAATAAAGCGTATTCCTCTCTCTCTCTCTCCTATGTCTGTCAGTAGCCGAGGCCATTCTTCTTGGTAACTAGTATAACTAAATACCTATAGGTAACCGTGGAGGAAAATAAGCTCCAGTAATAAACCTCAAATTAAATCGTTGTGAAAAAACCTAGCCTTGGTGAAAGGCAGGATCCACAGTTACCACAGTGACCAACCGTGCAGGACGAAAAGTGAATGGCCAGCATCCTCCACGCTCGCCTCAACCACGATAGGCCTTGCATGCGACCATTTTGGTGAGATAAGGCAAATATTTTCTATTTATGTCAAAACTTCAGCCTGGATTACATACTTCCATTTAAGGAACTTACGGTATTTACCACAAGAGATTTGTATTGTTATTAGCATTTGAAAGAACTAGATCGGTGCTCCATTATACATGGGTTTAATGCCAAGTACAAATCAGAAATTTAAATGACCGGCTACGTGACGAACACGCTCGAAAAGGATGCAGGCTTACAAGCATCCTTCATCAAGTGGACGAGGTGGTAACTAAGTGGCCATCAAGCTCTACAAATATCGGTCAAAAAGCTGAGACGGTGAGCGATAAAAAAATCGATGATGTAAAGGCCAACTCATTTGATCAGTTATTCAAACTTTTGATCGATTATTTCCCAGCCATTCGTTTTTGTGTGTGAGGAGCAAGTCACAGAGGCATCTCGTTGCTCAACATCGCTGTGAAGATCTTTGCCCGTATCCTTCTCAATCGTCTGAACTGTCACCTAGAGCAGGGCCTGCTCCCGGAAAGCCAATGTGGCTTCCGCCGACACCGCGGAACAACCGATATGATCTTTGCCACCCGCCAGCTACAAGAGAAGTGCCAGGAGATGCGAACTCACCTATAAACTACCTTCGTGGATCTAACGAAAGCCTTTGACACGGTGAATCGTGACGGACTGTGGAAAGTCATGCAGAAATTTGGTTGTCCTGAGCAGTTCACGCAAATGGTGCATCAGCTTCACGACGGGATGACGGCGCGCGTCACTGACAACGAGATGGTATCCGAAGCATTTGCAGTGACCGATGGATTGACGCAGGGATCCGTATTGGCCCCCACCCTGTTCAGTCTCATGTTCTCTGCTATGCCGATGGACGCCTACCATGATGAGCAGCCTGGGATCCACATCGCCTGCAGAACTGACGGACACCTTCTCAACAGTCAGCGTATGCAGGCTTTCAACGCGCGTGTCTACGATTACATTCCTTGACTTGCTCTGCGCCCTTAACACCGTGACGGAGTAGGACATGCAAAGGAGCATGGACCTTTTCACCGCAGGTTGCGCCAAGTTGTGCTTAAAAATCAATGCAGCGAAAATGGTGGTCAGGCGCAGCCGCCACCCAGCGCGAAATACAATGCTCCCCGAATCAATGTCAACGGCACTCAACTCAAAAACGTGGAAACCTTTGCTTATCTGGGAAGCAAGCTGTCACGCTAAACCGAGAATCGATGACGAGGTTGCCCAACGAATCTCCAAAGCTAGTTAGGCCTTTTGTCGGCCGCAGGTTTCTGTGTGGAATCGCCACGGTATTCACCTGAACACCAAACTGAAGATGTACAAGGCCGTCGTCTTGACAACACTCCTTTTCGAACGAAGCCAGGAAGCAGAACTAATTCCATTTCAGCTGCCTCCGCAGAATACTAAAGCTGAAATGGCAAGATAGGATCCCGGACATGTAAATCCTGGAGGTGACCAGAATCCTCAGCATCATTGCCATGCTGAGGCAAGTGCAACTGTGATGGAGCGGCCACCTGGTAAGAATGGACGACGAGCGACTACCCAAATCGACTTTTCTACGGAGATGTCACTACGAATTCTCGCCACCGCCAAGGCCAAACGAGCTGCATGAAAGTCGCCAGCGCCCCGGACCAACACTGTCGATGCCCAGGCCCTGCCAACATGCCCGCGCTGTCAACGCATCTTCCGCGAGAGAATCGGCCTGATTGGACATCTTCGGACGCAATGCACCCCCAATCAGACAATTCCAATTTCGACGTCAAATTCTGCCAACCCTCCTTCAGACTCCCCCACCCTCACTCCTGGCATCAATTCCATTACTCCCACCATCATAGAGACCACATCCATCTACTCATCGCCTGTTACCACCACAACCACCACCGCCTTCACTACCACCACCACCATCAGCGATGGGGATTCTCTCCTAAACTGTCCTCAATGCGACCGTACATTCACCTCACGCATCGGCCTGGTCAGTCACTTGCGAATCCATCGTACAGAGACTGGTGAACCAGTGCCTGGAGCACCAACACACAGCAGAGATCGTCGCTTCCACTGTCCTCACTGTCCTCGCGCATTCACTCATCACATGGCCCAATTCGGTCATTTGCGCATCCATGACAGCAGAATTCACCGCAATGCCGACAACACCGATAAATCATGCACACCCTCCGCTCCTGCCATTCTTACCACCACTGCCAACCCCACTACCATGAATGACATCCCCCCCAGCCTCTACCGATTTATCCTGCCCACAATGCGCCCGCAACTTCAACTCACGCATCGGCCTGATCGGTCACCTGCGAATCCATCGCACAGAGGCCTGTGAACCAGTGCCTGGGGCTCCGACATACAGTTTCCACGCCCGCCTCCACTTCCCTCACTGCTCCAGCACATATACACAACGTAGAGGCCTATTAGGACACATGTGCCTCCACGACAACCTGCGGTAAACCACCGGAGGCTTATCCAGATCAGCGCACACTATCTACTCTAATACATAGACAACACCCGCACAATCAGCATAATGAACCTGATAAAATCACGGTTTCCTAGAAACCGTGGCTTGAAGGCTGCTAATCTGACGCTTACACCAGACCGTGCCGTCGGCCCAGTGTATGTGCTGTGTGTGTCTAGTGGCTGACCTGTGGACTGGGAGTCAGACGGCGATGGCTCTTCCATATCCCCTGATTTAAGTGAATCCTGGTGTGTTCGTTATGGGGGCCAGAGTCGTGCTGTGGCGCGCGAAGACGGGTACGCTGACCCATCATTCAATTTGCCCACTCCCACATCAGACAACTGACTAGCTCGGATGGTGGTCTGAGTGTGGGCGTGGGGGAGAGAGTGAGGTCGATAGCTCAGCGCATTTTCCTCACTATAAACAATCTGACGCGCTTGAAACTATCACGGTGCGCTAAAAGCCGGGCTTTGGAAGGCTGCCAACTGACGGGATAACTCGGACCGCGTGGTCAGCCGAATGTGTGTTTTGTGTGGAGTGGCTGACTGGCGGGCTGAGAGTCAGGCTGCAATGGCTCCTTCTTAATGTGGCCTTTATGGCACTCCCACTCCGTGGGATCCGAGTCAGGTGTGAGGGGTACACCCAGGGGCGGCTCCGGCCGCGCCAGCCACCTGCACCCTCTCCCATATCCGGTCTTCTTGACTCTGTCTTGACACCGGGCTCAGGTGGGGGAGGTGAAGAGAGTGCGGTAGCTGCAGCGTAAGTCACCGTCCCTGCAACACCTGATATGGAGCATACGTTGGACCTCTTCGAAATCGACAGTCGAACTATCGTAAGGAGCAAGATAACTAATATGTCTGTTTGAGGATGGATAAAAGCTGGTGCCGATACGGATTATCGATCGAATGTGAAATAATCTCCCTTTGCATTTGCTCCTAGGTTTTTAAGCATACACGCTGTCTACTGTCATCTATACCTTCAGAAAGCCTGGGAATTCTGGTTCATAGGGAGCAGATGCGGGAGTTATATCTATTTAACTTCGTTTTAAACAAAGAAAGTTTTATCAATTTTTACTTAACCTAAGTTATGCCCTCTGTTTGCTCAACGACTAAGATACGCGCATAATTTGATTCCAACGACGTTTCCAAGATTTTAACTTCCGAGCTTATTTTCGAACGCATTCCGCACTCTTTGTATGGGAATAAAGTTTATTCTTTTGGTATTTCCACGCTATTTCTGAAGTACATTGTTAACAACCACCAAGGGTTGAAAGCTAAAACCCTTCGCCATTAATTTGGTTTTCATAAGACGTTGTCTTGGGACATGGCAGTCTGCACTATTATTTAAACTGGCAGAGTTGTCTGATATGCTTCTGAAGAGTGCTGTGGATAAGGGTAGAGATTATACGACGATAAGATATGTAAATCTTTTGGAGAATGGTCGGTATGCAAAGAGATATGAGCGTGATAATTAGTCTGTCTCGAATCACGCACTTCAGATAATACAGATAATACATCAATATACCAGCGTTCTGTACTACCGTTTCTAGCACGCTATCTTACATAAAAAGAGACAGAAATTGAGAAACCGGGATATATATTGTCTCCACATTAGATATCCAGTTGTAAACTTTTTGATTCTGTTTATTTATTTTATGGTTTCAGTGAATGGAGCCACTGTGTTTGCTGAAACGTTTGAATGATAAATTCAAAATAAAACGTACTCCTCACTCTCTCTCTCTCTCTCTCTCCGTCATCTAAAACAGGCAAAATCGTCTGTTTCGCTAACAAGCATCAATTTAATAGAACAGGTCTGAACCACTTTGGTTTGTGCCCATCTCAAAGGAATTTTTATCGCTTAATAGGTGAAGTTTACCACAAATCCTATTGCAACGGAACAAACCTCTTGAAATTAACCTTATTATTAAAGCTTAATCTAGGAAATTCACATTTAGTTCCACATGACGCATGGAGTCTTGTTCCTTTTCGGCTGTGGTAAGTGGATTTGGCGAATAAAATTTACCAGCTTTAGTTTTAAAAGTACCATGCGCCTGGTTTTCTGCCTTAGAATTCCAGGGAATGTTTGACAAAATGATTACGTGCACTTTACTTAGCGCATTTCTGGCAAGCGTTGCATTTAACCGCATTCGGCTTCCTTGGAGCTCCCTGCATGTTAAAGCATGGCCTATTTTTGTCCTCACAAAAGTGATGGTCATTTTGATTTACAGAGCTGCATCCAGACTCTGTTAAGTGCGAAGGACCAACTCATGCAGTTTAAGTTTTTGTGGTCGGTCAGGCAAACTGAACTTAACAGAAATAAAACAAGCAAAACTGCTTCAGTCTGTGTTTACATGCTGCACTGTTTATACCTAGAACCTCGTTAAATTTCTGGTACCATGTCTTATGTAGTTCAACAATATTCTCAAAACAAGTGGCAACTAAAAGCACAGAAACGTGCCTCGCCGAATTTGTTGACACTGCATGACGCAGCTGCGAGGCTTTGGCCCATCAGCGGTCCCCCAGGGGGACACTCGTGTGGTTTCTGGCAAAAGCACACAGCGACCAATCTCACGAATTAAGAGTCGAATGTCTAAAATTTATTTTCAATTAAAAATGGTTACGTAACTAGGGTTGTAATAATTATAATCATGCAGCATAATCTGAAGGTATTTCCGCTATTCCACGGACCAGGTTTTGGACTAAATTTCTTTTCAGTGGTCTATATAAACCACTCTAGGAGAAATGCATGCATTTTTAAAGAAATTTTCAACGTCCTTCGGCATTAAACTACACTTTATTTTTTTTAAATCAGTAAAAAATATTCATTATTGTACTTATCTGGTTACAAATTACTTCAGTTTTAACTTAAAGGAAGGGTTTCTTTCTGTTTTATAAAACATTTTTTATTTGAGCATGATCTCCCGTTGCATTTGCATTTAGGTTTTTCAGTCTAAAAGCTGTCTACTATTCATTTAAGTAAAATCAATCATCATTCCTCGTCGTTTCAAGGGAACCATATGGTGCTCATAAAATTGAGTATTTTCTTCAACCTATTCTATAAAATACACTTGATTGTATAAGGACATCGGAAATAAATGAGAAACGGTCGAAAAATTAAATTGTCATTTTTGCTGAAATCGATTTATACAGATCACCTAAAAGTTATCAAAATAAAAGTAAACACCCTGGCATATTTTAAATATTTCGGGATTAAACTTCGCATTAATTAATATCCCAAACCACACTTTAGTGATTGTTCCTAACCAAAAATATTTTTCAGTATTTCAGTTAAACACTTTATCAGAGCCATCGCTAACTGCAATTCTCCTTCCTATATACAATGATTGCACTTCTACCAGAAATTGACATGCGAGTAGGTACTTCAGTAGAAGACTGCATACTGAATCCCAAAGTTGAAATGAATATCCAAGTTTACTTTTACTCACTTATGCACAATAAAGTATTGAAGGTACTGCAGTGTCTGTTGTCCTTTACTTAGTTAATTGAATAACTTGGTGATTTGATGTAGCCTGCTTTTGCTTTTAACCTCTTATCAAGCTTTCCGATATTTGAAGCAAGTTCTTCAAACACTTAGTTCGCCTTTTTCCCTTAATTTCTTTAAGGTTTTAACTTAGCTTAAGTTATTACCTAAGAGGTGCAGTAAGTTATTTGCAATTCTATAGAGATAAGCTAGATTTACTAGGAAGATTCAGAGAACAATATTGACTTTCAAGCCAAAGCCCAACTTCAAACTCTTGTCAGGAACTATGGAAAAGTACAACAGGCCCTACCACAGAAAATTTTCCAGACGGCCTTCTATTTGTTGAAAGACCCACTGACAAGAACAAAAAACTGACGTCTCAATAGGACCCGAGGCTTGAACCTCGGCCAGACACTGCGAGCAAGAGCAAAGTCAACACAATTTGTTAGCTGAGAGCTCAGAAATCCCTTAACCACCTTGACCCAATTGTGGAATGATGTTTGATAACCCCAAAATAGACATTTTTGAGGAACGTTTTGCGATTAAAATCATTCGAATAGCAATGCATGCTTCATAAATTAACCACGTTGAAATGGGTGAAAGTGGAATGCATAATTTCCGAATTTGTAATTAGCCCAGACTATATTGGGCAGAAAATGAAAATGAAGTTAAATAGACGAATATGGCTCCAGTGTTTATTAGTTTTAAATGCTTTTTCGTGTTCTTTTTGTTTTGAGTTTACAACTTATGCCCCTCTGTTGACTTTTTTTGAAGGTTGAAATGGTAGTCAAAATCCAAACATTCACTAATGCAGGCGAAAACACTCGATTCAGCCGAAATTACGTATTCCCGTGAGCCACGGCTGAAGAAGTTTGCTAATGTCTACTGTGTCAGAGATGGGCAGAAAACCTCACGGAAATATTCATCTTACGACAGAGAGACACACTGGAAAATCGAGGGAGCATATGTTTATGGTTCTATATGCAAAACATCAAGGGAGAGTGGTTACGCGGCCAACCCACTAGTCTACAAAGACTGTCTCTATTACGTTTTTCTCACTGCATGTTTCATTACACATAAGCATACCAGATTTTATCTCAACCCAAAACAAGATGACTAAGTGAACTGCACCCTTTTGCGAAGCATCGATCTAAGACGTGCATGTATACTGAAAAATAAATAGAAAAGGACTTTGAAGAACCTGTGTTAGGTGTGTGACGGGGCAACAGAAAGCGAGTGCTGAGCCTTATCTGTTTGCAAATGAAATGTGTTATCTAAATCGAACGTAAAAATAAACAGGTTATTTTCTGGGCCTATATAGCAGCCAACAACCGCAAAAACAAAAATAACATTGATTCGTTAGTAAAGTACAAACCTTTGGTTGCAACTTTATGCTAAGAGTTATTATTCAGAGTAATTATTTTGAACGTTAAAATTGAAGGCCACTGAATAATCTGCGCAATGATGCAAATATGACCATATTTTACTGCACTTCAGAGAACTTATTAAAGAAAAGATGAAGTCATGAATAAACAAAAAATCTTAGAAAGACTTTCTTCAAGTCGGTTTTGTGGAAGTTCAATAAAAAGTAGTGTATTTTGTATGCTAAAGAAAGTATCTAATAAGATTTTATATCCTCACAAAACTACAAAAATAGCTTCCCACGCTAAGATCTCATTTTCGCCAATAGTCTTAGCAAATGTGTTTATCAACATTCACTCGCTGGAATTAACGATTATTTTCATGAACATTGGGGAATACTTTGTTTGCACTGTTAACTCTGATGGTCAGTGTAATAATATAGTAATTTAACCTTTAATTGAGGTTTTAAAATTTAAATAATGTCATAAATATCTTTTTTACAAAACGTAGACAAAGACTTAAATATCGCAATGTAAATATTTTTTCTCAGAGACGCTTTGACGATAAATCTCTGTATATTTTAGAATTTAAGGTGCATAAGTTTATGAAAATTGCTTGTATAGTTTGGTTTTTAGGTTATAAGACAGCATATAGAAAATAATATTTAGAACAAGAAGTTAAGTGCCAACCCCGACAGTTTTCTTGCAGACTTTACATGTCGAATGTATCCAGGTTTATTACTGGAATATTTTTGCTGCATAGAAGTATCAAAATTCAGTCCAAACACTGAATCAGTTGTTGTTAGTTATAAAATATATTTATCTTTGCCCAAAGGGACCACTCTCATGTTAACAGACAAAACGAGTTTACAAAAGGCCTCGCAGTAAGAGCTCTGTCACATTTAACATCAGAACGCCGTTCTGTTAAGCGTTTATTGGAAATTAACGTTATGTTGTGACTAAGTCACAAAGTAACAGTGGGCCAAAAATAAAATATCTAAGTGAGAACGAAATGTACTTACTAAGAATTTTAAATTTTGAAGACGAAGTATGTGGATAAGGCCTATGATGCGAGGCTGCACCATCTTCTCGAGCCGTTCTTACAGTGTTTGAGGACTCTCTATTCAATGACATAAACCCAAAGGTAACACGCCGGAATATAAACAAAAACAGATCATGTGACTAAACAAAACCTTGGTTTTGAAGCATATGTCCAGCCAGCACTCACATGTGCACACAAATTATAAAATCTCAAAAAAATATATTCTTGACTACGTTTCTTTTTATGGATTCGACGTTCGTTAAGTATTTGCATATATTATTTACTTTTGAAATTTTAATTGAATTAAAAGGTACCTAATAAAAAAATAGGCAAAATGTTTTTAATTTGTCATATAAATAAAATGTTTTGCATGAAAATAGGGCTCTAAACCGAATAAAAATCAAGCCGAAATTTCTTTTCAGCAAGAATATAGTGGCATCAAGCATATACGTCCGTAAACCATTGTGTCATACATCGTGATAAAAATTAGATGTTAAAACCCCTTAAACGGGCAACTAACTGTTCAACCATATGATTAAAAACGATTAAACTCACATTTCTGCAAACTGATTTAACAGCGCATGTTTGTTAAGGCAACTCCTGTATTTTGCATGAGATAACAATTACAGTAGTTTAGGATTGAATAGTAAGTAAGCCTCATGAAATTGAAGGAAGTGACACTATCTGATATTGCAATCGCGTGAAAGTATTTCGCAGGTTTTTTTAACTCTAGGCAAAGCGATGGCTAGATGCCTTTCTACGTTTCTGTGTCGCATAAATTTCATTTTTGGTTTTTCTGAAGGAAAAGGTTAGGGTTGACTTCCTGCGTACACCATACGCGCTAGAAATGGAGGGATAGACGTGGTTGGGTGGGATCAGCTGCATATTCGCCCCCTCTGGCCTCGAGGTGATCGCCAACCGAAAATAAATTGCCCAAGGGAACGCAGTTTTTCATTGTTTTTATATCCCTTATATCACCGATCATCTGATGTAAATCGCATTATCTGTGATGCATAATACTCTATTACATTTGAATATGGCACCTCAAAACACATAAACGTCGTCTAACACCTTCAGGAAACTAAACAGTAGCTTATGATCACGCCTGGCGGTCATCTTTTATAAGAATATATATACAAAGCACACAAACTCTTTGTAAAATAAATAAAAACATAGTAAGCTAAGTGTTAGACCCTTATTTGAAATCAAATGGTAAATTTCCCAGTTCATGACCTGCAGCCATATAGAGTACAAATATTTAACGTAGACAATGCAAAATTAATCTTGGATGTTAAACTTGCACTGTTTGTTTTTATTTTCATTTAAAAAACTGTAGTCTATAGGTGATCACACACTAAGTTAAAGTTAACTACATAAAAAATGTATTCACTTTCAGAAACTGTTGACACAATTAAAAGCAAACTAGATACTCATTTGCTGAAAAAATCTTGTACATATAATTAAGATTGCGACTGGCCCACACAAATCGATGACCTTACGTTTACGTATGTTAGATTTATTACTGTTACCACTTATTGTATTGCAATTTTTGAATTCGTATAGGAAGGTCACGGGCGGAAGCTTAATTACTGCAATAAATTGACTGATATTGAAGTGACTGAAGTGATCACTTGTCGTCGACAACATATATGAAATATGATAAACTTTCAGGTATACGTCCGATAATAAGTTCAACCATAAAGTTCTCCTTTGGGCTTTAAAAAAACAACTAAACGAATAACATTTTGCACTTAGTGTTTTGATTTTGATGGAACTCAAAAGAAATTTAAAATTTACCTTTTTAATACGTTAACGCGTACGGCTTGTGTGCCTATGGGCTTTACAGTATATTGATAGGTTATCAGCCATCGCTGCATGATAATTGGCGGCAAGGGCCAAGTAAACTTTACACTGAAACTGGACATATATTTATTTCCGAACCCTTCAAGAGAAAAAGGGTACAACAATGCTGGAGACAAAAACCGATCATACTGACTTAAAGGGAGTAATATAAAGGAACAAAGGAACCTCTAAGAAGGCGGAAAGATTTTAATGCACAAGGAAAAAGCGGAAAATGGATGCTCAACGGAAATCTTAAAAAGGTGTTTTCCAAGTTTTAAAATGAAGAAACACCGGAATCTCATATCGTTCCTTGAAATACATGTCACTTGTTTTTTCTGAATCTATGACTTAATCTATGTACTAATGCTCATCTATATGTGGTCATTACCTATTTCGAGCTTAGTAAAGCATTCGATAATGTGCCACATAGGCGACTCATAGTTCAACTGGAAGCTCTAGGACATCAACGTTACCTTGAGTCGCTTAAAGTCACTTAATTAAGGGAAGTAGGCTCTCACCCTGAGCTCCATATTCACATGCAAAAATGTTAATAGAATAAACGTTTACAGTAATAAATCTGACAAATGAAAATGTAGGGTCATCGATATGTGTGGGCCAGGCGCAAGCTGCCGCTGCTGACACATGTTCATTATATGGACAATAGTTTCTCAGAAAATGAGTATCTAGTTTGCATTTAAATGGTCAAGAGTTTTTGAAAGGACTACCTCGTCAGGGAGTCCGTTCCATCCTACAACGACCCTCGGCGAAAATGCGTTCCGACGGACGTCCGTGTGGACCAACTTCCACTGCAGTTTAAAGGGATGACCCGGCCGATGTTCCGTCCCAACCAATTCGAGGAAACCAGCAAATTCTAGGGCACACTCGTGGCCTCTGACAAACGGGTAGGTTTGGTTGAGGTCACCGCGTAGTTGCCTGTAATTGAGAGGAAACAAATCAAATTCAGCCAGTCTGGCTTCGTAAGGCAGATG
Source organism: Schistocephalus solidus (assembly GCA_017591395.1). Classification (NCBI taxonomy): domain Eukaryota; kingdom Metazoa; phylum Platyhelminthes; class Cestoda; order Diphyllobothriidea; family Diphyllobothriidae; genus Schistocephalus; species Schistocephalus solidus. The sequence continues at coordinate 46,762 of WEDG01002875.1, read as the reverse complement.
GCTAAGATTCTTGAACATCTTCGCAGCACTCACCTGCACTCGTTACAGCTGTAGATAAACTTTCTTAAACCACGGACGCCCAGCCTGGATGGCATATTCCAAGTGAGATCGAACAAATGCTCCGTACCTTTTTCGGAAGAGTTCCTTAGTTCAACTGGAAGCTCTAGGACATCTACGTCCTAAATTGATTTCAATGCGTCATACCTGTCTAATCAGACATAAATGGTTTTGGTGGTGACCTTATTTTCATCTGTGACGTCTATTGTACTCGGTGTCCTCCAAAGTAGCGTGCGAGGTCCTCATTTGTTTTTGCTTATCATCAATGATAGTAAATCGGCAGTTAAACGTTCTCAGTCTTTTCTTAAAGCTGCGATCTCAAATGTGTATATTCCTTCTCTACGCCTATGCTCCTTCCACGTGGAGAGCTACGTGAAAAATGGAATTCTAAACTTCTAAGTTTCGCTACATGTGTTTTGGGCCAAAAAAGGCTACCATTACCAAATATTTTTAAAGGTACCCTTATTTCAGAATGATCAACCATTAATGACTCAGGTTTGATCGAAACCAATAACTTGGATTTATCACCTCATGCCAACAGAATTACGGCAACAACTGTGGCTTTATTTCCAAAAATGTTTACCAGCCTGAAAGTGAAATAAGACTTTGTCAACTGTTTCTACTTCCAATTCTTGAATGTACGTGTATAATAGTTCTAAAATTGAAAAATCTAAATTTCCGGTGCATGCACATTTTTCATACTGAAAAATTCGCCAGTTAACTAACCTAAAACGTATAGGGGTTCAGACACTTTAAGCTGTCTTCTGCCCCTTATTTCGACTCAACAAAATTTCTAGTCTGCCCGCTCGCACGCATAAACCCCGTTATTCGTCCGTACAACCTAATTTCTTCTTCACTGATTACACCTCCTCCCGTATCATCCATTTCTTAGAGGTCTTGCCACTTCAATTCATGGTATAGCTTTCTTTCGAGTAGCCTGTCAATCGATATTAGGTTTTTAAATATTCTATCTGCTTTTAAGCGAAATTGCACTTTATCTTAACACTGATTTGATTAACCATTTACCTTCCTCATTCACTTCGAAAGGCTTTCTCCACGTCCCCAAGGAAGCACCATCGAAAATTTACGAGGTCGTCTGTAAATAAGGTCACCGCGCATCGTGTCTTCATAACCCACCTCTCAGTCAAATAGTCAGACGTGCAGAGTTTAAACCACCTCCTTTCGTTTGTTTCCAACCATCCCTTCGGGAAGCAGTTTTTTCTCCTGCACGTTCTTTGGAAGTGGTGACTCCTTGAGCTATGCCCCCAATTTTATTTTAATATTGTATATTTTGAGAGTGGTGTATATTTTGGGAGGGTATATTTTGAAGTGGTGTCCCCCAAGGCTCGGTATTAGGGCCGTTACTCTTCTTAGTGTACATCAACGACTGTGTCGACGACCTGGATTGCAGCGCCATCATGTTTGCAGATGATGTGAAATTGTGGAGGGTCATCAGATCTGATTTCGATAGGCACGCACTTCAAGAGGATCTCAACCGTCTAAGCAGCTGGTCTGCTCGTTGGCTCTTAAATTTTAACGTTGGGAAGTGTGAGTGGTCCTAAGACTGCGTACCAAAAGGACCAGTGAGGAGGATGATTCCTACCAATACATTCTCAATGGGCAGCCCCTTTCAATTGTTGAGGAACAGAAGGACCTCGGTGTTCTATTAAACTCTTCACTTAAACCATCTTCACAGTGTTTAAAGGCAGCTAAACGCGCTACACAGGTCTTATTGGCGCTCAGACGTGGATTTGTGCAGATTGATAAGGAAATCTTCCGAAAAACCTACGGGGTATTTGTTCGATCTCACTTGGAATATGCCATCCAGGCCTGGCGTCCGTGGTTTAAGAAGGATTATCTACAGCTGGAACGAGTGCAGGTGAGGGCTACGAAGATGGTCAAGAATCTAAGTCATCTGCCTTACGAAGCCAGACTGGTTGAACTTGATTTGTTTCCTCTAAATTACAGGCAACTACACGGTGACCTCATCCAAACCTACCGGATTGTCAGAGGCCGCGATTGTGCCCTAGAATTTGCTGACTTCTTCAAATTGGCTGGGACGGAACATCTGCGGGGTCATCCCTTTAAACTGCAGAGGAAGTTTGTCCACACGGAAGTCCGTCGGAAAGCCTTTTCGCAGAGGGTCATTGGAGCATGTAACGGACTCCCTGACGAGGTGGTCCTTCCAGAAACTGTTAACACATTTAAATTCAAACTAGATACTCATTTTCTGAGAAACGATTGTCAATATAATGAAGATTGTGTAAACAGTGGCAGGTTGCGCCTGGCCCACACATATCGATGACCCTACATTTTCATTTGTCCGATATATCACTGTAAACGTTTGTACTATTGACATTTTTGCATGTGAATAGGGAGCTCAAGTGCGAAAGCCTACTTCCCTCAATAAAGTGACTTAAAAGTGACTTACGGGCGTAACCCTTGTTGCAGGGGTATTTTTTTCCCAACTTCGTTTTGCGCACAGCTCTTTTCTGAAAAAAGTGTTAACTATTGCTTGGAAAGGACAAATTGCCGGTGGATTTGAAAAAAACTGCTTGCCATCCCATTTCACCAATCCTATATTTTTATGTATATCTGCCTCTTTACACAGAGCGCTAATATGCACATTATCATTATTTTATACGAAGGCTCACCTTGTTTTGATAGTGCTATCTGGCGCTTATAATAAAATTCTTTTATTTATTTACATCCAGCCTGGCCTACAGAACGCCCTATCTCATGAAATCTCATGGATTTAAGTCACTTTAAGTCATTTTATTTAGGGACGTCACGTTATTTAGGAATGCAAAAATTTCAATAGAATAAACATTACAGTAATAAATCTGACAAATGAAAACGTGTGAAAAGGCCCGTTATGCGAAATCAGCCCATACTGTGACCACCGAAGTTTTACCTATGTAAAGAAGTGACCATTCTGAATATAAGGTATACTGAGGTTTAAAAATTAATATTACGCTATTTAGAAATACTATTAGAAAAGTGGCAAATTCCGAAAACATGAAAAATCGGGCTAGGTAATAAAACTGAAATTTTAAATGTGCAGAATGCTTTTCAATGTAAAGAACGAGTAAATAAAGCACCAAAATTAGAATTATGTTTTAAAGCAATCCTTAAATGTATATTCCGCCGAAGTTGTCTTCCTGATTAAGGGCAAACAGCCTAAATTTCTAGTTTGTATTCCAACACAGCTTTACGAGAATTGGTGGTTTCTTCTTCCATTTATACATTATTTATGCTGCGTTTGACTAAGGCAAACAGATTTTCGCTTGGCTGTGCCGGTAGTGGTATCACAGGAATAAAATATTTAATAAGCTGACATGTTGACAGGTTGGTCAGGGACTAAAAATATTTTAATATAATTCTCAGGTGAAATCGTAAACGTATTATTTTATGCATATTATGAGGGCTTTCCATTTGTTAAATTTCTTTATAAGTTTTTTGAGTGTTGGATTACGATGTGTTTCAGATCGTCCTTGCAAGGAAAACGTAAAGAATTCACCTCCATTTAAATTGAAATGGAGGTGAATACTTTACGTTTTCTTTTTATCTGTCCATAAATGTATAAAATGTTGTATGGGTTTATCAAAACCATCAAAATAAAGATATTTATCAAGGGTATTTACCGAAATAGTGAGTTTCGATACATTGTTTGTGATGCAGATGGCTGTTTTGGTCATCTCTGCATCCCCCAAACGCGACAACTCGTTGCCGAGAAGAATAAACGCTCAAAAAATAATTCGGTAAGTAATGTGCCGAAGATTGATTTTGAAAACTCTTATAATAAGTTGCCCTTTAAAAACTCTTTAATTAGATATATTTCATTGTCGAACGTCTGGGTACTTAGCCGTTTTCGAAGATCAAGTCAAGGAAAAAATGGAACGTTCGACCGGTTTTGCGACTTCGGTGAAAATAGGGTATACAATGTCTGATTAAAACGAAAGAAATCACTTATTTCTTTCTATCGGTGCGTTTGTTGCCGTATCGACTTAATTTTCAGCCCTCGATCTAGGATATAAAATACACATCCGAGCTTCCAAATATAAACTAAAGTTTGCCGAAGAAATGTTCAGCTTCTGCTCTTTCCGTTTCAAGTTTCCGTATGCATTCGTAGTCACTTTAAATAAAAATTCTCGGGGTATTGACGGCATGTCACGGCTTCCCATATATATTATGATACTGAGGATTTCACCAAACTGATAAAAGGAACAGGTATGTTACGTTGTGCCCTGGAGATCACTTGAGAGCCGTCACAGGCAGTCGCATAGCAACCTGTAGAATATGATGATAAGTTGGAACCGACAAAGACGAGGGAGACCATAATGGCCATTTCTGGCTTAGTAGCCACCATCAGCCGATCATAGGCAATCCCGGGTGTGAAAACCCGAGATTCAAAACCCGCGAAATTTGGTCATTAAGTGTTACAATCTACCATTGTGCCACTGGCCCGTTGTTTTTCCGTTTGCGATCGGGAATATCAATTATGCTAGTGAGGTGTTGAGGTGTTTACAGATCTGGCTACGAATCAGGTATGTTCCGATGTGCCCTGGAGCTCACTCATGAGCACTCGCAGGCAGTCTCATAGCAACTTGGAGAATATGAAGATAAAGTCGAACCGACAAAGACAAGGGAGACCGGAATGACCACTTCCGGCTTATAAGCCGTCATCAGCCAGTCATACCCAATCCCGCATGTCGATCACCCGAGATTCGAACCGGTTAACTATGCTTATTGAGTGTAACCTCCTACCAGTGAGGGCACAACGTAACATACCTGCTCCTTAGCCAGATAGGTGAACACCTCATATATTCATGGGCTTAATAATCCCGATCGCAAACCGACAAAACGTGGCTCAATGTTAGAGTGTTACATTCAATGACCAAAGATCGTTGGATCGAATCTCGGATGATTCACACCCGGTTTTAGGTATGACTGGCTGGTGACGGCTTATAAACCAGAAATGGCCATTCCGGTCTCCCTTGTCTTTGTCGGATCCACCATATTTTATTTTATTTATTTATTGCCAGTTTACAGGCAAGGTACAGTGCCCGGTAAAGAACTTCTCCATTCAGTGTTATCGATCCGGTATTCTGCACCAGCAGGTATGTCGGCGAGCGGCTGTTCGCTGTCGACTGAGAAATAAGCCGATTGAGGTCTGCAGAGCCAGCAATATTGCCCTCAGCATGAAGACCGGCACAGGATTCAGAGTCCGTGAACGCCATCAGAACCGAAGAGAGCTTCCACAGAGTCAGCACCCAAACGTTTTGGGGGTGTCCTGAATGTAGAAAACTAGTGACAGTTCGCGTAAACAAGGGATAGCTTTGCTGAATTTTGATACTTCTAGGTAGCTTATTCCAGATTGCTATAGCATTTACCGAAAAAATATGTCGGTATCTAACTGTGCTTGCTAAAGGAAGAAATAAAAATACATCTCGATGACTGATGCGCCGAGATTGGTCGAGGTGCCTCAGAGATGTAAGCAGGTTAAATGTACGACTGTTTAGAAGTTTAAACAGTAAAAATAGTCCCTTCTGTAATCAGCGAAGCCACAGCGGGTCAAGGCTTGTAAGCTCACAGCGTTGTTGGTAGGACAGGTTTCGGTGATCTGAATAGAAAACTCTTTTTGTAAAGAAGTGCTGGACTGATTCTATCTTCTTTCGTTCACTAGCGTGCAGAAGGCTAAATAGAAACGAGCAGTATTCCAGACTAGGCCTGACATACATTTTATAGAGGCTGATTCTAATGTTGACGGTTTTAAAATTTTTGAGAATAAACCCAGTAGATTGGCGTGCTTTCGAGACAATCAGGGCGCAGTGATCTGACAGATTAAGACTACTAGAATATGATATGCCCAGATCCTTTATAACTCCTGGCACATTTAGATCGTGACCGTCTATGCTTAGGTGGGGCTGATGGTTGTCGCCAATAACCATAACGGAGCACTTTTGCCAAGAAAGTGAGAGGCGCCATGTGCGACATCATTGAGCGAAGGCCTGAAGATCCTTTTTTAAGAGCTCAAGCATGATGTTGTGATCAATTGGTTTATATCGATAGGCAACTTTTATATCGTCAGCGTACAGAAAGGGCCTACCATACTGAAAACAATCAGGAACATCGTTGACAAAGAGGCAAAATAGAAGCGGGCCGAGCACGCTGCCCTGAATAACTCCGCTTCTCACATGCGTGGGGTTGAAGCTAACATCAGAAATTTTAACCCGTTGTGCGCGAGCATTCAAATAGGAAAATATTAAGTTCAGAAACTTGTTACCTATGCCAGAGGAGGCAAGTTTCAGCAGGAGGAGATCATGGTCAACACGATCAATAGCCTTAGTGAAATCGAAGTAAACGGTGTAAATTGCAAAACCGCTATCTCTAGATTGTAGCACATGATCGAAGAAAGAGAGCTGGCAAGTGTCACAAGACCTTTTTTCGAGAAAACCATGCGGAGCCGCATTAAGTAGGTAATTTTCTCTTAGGTGACACATCATCTTGTCTTTGATCAAGGTCTCGAAGATCTTCGAGACTGCTGGTAGTGTATTTATTGGCCTAAAGTCGTCAAATGACGTAGGTCGACTGTGTTTGGGAATAGGCAATATGTGCGATTCCTTCCATCAAATAGGGAAATTTTCACTTTCAAGAGCAAGATTAAATATCTTATACAGAAGGGACGGAAATATATCGTTTTCATCGGCCTTTAGAACGCTGACCGGGATGCCATCTGGTCCTGGACTGTAAGATTGATGAAAACGCCAAATGGCTACGGTCACGTCTCAGAGGGTAAAAGTTATGGTTTAGAGGACGTTACCAGTCCAAACTCGGATGTTAGGAAAGGGGGCGACAGTATGTTCACTAAACGTTCTAGACAAGAAAGCATTGAAGCTATCAGCAGTCAACCTAGCGTCAGCTATAGGGTTTCTTAAAGCGTCTCGAAGTACGGGTTGCTGCGTTTTTCTCTGCGCTTTTACTGTGCGCGTAAAGAGCTTCGAAACATTTAACGAATGGTTTTCGGCAAAGTTAACCTCATCGGCTTGTCGTTTTTCGTCAGACAGCCTCTTAGCCTCTTCAAAGATTTGTTGGATCAAGGGCAGGACAGAGGTGTCGTTTTGTAGATAAAAAAGACGTAAGAGTCTACGCAGTCTACGGCGGAATGATAAAGGGAGGTAGATTTCAGCCTTGACATTAATTATTTTCTTACGGGGAGCAAAACGAGAAATGAGTGGACGTAGAACATTGTTAAAAGTATCAGTACAAACATTCACATCCGAAAATACAAAGAAGTTTGTCTAGTCGTTGGAATTTAGGTGTGTTAGCAATTCCCTCATATTTGCTGATCTGAAATCACGGAAAAAGCTATATATTTTGGAAAACGATTCCGCAGCCTCTAGCTCTAGTGTAGAAAGAACAATAGTATGATCAGAATTCCCAAGTGGATCTAAAGGTGACACTGACAATGGCTGACAACCTCTACAAAAAATAAGATCAAGTATGTTTGATCCTCGGGTGGGAAAATCAACTACCTGGTCCCACATGCCTATATCTATGGCCTCAGGTAGGTCTTGGAACTTTGCAAGACCGAAAGTTGGAAACCAGTGAACTTCAGGAAGATTGAAGTCACCTGCAATCAAGCAGTACTTCAGATTTAAGTCAGCTGCGGCGGGAAATGCCAGCGAGAGACAAAGATCGTAATCCTCGCTGGTATTGGGTTGGCGATTGACACTGCCAACGAGTAAAGAGTAGTTATATTTTAGAACTACTCGGAGCCAACAGCTCTCCTCTACCGCAATAAATTGGCGATAGTCCAATGGAAAAAATGTAAGTGGTTGCCTAACGTAGATACAGCTTCCTCCGCCACGGCCCTCGTCTCGATCATTCCAAATGTAAGCGTAGCCTAGAATAGAGAATTCGGATTCGGATACACAGGGTGTTGCCCAGGTCTCTGTAAATATTACAATGCCGGGGCGGTGGATGAAAACCAATCTGGAGCAAAGGCATCTTATTAAGCAGAGATCTGGCATTGAGGACGATTAGTTAAAGCGGGCACGTTTTTGGTTTCTGAAACGGGACAGTTAGGCTGTCAGGGTGACTGCCTTCGGCCAAAGAAATGCTCTTTTCACTTGAACTATCTGTCCATCCCTTATTTTGAGATTTGCCTCGAGATTGGTCTTTCGTGTTTCCAGTTCTATTATTAGCTGTCGCATTTTCTTTCGCTCTTTCAGCCCATATTCCGGTTGAAAAAAACTTCAGAATGCGGACCCCGCAGGGTTGATTTTCTCTGTAGCAGGAGCTGTGCCTGTGCTTCGTTTTCCAAGATGATTTTAAGAGGTCTTGGTCGAGGATTTGAATCGGGTGTAGACAGAGCCTTTCCTATTCTATATGCCTTGAGAATGTGCATGGAGTCGCCGTCCATCAGCAGCGTTTTTGCATACAATTGAAGGAGTTCCAAGTCATGTTTAACTCGCTCCTTTGGAATAATTGAAGCTGACTCCGGGACACCTTTAATGACTACATTCTGTTTTCGACTCAATCGAGGGCCCGTTTGTAACTCAGATCTTTCAGCTGAGTGAGTACTGGTAACCAGTTAACTTTGCCTGATAGGTCCAGATGAACCGGGTGTTGGGCAGGCTGGAGCCAAATCTCTGCACGACTTGTTCTTCTTAGACCTTTTCTTCTTTGGCTTTACAAACTCGCCAACCTCTTCAACATCGCATGTTGGTGCAACGTCTACCAGTGATGTAGCGATGGGCGGTAAAGCCAGATTAGTGCTGATGCTACCCGAACTAAGTACTGGTAGAGCAGCGCAAGGGCTTGATGGGGCTCCCTTCGGAGGTAGCGAAAATTCCTCTGGTTTACCGGGTCCAGCAATCGCAATATGTTTTATGTAACTTTTATGTAAGCTTGAAGAAGCTATATATGAATATGAATTTTTGCTTTGTGGTGGGTTTATTAAGAACAAGAGCTTTTTTAGCAGTTGGGCAAGATTTAGATTTTTTAAAGTTATCTTTTACTTGTCTTAGATTGCTTATTTCCTGCTCAATTCCTGAGAATTTCTGCTGGAGGCTGTAACAACCCATAAATGTTTTGTCTTCGTAAGCTACATTAGTTAAGCTTACTGAACTTTTACCCCGTTAAGCAACGCAGGATATGGAAGGTTTGCATCAAGTCTCCGCGCGACTGCCTATAACTCAGAGGATAGAGCTTAAGTTATTTTGACTAATATTATATGGCAGTTCAACTTGACTTCTTACTAATTTTGTGGCTTGCCGCTGCACACGTTCGAGCATGTTGTAGTCCTGTTTGGTCCACGGTAGCCAGGCTTGGATCGCATATTCCAGATATGGCCTTTCAAACGCACCAAAGACTTTAGAAAAGCAGTCTTCATCGAAAACTTGAAATGCCCGCTTGATAGCGTACAGCATTGAATTTGCGGATTTAGCTGCCTTGCAACATTGCATAGAAGGCTTCAGGTTGTCTTTCATCCAAACTCCAAAGATCCTTCTGTGCGTTTGCTTCTCGGAGTGGCAAACCGTTCAAATAGTAGGGTCGCATATGAGTGACCTGATTTCGATTTCCCAGACTTTGCAGGGCGCATTTGTTTGAGTTGAAAGACAAGAGCCATTTGCGGGACCACTCGTCCAATCGACGAATATTTTCTTGGAAATCGTCTCCATCAGCGGCATTGTGGATAACTTTCCAGATTCGTATATTGTCCGCAAACATCGAAAAGTTACAGTCCGATTCCTGTACACGATCATTAATGAACAAGAGAAATAGGATCGGTCCGAGCACTGAACCTTTTGGGACTCCACTCTCGATGAATGTGTGCTTTGATCGCGATCCGCCTACACAGACCACTTGGGAACGACCAACGAGAAATTTCTTGATCCACGTAAGAAGTTTGCCTCCAATACCAAACATTCTCAACTAGTAAAGGAGACGCTGGTGCGATACACTATCGAAGGCCTTCTGGAAATCAATGTAGACCACATGCACAGTGCCTTTTGCGTCAAGTGCTTTTGTCCAGCTTTGCATCGTATAAAGTAAGTTCGTAACACACGATCTTCCCCTACGAAAGCCGTATTGTGCAGTTGATAAGAGGTCACGGGTTTCTAATAAATCATCAATTCCTATTTTATTTTATTTTTTATTTATTTATTCCCAGTTTACTGGCAAGGTCAAAATATATATATATATATACAGTAGAGGGTCAATCTGACAGTGAAAAACTCCTGATCGTTGTTTCATGTGTTTTTATATATATATTCCCAGTTTACCGGATATATATATATATATATGTATATATATATATATATATATGCAATTCGAATCCCAGGTGTGCCACACTTGGGATTGGGTATGACTGGCTGATGACGGCTAATAAGCCAGAAATGGCCATTCCGGTCTCCCTTGTCTTTGTCGGTTCCATTCCATCATATGCTACACGTCGCTATGCGACCGCCTGCGAGGGCTCTAGTCTGAGCTCCAGGGCACAACGGAACATGCATGTTCCTTAAGCAGATCGGTGAGCCCCACACTATCATCATATTCCCGATCACAACCGACAAAACAACGAGCCCGTGGCTCAATGGTAGAGCGTTCGACTCAAATACCAAAGGTCGCGGGTTCGAACCTCAGGTGTGCCACACTTGGGATTGGGTATGACTGGCTGATGACGGCTAATAAGCCAGAAATGGCCATTCCGGTCTCCCTTGTCTTTGTCGGTTCCATTCCATCATATGCTACACGTCGCTATGCGACCGCCTGCGAGGGCTCTAGTCTGAGCTCCAGGGCACAACGGAACGTGCATGTTCCTTAAGCAGATCGGTGAGCCCCACACTATAATATATATATATATATATATATATATATATATATATATATATACATATATATATATATATATGAGGAGCCGAACCCCTCGTTGCTGTATCACACAGCAGCAGAAACATCGGCGAAACACGTGTCTGGGCTTTTAGCTTGTATCTATGTCGGAAGTACGGTATAACGTCTTTGCCATATAAGATTCATACTACTTGTAGTACTACTTGTTTGTAGAATGGGCATTACGTGGTTATTCCACAGTGGTTGATTGTCTTCGACCCAAATGTTCATTGAAATTTCGGGTCTGACCCTAAAAAGTCATGTCCGAAGCACCTGACTCCATGTCCTGCACTTAATAATTTCCAGAAATTATTTACCCCGATTATTCTCTGGAGTCCATATACCAGAAAACCGCATAGAGAACGCTGGGGGACCCACTGAGGAGCCGAACCCCTCGTTGCTGTATCACACAGCAGCAGAAACATCGGCGAAACACGTGTCTGGGCTTTTAGCTAGTATCTATGTCGGAAGTACGGTATAACGTCTTTGCCATATAAGATTCATACTACTTGTAGTACTAATTGTTTGTAGAATGGGCATTACGTGGTTATTCCACAGTGGTTGATTGTCTTCGACCCAAATGTTCATTGAAATTTCGGGTCAGACCCTAAAAAGTCATGTACGAAGCACCTGACTCCATGTCCTGCACTTAATAATTTCAGAAATTATTTACCCGATTATTCTCTGGAGTCCATATACCAGAAACCGCATAGAGAACGCTGGGGGACCCACTGAGGAGCCGAACCCCTCGTTGCTGTATCACACAGCAGCAGAAACATCGGCGAAACACGTGTCTGGGCTTTTAGCTAGTATCTATGTCGGAAGTACGGTATAACGTCTTTGCCATATAAGATTGATACTACTTGTAGTACTACTTGTTTGTAGAATGGGCATTACGTGGTTATTCCACAGTGGTTGATTGTCTTCGACCCAAATGTTCATTGAAATTTCGGGTCTGACCCTAAAAAGTCATGTCCGAAGCACCTGACTCCATGTCCTGCACTTAATAATTTCAGAAATTATTTACCCGATATATATATATATATATATATATATATATATATATATATATATATATATATATATATATATATATATATATATATATATATATATATATATATATATATATATACAGCAGAGGGTCAATCTGACAGTGAAAAAACTCCTGATCGTTGTTTCATGTGTTTTCAGGAGAAAAAACTGCAGCTTATTGAGTAATTAAAGTTCTGGACAGGGACGCGTTAACAGGTGCCCGGTGAAGAACCTATCCATTCAGTGTTACGGATCCGGTATTCTGCACCAGCAGGTATGTCGGCGAGCGGCTGTTCGCTGTCGACTGAGAAATAAGCCGATTGAGGTCTGCAGAGCCAGTAATTTTTCCCCTCAGCATGAAGACCGGCACAGCATTCAGAGTCCGTGAACGCCATCAGAACCGAAGAGAGCTTCAACAGAGTCAGCACCCAAAAATTTTGGAAGGTGTCCTGAATGTAGAAAACTAGTGACAGTTCGCGTAAACAAGGGATAGCTTTGCTGAATTTTGATACTTCTAGGTAGCTTATTCCAGATTTGACAACCTTCTCCATAACCTTTCAACAGATTGAGGTCAGTCTGACAGGCCTGCAGTTCGTAGCAAGTGCACAACTACCACTTTTGTGAAGCGATGTGATGTGGGCTGTTTTCCAGTCGGTAGCAAGAATTCCCGTATTGAACGATTTCTGGCACAGAAAGGAAAGAGGGTTTCACCAGCTCTCGAGCAAGTTCGAGGATTAGCTTTGCTGGAATCTCGTCGGGGCCATGGGATATGCATGCCTTCAGACTTTTTAGTTCTTCAAAGACCGCCTCTTCTCGAAAGAGCATATCCCTGAATATTTGGCGCTTCCGTATTCTCGTAACTAGGTGGAATAAAATCAGCTTCTCTGGTGAAATTCGACTGAAAGAACTAGGAAAATGTTTCAGCTTTGTTTTAAGTCACTTTTAGTCACTTTATTGAGGGAAGTAGGCTTTTGCCCTTGAGCTCCCTATTCACATGCAAAAATGTCAATAGTACAAACGTTTACAGTGATATATCTGACAAATGAAAATGTAGGGTCATCGATATGTGTGGGCCAGGCGCAACCTGCCACTCTTTACACAATCTTCATTTTAATTCAGTTTAATTAAGTAATATAAGGGAGATAGGCAGAGCTTTTGAAAACCCTATTTACAGATAGACAGTAGCAAAACAAGCAAATGTTACATGGCGATAGTCGTTTTAGTATATCGATCATTGCTGTCGACTAAATATATGCTCATCAAGTAAAAATGCATCAAGTCTTCTTTTAAACATTTCTACGCTTTCAGCCTGAACAACTGAGGCTGGCAGTTTGTTCCATTCGTCAATCACCCGTTGGGAAAAGAAGTTGGCCCGCACTTCAAGTTTTGCGTGATTTCTTTTCAGTTTGTATTGGTGACCTCGCAGACTTTTCATGTTTGCCAATTCAAAAAAGTTAGCCATCTGAAGAGCACAATCAACTCCTCTGACAAGTTTGAAGACTAAGATCATGTCCCCTCTGTATTGCCTATAAGAGAGAGGAAAAACTTTAAGTCTTGCTAGGCGGCCCTCATAGGGTAGGCATTCCAATCCTTTGACTAGTTTCGTTGCCCTCCGTTGAACTTTCTCCAGCAGAGCGTAGTCATGTTTCGTCCAAGGGCGCCAAGCCTGAACGCAATATTCCAACACCGGCCGGATAAATGTTCCAAACACGTGCTTAAAAAGCTCTCCATCAAAATTAACGAAGGACCTCTTGATTGCGCCTAAAATACACATAGCTTTCTTTGCGATATTCGCACAGTGCGACGATGGTTTGAGAGTTGGTGTCATCCATATACCCAAGTCCTTTAGAATATTTACCTCCTGGATTTGGTGACCACTGATGAAGTACTGGTATTCAAACCTAATCATCCTTCTGAAACTAGACCGCAGTCGGATTATTTGGCATTTGTTAAGATTAAGGTTCAGCAGCCACTCATCACACCATGTTTGCAAGCGATCTAAGTTTTGTTGTAATTTCCGCGCATCCTCCTGTTTTTCAATCGAGTTCCATAACTTCAAATCGTCAGCGAACATTACCTTCTCGCATGTCAGACAATCCAGGCAGTCGTTTACTTATATCAGAAACAAAATGGGACCCCGAACGCTGCCCTGCGGAACTCCACTGTGAACGGTTTCCCAGTGAGACTTGGCGTCTCCGATACAAACACGCTGGCGCCTGTCTGTGAGAAAGTCGGCCAACCATTTGAGTAGGTTGCCAGTCACACCCATTTGACGGAGCTTAAAGATCAGATGTTTGTGTGGAACCCTGTCAAAGGCTTTGCTTAAGTCAATGTAGACCGCATCGACTGACAAACCCATTTCTAATGATTTTGTCCAACTTTCCATGGATGTGAGCAGGTTTGTGAGGCAGGATCGACCACTTCGAAATCCATGTTGATATGAACTTAGCAAGTTATTTTCTTCAAGATGCCTCATCAGTTCCGTTTTTGATTATCTTCTCCATCATTTTTGCAACAGATACTTGTGAGGCTGACTGGTCGGAAACTGTTTGGTGATGTCCTCTCTCCTCCTTTATAGATAGGGGGTTATGTTGGCTATCTTCCACTCGGTAGGCAGAGCCCCCGCCTCCATCGAACTTTCAAATATCTTGAGAGCGGAGAGGCCAGCTGGTCTGTGAGTTCATTGAGAACTTTTTGCGGATATACCATCTGGGCCAGGTGATTTAGTGGGCTGTAGCTGTTTCAGAGTTTTTCTTACTGTGTCCATTGGGAACGACACCGTGCTTATTTTGTTTGTAGATGTGGCAGTACTGTAGTATTCGTCCTCGTCAAAAGGTGGTTCCTCGGTATACACGGACATAAAGAAATTGGATAAGAGGCTGGTCTTATCCGAGTTATCAGTAAACCTGTTTCCATGATTGTCTTTAAGACAAGGAATGCAGTCGCGATTTCGTTTTGCCTTATTAACGAAAGCATAAAACCTTTTCGAATTTCTTGGTATGTCTTTGACTATTTCCGACTCAAAGGCGGATCTTTCTTTTCTCAGAAGATTCCGACACCAATTTCGCTGTTTCCTAAAAGCAGAAAAATGTTCGGGTTGTTGATATCTGGCATATGTTCTCCACAGTCTTCTTTTCTTCTTGAGATTCCTTTTTATTTCCGATGTCACCCACTCGGGTCGGTAGACGCACGATCGCCTTTTAAGTGGGCAGAATTTCTCTACCAACTGCTGAATCAATTTACTAATGAAGAACCAGGCAGCATTTGGGTCAGGGACATGTGCAGGGCTCCAGTCTATCCCATTCATTTTGGGATAATCCCCTTTCCATACATTTCTCTCCCTAATTGCACGACGTTTGGGTACAGAAAAATGACTGTACTCCCAAGCAAGAACGCAATGATCACTTCGTCCAAGCGGCACGTAAGAACTTAATGCAAGGATGCAATTGTCGTCTCTACTAATGATTAGATCTAAACAGCTTGACTGCAGCCCATTTCGGAACCGCGTCTTCATTGTGACATGTTGGGAAAGAAACTTGTCATTTACCAACTGTATTAATTTCTGTTCGAATGAATTTTCTGATCGCGAGCAGTACATTGACACCCAATCGATATCGGGAGCGTTGAAATCTCCAAGTATTAATAAGTGTTTGCTACGGCAGATTTGCTTTACCTCTGTGATGAGCGCTTGTCCGTGTCCCTTCGCTATCCTCGGGGTCGATATACCACGGCATTATGGAGGTCTGGTTGGTTTGGGACTTTCAGTTTACAACAAAGTATTTCGCAAGACGATATCCTATTTGGCGAGGGTCCCATCCGGAATGAAGTCAATATTGAAAATAGTTTCTCAAAAAATGAGTATCTAGTTTGAATTTAAATGTGTTAACAGTTTCTGGAAGGACCACCTCGTCAGGGAGTCCGTTCCATGCTCCAACGACCCTCTGCGAAAAGGCGTACCGACGGACTTCCGTGTGGACAAACTTCCTCTGCAGTTTAAAGGGATGACCCCGCAGATGTTCCGTCCCAGCCAATTCGAAGAAGTCAGCAAATTCTAGGGCACAATCGCGGCCTCTGACAATCCGGTAGGTTTGGATAAGGTCACCGCGTAGTTGCCTGCAATTTAGAGGAAACAAATCAAGTTCAACCAGTCTGGCTTCGTAAGGCAGATGACTAAGATTCTTGACCATCTTCGTAGCCCTCGCCTGCACTCGTTCCAGTTGTAGATAATCCTTCTTAAACCACGGACGCCAGGCCTGGACGGCATATTCCAAGTGAGATCGAACAAATACCCCGTAGGTTTTTCGGAAGAGTTCCTTATCAATCTGCACAAATCCACGTCTGAGCGCAAATAAGACCTGTGTAGCGCGTTTAGCTGCCTTTAAACACTGTGAAGATGGTTTAAGTTAGGAGTTTATTAGAACATCGAGGTCCTTCTGTTTCTCAACAATTGAAAGGGGCTGCCCATTGAGAATGTATTGGTAGGAATCATCCTCCTCACTGGTCCTTCTGGTACGCAGTCTTAGGACCACACACTTCCCAACGTTAAAATTTAAGAGCCAACGAGCAGACCCGCTGCTAAGACGGTTGAGATCCTCTTGAAGTGCGTGCCTATCGAAATCAGATCTGATGACCTTCCACAATTTACCATCATCTGCAAACATGATGGCGCTGCAATCCAGGTCGTCGACACAGTCGTTGATGTACACTAAGAAGAGTAACGGCCCTAATACCGAGCCTTGGGGGACACCACTTAGAACCGGAGTAGGTGTTGACTTCGAGGTATCGACGCACACAGTTTGCAATCTATCTGTAAGAAAGTCTGCGATCCATGTCAGCAGCATTCCTCTTATGCCGATTTCAGATAATTTTTAGATGAGACGTTTGTGTGGGACACTGTCAAACGCCTTCTTGAAATCAGTGTATATGACGTCAACCCTACCATTTTCGTCCAGTGCACGAGTCCACTGCTCTGTGGAGAGTAATAAAACTAGAAAGACAGGAGCGATTCTGTCTGAAGCCATGCTGGAGATCTGAGAGTAATTGGTTTTCCTCAAGGAACTTCATGGTTGCCTTCTTGATTATTGATTCCATTATTTTACAGCAAATGGAGGTTAGGCTGACAGGCCGATAATTGTTGACATTAGATCGAGCACCACTCTTGTATATGGGGTATATATTTGCTGCCTTCCATTCGGATGGCAGTTTCCCTGATTCAAATGACGAATTAAATATATGCGCTAGTGGTTTGGACAGTTCGCTGGCCAGTTCTTTCAAGAACTTGGCCGGTATATCGTCCGGACCAGATGACTTCGCTTCTTTCAGATTTCGCAGTTCTAGTTCCACGAGAGGTTCCTGGAAGATTATATATTCAAGCACTGGACCGGCGTCTATAACAGCACTGTTGACGTGGTCAAGCTGAAGTTCCGGTTCTCTAGTGAAAACCGAGGCAAAAATGGACCTAAGTACTCGGCTTTGTCGCAATTTTCAACGACTTCAACACCATTCCCATCCATGAGTACTGCTACTTGGTCCTTGTTTTTTGGTCGGCTATTGATATAATGGAGTAAAATTTTTGGTTTATATTCAGCCTGTTGAATAATTCTTGATTCATTATTCTTTCTTGCCTGACGGATCATTCTTTTTACAACGTTTCTTTGATGACGAAATTCTTTGAGATGCTCTGCTGACCCTGTTTGCCTGAATACCTTCTATTTTTTATTCTTCTTCTTTAACTGCCTGTTAAGTTCTCTTGTTAACCAGGCGGGGCGACTATTCTTTTTTTGCACCTTCACTGGACAAAAGCGTTCAATCAGATCGAGTGAGACTGTCTTAAATGATCGCCACTCATCCTCTGGATTCCCTTTAAGCAAACAATCCCATCTCATAGACATCAGTTCTTTCCTCATCGCGTTAAAATCAGCCTTCCATATATTTCGCTTGCATTCCGTTCCATTCTGGCGCTGAGAATAAAGTGAGTAATCCCACATCAGCGTACTATGGTCACTCTTACCGAGGGGTGCAATAGAATACACTTCATCAATGCTAGAGAAGTCCTTCGTAAATACAAGGTCCAGGCAATTTGCTCTATGGTTCTCTCTAAATCTCGTTGGAATGTTAACCTTCTGTACCAGAGGTTGGTCGAGAGTGAGATCCATTAGCTTGTGGCCGAAGGAAGTTGGTGCA
Source organism: Schistocephalus solidus (assembly GCA_017591395.1). NCBI lineage: Eukaryota > Metazoa > Platyhelminthes > Cestoda > Diphyllobothriidea > Diphyllobothriidae > Schistocephalus > Schistocephalus solidus. The sequence goes on along the minus strand of WEDG01002875.1, from coordinate 28,591 downwards.
CCATCAACTGTCAGATTAACCCAGTCTACTATAGGTGCATTGAAATCTCCAGCAATAAGCACCTCCTGGTGACTTGCTACTTCCTAGAGCAAATGGAGGAGGGAATCATCAGCTGCACTTGGAATGTTCGGTGGTCTGTAGATCGTCAAGAATTGTAGGTTCTGTGATCACTCCTTTTTAATCTTTATCCAGAGAAATTCATATTCAGGGAAGATGGAGTGTGCTCGTTCGACTGCCGAGATTCCTGTCCTAACATATACGGCCACTCCTCCTCCCTTTCTATTTTCTCGGTCTTTTCGAAAAAGTTGGTATCCATCAATCGAAACCTCGCTATCCGCGATTTCGGCTTTGAGCCACGTTTCCGTAATGGCAACGATATCGGGGGTTCGGTCTGATACTAATGCTTTGCGTTCATGTACTTTCGATAGGAGACTCTGAGCATTGGTATACAAACATCTCAATTTAGACTGGGTAACTCCTCCGTAAAGACTTCTGCGCATTTCGCGCGATTGAATACTAGAGTCTGTCATTGTTTTCCGAGATGAACTGGTGTCCATCCCGCCGACGCTGTGTTCTGATGAGTGGTCGTCATCCGAGTTCTGGAGCGCCTTCTTTGTATTATTCAAGCTCTGTACAGTTGGGTACATCGTATTTAGTGTCTTCCGTCTCGGCGAGAATCCACCTTGATTATTTACGGGGTCTGCCATAAGAAAGACCTCTTTATCACTTTTATTTCCCCGTCCTTTATTTGGAGCCATTTTTCCCCCTGCTTGGTCCTCCTCTTCAGTTCTGCTCTCAGCATCCTCATTTTGTACCTTTCCTTGGGTTGGTAATCCGGCTGAAAAAAGCACATCCCTGTGTGAGCTACGGAGAGCCGTTCTCCGTTCTAGGAGGCGTGAAGCCTGAACATCATTTTCAAGAATGATTTTAAGAGGCCTTGGTGATGATAGTTCATGTGAAACATCCGCTTTTCCTAAACGGAATGCTTTGTGCACTGTTACGCATTCGCCATCTCGAAGAATCGAATATGAGTATTCTCGGAAAAGACTGAGGTCATGTTCTACCCTTTCCTTTGCAATCAGAGAAGTGGACTCGGGAACCCCTTTAATAAGGAGATTTCTTTTTAGGTCGAAATGTATGTTTGGTGACTTTGAGTTCACATTTGTTGATAGAGCATCAGTATTAGGAAGAATGCTACTCTGGTTTTTATTTAAATAAATAAATAAATTGTATATTTAAGGCCCAGAGGGCCCCATCATTACAAACTTAGTACCGTGGTTTAAATAAATACAAAGTGGATAATTTGCTGCACTATGTGAGCATCCATATGAACAGCAGAAATGAGTAGTATGGTAAACATATCCCATTCAAAACGATTTGCCATTTTTAAACAAAAGTCAACAATTTTTGACATATACGGTGAACTGGAAAAGAAGCAGTAAAAAAACTCCTAGGGTTAAATTGGAGGCGGAGTTCGGCGAGTTGCCAATTAAAAAAATAGGAGAAAAAAACTGCTTCACTAAAACATTAATAGCTTAATGCAATGGGATAGTATTGTGATGTTGCTGACAACGTATGAGGGTTCAGAACGCTTCTTGTCGGGTGAGAGATAATATAGCAGTCAGAGCTACTGTTTATAAACACCAGTGGAGGTGAGAGGGGACGAACTCATCGTAGACAACATGGTCAGGGCTCATATGTCCGTCAGGTGAAAGCCCACAATGGACACTATGGATGCGACAGGTAAGTCGTTTGGTGAAGGTTATGGGAAACACTCTAGGTGCTGTCATGTTGGAATTGACTGGTTCCATGGGGCTAAAGATAGGTATGGTGGCAGATAAAAACGCCGAGAGGCAAATGAGAAGGTAAAACTACTCCATTGAATTGATCCAGCATACTTATTCAGCTTCCGGAATGCCTCAACAGTGGTCCAAATTGCACAATGCAGTCTACTTCCGAAAACATGGTAAGTATCTCAATGTCCTTACACCAACGTATTTCTTATTATGTAGTGATATTTATTTTTAATCCTTACTTTGTTATTTATAACTCTTTCATAATATTCCACGGTAACCAACATATTTCTTATTTTTGTAGTGATATTTATTTTTAATCCTTACTTTGTTATTTATAACTCTTTTTATAATGCTCCCCACGGTAACCAACATATTTCTTATTTTTGTAGTGATATTTATTTTTAATCCTTACTTTGTTATTTATAACTCTTTTTCATAATGTTCCCCACGGTAACCAACATATTTCTTATTTTGTAGTGATATTTATTTTAATCCTTACTTTGTTATTTATAACTCTTTTTCATAATATTCCCCACGATTACCAACATATTTCTTATTTTGTAGGAACCACCACCGGATAACGCCAACCATGTGGACCAACATTGACAAGTTTATCCAACGCATGTACAGTTTATTTTTATAATAAACTACTTTGCAAATTTCATCTCCACATATCTTATTTCATGAGTGAGTGGGTACTTCACAGGAATGGCTTGAATGAATCCAAACGTAAGCCATATTAATTGTTTAAAATTGGGCCGTTAATAGAACAATAATTATGGGTATATAAGTAGTGGCCGATTAGGATCGAGAAGGCTATGGGCGCTGGGCGTACGGTATAAAGGAAAAAGGGCTGCTAATGCGAGAAAATCTGGGGTCCGCTGCGCAAATTTTTTTCCAGTGAGGGGCAGAGGGGGCCACACCGTTCAATTTGCCCCGTCTGGCCCCCTGGGCCAGAGGGGGCTAGGCGGGGCTGGTGCTGGTAGGGTCGCTCACTGTCTGCCGAAGAAGTCAACGGGTGCAGGCTGCAGAGACGGTGCCATATCCCTCAAGGTAACACCTGGGATCGAGTTCAGATGCCGCGCCCTCCGTCGAACAGGAAAACAGATTCTACCGTATTGGCGCCCAGAATTCTTGGAAACTGTTCTGAATGCAAAAAAATAGTAATGGTAATCTTAAACAAAGAATAACTCCGTTGGACTTTTATATTATGGGGAAGTTTATTCCACATGGCCATGGCGTTTACCGAAAAGAACCGTCGATACTTAACTGTGCGAGCTAATGGAAGAAATAAAAAGACATTGCGATGACTGCTGCGCTGAGGATGGTCAAGCTGCTTCACAGTGATAATGTCGGGATCTTTAGTGAAGACAAGATCCAAACAACTAGTCTGTTGTCCTCCAGGCGCTCTCGTTGGAAAAAATACATGTTGGGTGAAAAGAGCTTCAAGTGCTGTCTTTAGCAGACGATGATCGTTCACCTGCACCTGCAGATCGTTCCATCGAATGCTGGTTGTATTGAAGTCACCCATGAGAACAACATCAGGCCGACTACAAATCTCCTCTATGTTTTTTCCCCAATAAACAAGTATCAGCGTCGGTGTCTGTCCCCGGTGGTCGGTAGAGAGTCATGACATCAAGGGACTGCAATTCCCGCGTCTTTACTTTCAGCCAAATAGCCTCAATACCATTGCTAATCTTCTCCGGAGATATTTCGACAAAGCAAATTGTTAACTCATCAAGTTTTGATAAAAGGCTTTGGGCATTTGTATACAGGCACTTTAATTTTGCGCCAACCAAACTTCCTGTTGCGTTTGTCCATTTTACGGGCTTTACAGCCTCTCCTCTGACGTCAATGTTATCTGTCTTTTCTGATTCTCGATGAGTTTCGGTAACTCTGCTTTACACAGTGACAATGCTGGGCGTTACGGACTCAGTTCTGTCATCTCTTTGGGCAAACAACGCATTCAAACACGTGCCCTCTACTTGCATTCTTTGATGAACGCTCTATGTGTTTCTACTGTGGTAAACGAATCGACTCTTCCTCTGGAATGCTGTTGGTTTATGTAACTAATGCCATCCTATCAACCAATAGAGTGACAGCTTTATATTGGTGGACAATTTAAACACGTGCAATGGTTTGCCTGGATTTTTTTGCTGAATATACTTTTGGGTTGCACAAGCTCACGGTTACTATTGTTTCAAGCAAGATTGCACAGTATCTCCCCGTCATCACCTGAGTTAAATCTAGGTATAAGTTTTCAGTTTGTTCTCCTGGCTTAATATCCATCAAATCCGATTCTACTGAAAGCAATGTCTTGCTTGATAACTTGGATTTTTCTCCAGACACCTGTAGCATAAGTGCTGTTTCATCCCCCGTGAGTGTATCCTTTAGTCTCCTTGCAAAGTCTGAATCAAGTCCATATAAGAGCACTTTTGTGCAACGCCTGTTAGACCTTATATGCAAGGGCGAGGCTCTCCTATGCCGTTTTTGTCAGGGAAAGCTAGTCAACATAAAGTAAGCCAGTCCTTCTTTGACTCATTGCTTAGAGATGTCTGTAAAATGGATACATTGTTTTCTGTTGACGATCTTGCCGAGTCCGAAGCGCAATCATTCTGTCATTCAAACAATGCAAACTCGGCGGGATCCACCAACCTTTTGTCAAAGATTGCTGAAAACATCCCAATCTCATCGGGTCTGTGCAATGGTGTTGAAATGCTCTTCAACCCCAGTGTATGGTTTCCGCATTCTACAGTTCAGACGAGCTCTTCGGATGAGTTATTATGCGCGCGATGCAAATTGGTGATAGGCCGAACAGGTTAAGTTTTTTGGCGTCTTTAAAATCCCGTAGTTTGTGTCCCGTAAAATCTTCTTTCGCAGGCTCCTTGAGAACGCAAGCTAATTTTTGCCTGGCAGTGTTTGCCCTTTAAAAAATCCTTCAAGTCGATTTCTGTTGTGTGAAAAGGTGGGATTTCGTCACTCATTTAGACTTACCGCCACAGTGGAATTAGTCGGCGACTTAAGTACTTTGTTTTAGAGTTAACACTTACATTTCGTATCCACTAACACTGTGGATCTCAATTTAAATTATAGCTGTAAACTGATCGACATTCATATCAGTCGTGTTGTTCTGCTAACTGAAGTTGCGCAGACGTCAACGAGAACGAGTATATAACATTGGCTGTGTTCACCAATAATGTCTTCTCCACGAAGATATAATCTTCGCTTTAAGGATTAAATCCTAATATACAACCGTGTAACCGAACCTGCGTGATTTATCCATTTTAAGCTTATTTTTGTAACAACGTAAGTTTACACCCGGTGAGTGCTTCCTTCACCCCCTCCCCGTTAAATATTAGTTTCCAACTGTATGAACAAGGATTTTCGCGTAAGGGAAGTTTCCTCGTTTATTCCAAGCAAATTACTCGAACAGCGGTTATATGCATTTTGTGCACTAGAGTTATGTGGGCCATTATCTAAATGTCCGTCACATGATGAGTAGCTAAATTACTGATTACTCAGACTCAGAGGGCGCATTTCCTGCACGATTATGAAAAATTTGATCAGTAAAATTGTCTCGGTCATTATTCTGACGCTGTCCAAGATGCATTGCTTAAGCCAACTTACAGTATTGAAGTAGAGCCATTGCGATTGGTAACTCTTGTATATTTTATTCTTTTTATCCGTTAAGTTTAAAGATTATTCGTTCAAATCCTCTAGACTTTCATCAGTGTTTTCCTCCTTATAGTCAATACAGATGAAAATGCAGGCCGTATTCTTTGGACTAATTGTGTCTCGGTGTGGATCGAAGAATTTGATGTTGACGGGAGATTATCTTCGCCACATCGAAGCCCCCCTCATGTAAGCCAGTAAACGACTACAATATGAAGGGTGTACTGCTTTATAATCAACCATTCATGCTTTCTAAGTGCGTTTTCGTTTATTGAATGGACCGTTTCCTTGAGTGTCCTTTTCCAGCAACCTTTTAGAAGTGATAGTCTCCTCCAGTGCCCGTTAATCCAGCAATGCTTACCAAACTACGCTCATTATCGCTGTAAAAGTTGTTGATACGTCTTACTAATAGCGGATGGCAGGGTGTATAAAGTCTCTCAATCTTCTCGGTTCCATGGATTGAGATTTCGAACTTGCCATATCTAAGCATACAGAACTGGCTCCCTTTTGCTACGGTATGAACTTCTTTGATTTACACGACCACGTTAACAACAAAGATTTGACATAAATTTATGGAAACATTCCATGTGAGCTTTTAGTCAACATAACAGCCAAATTGCCGAATCTGTCTTGCATAAGCCACGTCGTATGCGCACACAAAGACCAACTTCCATGTCGAACTCTGTATCACGAAAAACTGGACCCATTCTGAACTCTTCTTTCTTCTGAGAAATACTGAGTCTCCCTGCCTGTTTCCTTTAATTTTTTTCAAGTATCGCACCCAGTATTATCCAACGGATTTTTTCTAATTCCTTATTCCGATATTATCCCTTAAATCTCTGATTTCTCCACGTTTTAACTTGCATATTTTGTTTCTCGATCACTTCCACCATCCTATTTAACTGCCAATCTTGAGTTAATTGGTGCCTCAAACCGTCATACGTGATTTTAGTTTTTAGTTGTATGTTTTAGGCCTCTCCTGTTCGTCATAAAGAACTTGGTTTTTTTCTTTGTTGTAGCCTCAATGACACCGATTTCTTCGCTTTACTGTTCTCTCAGTTTTTGGACGCAAAATGCTATCGAGTCATTTTGTCTGCTGGGACGTGCGATAGTGTCATCCCTTATGCTCTGGTGAGATCTGTTTTCTTCTATTGCCCCTGGAAACCGAAAAATCTGCAAAATGTCTAAATAAATCCCTAGTAACGTATGAATACTGATCCAAACAACTAAGTTCAGCCCAAACAAATTGTGGGTATATGTAAAACGTTAGAACACAGTCATCTAAAGCAGGGTGTTTATTCATTTTTATTTAGTACTATAAAAAGTGTGTGCAAAATTATAAGCCTTGGGGCTGGAATTTGTTACATTTCACTTTGTTTCTTCAGGTATTATAAATAAAACATGACTCAAGCAATGAGTTCACGATTATTCTTTATGACCAATCTGCCAGACTTTCTCTTGAGGAGTTCCTGTTTCTGGGAATATTCCTCTTCGATTTATGTTAAATGCACTAATATTACCGTTCGGAATAGGATGTAAAACAAATTTTATGGGGTTACCGGATACCGGTGGGTTCTCAGCGGCCCCTTTATTTTTTATTTGATTTTTTCCTCTAGCGCTTTCGTGCAGTAGGGCCTAATTGCAAGACAGCATTAGCAAGCAATCCCGTTCAATAGAGGTTAACGATTACCATTTTAGCTGTGCTTTTCCCGAGACAGTTATATATACATATATATATATATATATATATAGAATGGGCATTACGTGGTTATTCGACAGTGGTTGATTGTCTTCGACCCAAATGTTCATTGAAATTTCAGATCTGACCCTAAAAAGTCATGTCCGAATCATCTGACTCCATGTCCTGCACTTAATAATTTCAGAAATTATTTCCTTGATATATATATATGGAAGGAGACAAGGCGATCTCTGGGGTAAAATATATAGTTATCCGACGTTTCACACTCACTCGAGCTCATCCTCGGGGATGGAGAATAGGAAAAATACATGGTTTATATAGGTCTTTCGTGCTCATTTGTGATATGTCTAGCCGCCTCGCTTCTCGTTAGTCCTCCTCTCGTGCACCAATGATAGATGGGTGCTCACTGATCGGTTACAGAACTCGCTCGTCCCATTGTGCCTTGGAGCTCACTCTGGAGCCCTGTCAGTAACCGCTAGTAGAAGTAAAAGCAGATGCGTGATGCGCCCTACACAATTCCGATCCGAGTAGTTTCGAATCCCCCATGAGGAGACTACAAAGAGACCGAATTAAAAAGAAACCATTGCAGCCGGACCTACAATCCGTAGAAGGACCGAATGATTTAGCCTGCTGGAAACCTTCCAAGCAACGATTTCTAGCATGCCGTTGTACACGTTGCATCCTTTGTAGTAAGGAGCTTTCGTTTCACTTGCCCACACTGCCCCTTCTTCCGCATCTGAAGGCACAGAAAGGTGTTGGTGAGTACCGGTGGCGGTTTTCTGTGCAGGTACTCAGAACGAGGAGGTCGTTGTTGCAGTCGCCGAGCCCATGAGGACCCAGCACCTTCTCCTTGGCCGTTTAGTTTCTCCCAACGCGAGTTTTGAAGTTATATAGGACATTTAGGTTTTCGACCTTCAACAGAGTCACCAGGAAGGCGTGCAGGTCGTCTTAGAATTTCGTCTTCACCTCATGGGGGCTGATCATTTGTGGAAGGGCACGTAGACGCAGATGATGGTGGCGAATTGTGTTCCTCGAAAAGGCGAGCACGAGCTCATGAGACGGTCATTAATGTTCTGCAGCAGACAAGGCAGTAGTTCCACTATGTCCCGGCCAGCAGCCGTACAGCGGCTAGTAGTAGTTAAGGTGACACTGTTCATCTGCCTTTACTACTATTAACCGCTATGCGGCTGCTGGCGGGGATCGATTGAGCCCCAAGGCACAACGGTACGAGTGAGTCCTGTAAACGATCGGTGAGCGCCTATCTACCGTGTTGTATATTCCCGATCTCACCGTGGCTCAATATTTAGAGTGTTGGACTTCTGATCAATAGTTCACGGATTCGATCCTCAGATGGCGCACCATCTGGGGTTAGGTATGACTGGCTGACGACAGCTAATAAGCCAGAAATGGCCATTCCAGTCTCCCTTGTCTTTCCCGGCAATATTCCTCTGCCTGTTCCACTACTAGCCGCTGTGCGGCTGCTGCCGGGGCTCTAGAGTGAGCACCAAGGCAGATTGGAACGAGTGAGTCACGTTAGCGATTGGTGAGCGTTCGTCAACAAATGTAAGTTAATATTCCCGACTGGCAGAGTAAGCAAGCTCATGGACGGGGTGGTGAAGTGCGTTGTTGTCTTTCGCTTGATTGTTTCGACCACAAGTTGTGCATCTGCTACGCACGGTCAGCGTGCAGCTGCCGTGATCTTAGCATTTTTGGACAGCTATCCCTGTTCCCCGCGAAGGGAGTAAGGAATGCTATCCCTAAATATGGTTGTTTTGACATTCGAGAGGGCCGCCAAACTCCATTATCGATCACAGCATTGTTTAGTGGAATAGCGGCCCTAGTTAGCCTGTGCCGTCTACGAGATTGCATGTCGCCCTTTCCGCATAACGTTTTTTTGAGATAGGTTGGAGGTGGACACAACACCGTACACTGTCACCTGGTCTAGCCCGCCAGTCGAGGCGGTTACTGGGGTATAGCCGCTAGGCAGAGCCCAAACACACATTCCTAAGCTTCTCACGAAAACACTCCTCAGCACGCGCATATGTGCCACCTCCGTCCCGCCCTGCGTGTCGTTTGCCGCAAACATGCGGTCCGTTTTGTCATCGCCATGATGACAGGCGGAACGTCGCATGACGGAACATGCACACCTGACGTTGGTGCATGTCCTTTGTTTTTATCCTGGTATATGAAGTGGACACCAAGTCCTGTATGACACGCATGTGGGCTGTCTAGTTCCATCACCTTGACCCAATAGCATCTTCGGGTGGCTGACAGGTTCTGAAAGTCAACTGGTGTATGGGGTATGGGGAGGGAAAGAGATAGAGGCCGGCACCGCGCACTCCGTCCTCATGGAAAATCAGCCCATTGTTTACTATACTTAATTGAAAGCATCTTGATCTGTCACTGTGCGCTAAGAGTCCTGGTTTGGAAGATTGCAAACCACCCCGAATGGGACCTGGATCATGTCATGTGTGTGGTCTGGGGGTGTAGGGGTACTAGTTAGGGCTAGCACCAAGCAGATAGCATTTGGTCGATCCATTTGTCTCGTAAAGGTGATTAATGCTCCTGTGGCCGCCTGTAACTGGTACCCAACTCTCACCCGTGGCTCCTCAATGTTGGTTTCTTCCCAGCGGCTACGCCCCGGCAACCGTCATGACCGGCGGGATAAACCAGGTGAGGGTCTCCGGTGTTGTGTGTGCCTCCACACCCAGTATGTCTGACTCCCGAACTTCCGACCTCTCCCCCCTCTCAAAAAGTCCTACGGTGGGGACGACAGCAACCCCGCAGGCGGCCCAGGCTAACTCTGGTCGCTCTACCACTAAAAAAACCGTGACCCATAGTGGAGTTTGGCAGTCGTCTGGGATGTCCGAGCAGCCTTATTTAGGAACAGCACTGCTTGCCTCCGCGTGGAGGAAAAGGCTCGAAAAGGTGCCCTAAACAAATGCTGGGTCTCACGTCTTCTGCAGCCGGCCGCGGCTCGCAGCTCGCAAAATACGCGGTCGTAAAACTCAAACAAACAATACCCGCCCTCCCAATCCCCCGCGCCATACCCTCCGGGCTGCTCGTGTGAGTCCGCTCACAATAGCAGCCTGGAATGTTCGTTCCCTTTAAGACAATCCTAGGAGTTGCCGGCCGGAACGAAGGATGGCGCTAGTCGCTCGGGAACTGCCGCGCTACAAGGTAGACATTGCTGCTCTCGGCGAGACCCGATTCTCTGAGCAGGGTCAGCTGAAGGAGGTGGGTGCTGGCTACATCTTCTAGAGCGACCGGCTAAAGGCAGACTGACGCGACGCTGGTGTCGCCTTCGCCATCTGGAACGACATCGTGGGTCGTCTGCACTGTCTGCCGCAGGGTATCAATGATCGCCTGATGAGCCTCCGCCTGCCTCTTCGTGGAGACAAGTTCGCCACCATCATCAGCGCCTACGCTCCCCCAGTGATGAGCTCTGATGCGGCGAAGGACATATTCTACGAGGACATGCACGCCCTGCTAGTGACTGTGCTGAAGGTGGACAAGCTAGTTGTCCTTGGCGGCTTCAACGCCCGCGTCGGGATGAACTACGCTGCCTGGCAGGGAGTGCTGGGTCCCCACGGTCTCGGTAGCTGTAACGATAACGGCCTCCTTCTTCTGCGAACGTGTGCAGAACACCGTCTCTGCTGACCAACATCTTCTTCCGCCTTCCGACGCGGGAGAAGGCCACGTGGATGCACGCACGCTCGGTCGCGGCGCTGGCAGCTGCTTGACTATGTTCTCATCCGGAGGCGAGATCGACAGGACGTGCTGGTAACCAAGGCGATCCGCGATGCCGATGGTTAGACGGATCACCGCCTCATCCTCTCGCAGATGAGACTCCGACTTCAACCCCGACGAAGGCCCCAAGGTAAGCGACCGCCAGGTAAGTTAAATACGCTTTTGTTAAATTTGCCTGCTCACTGTTTTGATTTCAGCAACCAAATAACCGAGAAACTGGAGAACCTGCATGCTCCAGATAATAATGCCACCGTGGAAACACGATGGTGTCAACTGTGAAATGTCATCCAGTCAACTGCCCTCGAAGTTCTCCGAGGCGCACGCCGTCAACACCAGGACTGGTTTGATGACAATGACGCCGACATCAGCAATTTACTCGCGGAGAAGAATGGACTTCACAAAGCCTACATGGACCTTTGGACTGACGTCACCAAAGCAGCCTTCTTGAGATGCCGCCGCCCTGTACAGCAACGGCTGCGGCAGATGCAGGACACCTGTATGCTCCGAAGGGCTGAGGAAATCTAGGGGTATGCGGACCGCAATGAAATGAAAAACCTTTTCAAAGCCATCTACGGACCCTGTATCAAGGGGACCGCACCGCTGCTCAGCTCTGACGGCACAACACTGCTGACAGAGAAATCGCAAATTCTGAAGCGCTGGACCGAGCACTTCAGAAGTTTCCCTAATTGCTCCTCGGCCATCTCCGATGCTGCCGTTGACCGACTCCCTCAAGTGGACACGAACAATGACCTGGGATCTGCCACCTTCCCTACCAGAAACCATCCGGGCCGTGCAGCAGATTTCCAGCGGTAAAGCACCGGGATCCGATGCAATCCCACCGGAAGTCTACAAGCATGGTTGTCCCCGGTTGATGGCAAAATTCACAACACTCGTCCAGGAGATGTGGCGTCAAGGACAAACTCCTCAGGATTTCAACGATGCGATCATCGTCCATTTCTGCCAGCGGAAAGGGAACCGGCAACTCTGTGATAATCACAAAGACAGCTCGTTGCTCAACCTCGCAATGAAAATCTTCGCCCGTATCCTTCTCAATCGTCTGAACGGACACATAGAGCAGGGACTGTTCCCGAAAAGCCAATGTGGCTTCGACGACACCGCGGAACAACCGACATGATCTGCGCCGTGCGCAAGCTACAAGGAAAGTGCCAGGAGACGCGAACCTACCTCTATACTACCTTCGTGGATCTGGTGAAAAGCCTTTGACACGGTGAATCGTGACGGACTGTGGAAATTCGTGCCGAAATTCGGCTGTCTCGAGAGATTCACTCACATGGTGTGTCAGCTTCATGACGGGATGACGGCGCGCGTCACTGACAATGGGACGGTATCCGAAGCATTCGCAGTGACCAACGGTGTGAAGCAGGGCTGCGTATTGGCCCCCACTCTGTTCACTCTCATGTTCTCTGCTATGATGATGGACGCCTACCGTGATGAGCAGCCTGGGATTCGCATCGCCTACAGAACTGACGGGCACCTTCTCAACAGTCGGCGTATACAGTCTTCAACGCGCGTGTCTACTGGTTCAGTCCATGACTTGCTCTTCGCGGACGACTGCGCCCTTAACACAGTGATGGAGGAGGACATGCAAACAAGCATGGGCCTCTTCTCCGCAGGCTGCGCCAATTTTGGAATAACAATCAGTACCGCCAAAACGATTGTTATGCAGCAGCCGTCACCCAGCGCGGAATACAATGCTCCCCGAATCAATGTCAACGGTACTCAACTCAAAAATGTAGAAACCTTCGCTTATCTAGGAAGCACGCTGTCACGCAACACGAGAATCGATGACGAGGTTGTCCAACAGATCTCCAAAGCCAGTCAGGCCTTCGGCCGGCTGCAGGCCTCTGTGTGGAATCGCCACAGTATTCACCTGAACACCAAACTGAAGATGTACAAGGTCATCGTCTTGACGACACTCCTTTACGGAGCGCAGACCTGGACCGTCTACTTGAACCGAGCCAGGAAGCTGAATCATTTCCATCGCAGCTGCCTCCGCAGCATAATGAAGCTAAGATGGCAAGACAGAATCCTGGACACGGAAGTCCTGGAGTGGACCGGAATCCTTAGCATTCATGCCATGCTGAGGCAAGTGCAACTGCGATGGAGCGGCCACCTGGTGAGCATGGATGACAAGCGACTACCCAAACGACTTTTCACGGAGATTTCGCTACTGGTGCTCGCCGACAGGGAGGTCAAAAACGACGCTACAGGACACGGAAGAAATCTCTAAAGCAACTGCAAAATCTACAGCAATACATAAACAACACCCCTCACCATCATTATAATGTACCTGATAAAATCACGGTTTCCTTGAAACCGTGGCTTGAAGGCTGCCAATCTGACGCTTACACTAGACCACGCCGTCGGCACATTGTATGTGCTGACTGTCGAGTGGCGCTTGAAACTATCACGGTGCGCTAAAAACCGTGGCTTGGAAGGTTGCCAACTGACGGGATAAGTCGGACCGCGTGGTCAGCTCAATGTGTGTTTTGTGTGTAGTGGCTGACTGGCGGACGGAGAGTCAGGCTGCAATGGCTCCTTCTTAATGTGGCCTTTATAGCACTCTCACTCTGTGGGATCCAAGCCAGGTGTGGTGGTACGCCCAGGGGCGGCTCCGGCCGCGCCAGCCACCTGCGCCCTCTCCCATCTCCGGTCTTCTTGACTCCGTCATGACACCGGGCTCAGGTGGGGGAGGAGGAGGAGAGAGTGCGGTATCTGCAGTGCAAGGCTACTATCACTTTAAACTAAATCACGCGCAAGTCACCGTACCTGCACTACCCTTACGTAGAGCATACGGTGGACCTCGTCGTAATCGACGTTCGATATGTCGTGTGGCACGCTGAGATGAACTGTTGAACTTTGCCAACCAGAACACTTACGCCCACCTCTGGTTCCCTTGATTTCGTCTTGTCATCGAAGAGCAGTGGGTGTGGGAGGAAATCGTGAGGCAGATGCTGCATAACTCTCTTTTTAGTACAATCTAGTTCACGCGCAAGTCACTGATGGGTACATCTTGTAGCATAGTGATTAACCTTGTCCTTCTGGATAATCGAACAGTCACGTGTACGGCATGTGTGGACGTGGCTTGAGCCCCCTCAGCCTCTGCGTTAACGCTATCTGCAGTCATCTGTGCATTTGAATATGGCTGGTTTGAGGGAGGGTGGATTAGGTAGATGTCGCACAAGGATCTTTAACGATAATTCCACCTACTGCTGTTTAGGGGAAGGGATGGTTCTTGTTGCTTGCAACGAATAAACTATTGGATGATGGGCTGTTTGTTTTGACATTATTGTGAATGCAGAAGTGTCTGACAGGGTCGGTCCTAGCCCTAAAACCTAAATCGTCAATGAGAGCATTTTGACAGGGTTCTTGTAGAAGGACACGTTTACATTTCAGTTTTAAGAGCTTTTGGCTTCTGTATTATTGACTTTGAAAATTATTACGCCAATTTTAGATGTAATTCAGCACTTTTGTTATCCCGCGCAAGTGTTTCGGGAATCCTCCGTTATTGCTAGGTACTTGATCGAGGTCTTCTAGGTTACTTTGCATTGGTGTCTGTTGTTTGTGCGGGCACCCGTAATAATTTCTTCTTAGAAGAGTTTCTTCAGTAGGCCCTCATCAGTCAACCTTACAATGTGCCCACCTCACCGGATATCAATAAGCTTCGCCATGCCATTGATACAGAGCCTACCAGTCGATCTCAGGACCTTAACTGTAGAGATAACACACGGCCTCTCAGCGTTCAGCATTCTTTAAACATTGTCGAACTGAAAACCATTCAACCTTATCGCATAGCTTTAATAGTGCGTCCAAGTCTCCCCATGTAGACGAGCGTTGTTAGGACGAAAGTCAGGTGCATCCTCGATTCCATGTTGAGGAGGCGTCACACGGTCCCAAACTGAATAGTAGAGCTGGCCAATGTCCTGCTCAACCATTTGACTCTTCTTTTTGTGTGTTTGGTGTATCCCGTCGAAGACGCTGGCTGATGCACTAGCACTGTCCGTTCCATGTTTATTTTCAAACCGAATTTAATGCATCTGGAGACAAAGCACTTAAGGCTCTGCGGCTCCAGCCTCTCCACTTCGCGACGTATGCTTCAAAAGTAATACCCTGCTCCTATTTCGTTTACTCCTCCTTGTTCCTAGAATTCGATGTTATCTATTATTTTTGAAGAGCTCGCTCGCCTGCTCGAATTATACATCTTTCCGATCGGTTGGTCATTTGGTCGTCTAAAAAAAGACGGGCATTCCGTTTTTCCCAGATTAAGTTTGTAGAAATTACCTTGCGTAAATTACAAGCTGGAATTTTTTCACTTAACTGAACTTCATTTTTCAGTGAATGTAACTGCATATGGTGGTTAGCAAACCTTAGTTGCTTGGTTTTTTTTACTTTTTTCCCAAAAAATCTGCTGCTAAGACCGATTTTGCATTCCAGATTTGGCTGTTCGATCAAAAAGTTCGTCTGTATACGGCGTCTATAGAGGATCCGCCATCGGATGATGAGGAGCATGATGCAGCAAACACACCCAGAGTCCTTGAAATGCACGCCGAAAAGATCCTTGTTTCCCGCGTGCTGTACACAATTTTGCGCCCACAGGAAGAAGAGAAAGCAGATGAGTATGTTCATAAACATAGCTTGTCGAACGATTCTAGAGCCTTGATAAAATTACTCGACCAGAAAGCATGTTTTATCGGCCTGCTCCATTTTATGCCAGAAAACTTAACCGGCTTCGAAATCGCACTATTATCTGCTGATTATTATACCTACTTCGCTGGGTGGGCCTCCTGTCTGATGATAGTGGTAGAGGTAGTGGCATTTCGGACTTTAATTCTAATGTTAGCAATGTTAATCGGGATGGGAATTATTAATGAATTCCTCAGCCACATCCTCCCTGTTGTTCTAACTGCAGAGATAAACCTGTCTTCTCGAAACCGTGTTAACACAAACGTCACCGTCTCAAATACTGTGATGTTCGGTACGATGCTCTACTGCGACTATGAAAGCTTGCTTGCCTTTAAGTCTAGAGAATACAATTATGTGGTGGAAGTGCGTTCACCAATCAGGTTACGGTTCATGCTCGTTCCGTCTAGGTGCAGTCTAGAGTTCTCACGGTCATTTTTACAGCAACTTGAAGTGTGTGCAGTTATTTAGTGAATGCAGTCAACATTCTCGGTCGCAACCGAAAAAACAACGGCTCCTTGCTTGAGTCTCGGGCCCCGCGAACCTTTCTTTTGATACTGCTAAATGAGGACAGTTCATAGGCCAGACATTTCCGTCCCGGTCTCCCTCCTGTTTGTTGACACTCCCCTTCTACATACATGCCACATCTGGCCTCTCACGAAATTTTCAACGAAATTCTGAAATGTGTTTTAGTTTAGAAAGCATTTCTTATGTGGGTTTGTAATATTGATCATCGTGCAGCCTAATTCTGAGGTATTTAAACCACAGCAGAATTTTGACTTTGTAATAAGCTTCTGTTCGGTCACTTATGAAGACTATATTCGGTAAAAAAATTGGCTTCATATGTAGTATAAATGTGTCCCATTGATTTTCAATGCCCTTAGAAATTCAAACATATTTTGTAGAAAATGTGCACGGAACCATTCTTTTTTGGGTTCATTTAGAAGAAAATAAGGCCTTCTTTAAATTTTATCATTCAATAAGGGTATCTTTCGGTTTTGAAAAACTTAAATTCCTGAATAACTTTGAACCCAACCTGCTGTTATACCTGTCTTCAGGGTTTCTAAAACGCAAGTCGTACCTTCTCCGTGTAAGAAAAATGTTACGTTTATGTACGCTATTAAGAAGAATTTATTTAGTGCTCATAAAATTTTACAATGAATGCGGACTATGTTGTATACCTCTTCAAGGAAGTGGGCCTTCAGCTTTAAAAAGCTAAAACTATGGGATTTTTAAAAAGTTCTAAATGCCCATTTATACATCTTTAGGTTTAGAAAACTTTTTAAATTCACGAATAACTTTGAATTTGACCTGCAGTTGCATTTATGATGAAGACTTCCAAATTACACACGGTATACTTTCCTGGTAAGCATAATCCTACTTTTGCCTGCGCTATAAACGAGATGTCATGTAGGGCTGGCCGTGCATCATGTTGTCTATTTTCTAAGCAACCTTACTGAAGGGCCAGATAGGACGTTCTATGAATGGACATTTCACAGTCTTGAAATGGCATAATTATCAGATTTTTAAAAACAAAAGATCTCATATTCGTTATAAAGCACACTCGATGGCGCACCTAGACTGTATCCTGGTGCCTGAGTAGAATCCCTTCATGGTGCTACTCTCTAATTCTGCTGTTTCAATAGGCCGAATTCTTGCCCAATATTTAGGCACCTTTCTCGACGTAGTTGGCGTCGCCGCCTGTTCCGCAAAGGCCAGTATTCGTAGGCAGATAACGAGCCTGTTGTTGACCATATCATTTGTTGGGAGTTCCTCAGGGTGTCTAGACTACCCCCATTACAGTTGACTCAAGCCTGCATATAATGAAAAATAAGAATAGAGACCGAAGAGCGACAACTTGCAAAAAAGAACAGCCCATTAAGAAGACAATCAGTTAAAAGTTGCAGAACTTCTGTCTTCTCTCTCGGTGTAAGAAATATTCCCCTAAAATCGATCTTTACCTTGTCCTCAGCAACCTTTCTTGCCCCGAGTGCTTTGGTGACTACCTACAGCCTCGACTACAACCCTGTTTAAGGCTCACAGTTAATGATTGCTGTTGATATTAAGAACCTAAACCTTGATAACTTTATCGCTTTGTGTCGATTTTTCTTTTGATGACGTGGGGTGGTTGAATGTCAAACATCTTCGTCTTCGGATATTTAAGGGACCACCTCTGCGTGTTTTTTTTCTGCCAGACGTCTGAAGGAGTGGTCATCGGACTTTAGTGTGGCTTCCCTCACCCTGCCTTGGGAGACCTGTGCAAACCTCTACACCTGTCTGTCTCAAGTAACACGCCGCCTTCCGCCGGGCGCGCGTTTAGGAACGGGTGCCATGCAGGGCTTCATGGTAATCCTTTTCATGCTTGTTGCTGCCATTTCACTAGTTTTTTTTCATACTGTTGGGTAACTGGTTTTCTAAAAGGTGCCATCGTTCTATTTTCGAATCCGGTATTCTATGACCCTTACCCAAAGGCCTTTCAAGCTATTATTTTATTATAACTTGCGATGATTGCTCGTTTTTTATTCGTTAAAACCCACACAGATGAGTATACTACTTTGGTATTTGAACTTCATACGAATCCAGTTACCTATCCGATCAGCGTTCTTTGGGCGAGAAATTTTTGACGTCGGTACGGATAGTCTTTTTTTGTCAGTGTTGCTCGCTCAGCTGTGAGATACATGGCCTACGACCGGTGCTTTTGAGTTAATGACATAGAAAAACATTGTTGTGTCAGACAGAGCCTTTTAAACACACATCACAATAATAGACACTACATAACGCGATTTATTGACATCAAAACCGTAGAGTTGTAACTAGTAGTCAGCCTCAGATCGCAAGGGTAAATCTGGACCTTCCCAATCACATGGCCACGAAACCTTTTAGTTATGCTCTATTTCCGTCTTTTGCCACCATTGTCCTATGGGAATTAGGGCGTGCTGTTATTTTCACTTTCTTCAGCAAACTGTTTACTTGCCTATTTCCGCATCTAGCACAATTGATTAACCGGCTGCGTGTTACAAGTTAACTCCCTCTGGGTTAATCACCTTCTATTGCAGTCGCGCTGCATCAGAATTCCGTGCGAAGTTGAGCCAGTATACCGCAGGGCAGGCGTGCGCTTGAAATCAGCTTTCATCGCCCATATCTTTACTTAGCCACCTTGATGCCCTCGCTCGGACGATATGACATCGCAAATGGTTGCAAATTCACACCTGACAGCACGCTTCCGAACTAGTTCGGCCGACTGGTAAGGTGCTCTCAGCAGTGAAAGACACGTACTCAATGAATGCAAACCAAAACGTCATGGTATTCGATAACGGTTTAGTTTAAAATCTTGCTTGCGGATTACCCTGTGCAGAGGCTTGATATGCTAAAGGCGATATTTGATTAATCGCGTTGGGGTTTCAGAGGGTCGCACTGGGTCAACCGAAATGCACATGTCTGTCGGTCCCGAGTTCGAGGTCCCGTTTGGTGGTAATTCCATTCCAAAAACTGAGAAGTTTGTACTCTTTGGAGAACCCAAGTCTATCGTTACGAGACAGAGATTTCCAACCGCGAAACCTGGCAGATTCACCGCCCTCTTTAGGAAGCTGCTGTTTGCGCTCCTATCTCGGGCACTAACGACTTTACACCATCGTTGCAACTTCTACTGCATACCATTAAGTAGCATTGTCAACAAAATGATCCGCAGAACAAAAAATCCAATGTGCAACAGAGTCGGCTGCTATTAGTAAGTTCGGTTAATCGAGAAGCCCTGATTCGTCTCTGTCGAGAATGATACTAGTTCTTGTCCAAGAATCGCTGTATAAGCGAACGCGTTTAAGGAGAGTAACTTTTCAGACGTAAGCAACAACGTTCAGGAATTTGTTACCACGACGGTTCTTAGGCAGCGTTCCCTAGTCTTTGAAGCGCTCTTGTCTATTTAACCTGTACGTGTAGTCTTTTTCCGATATGTGAGTCAGTGTTGTGCACTTAGTCAGCTATAGTCGAATAGCACTTGTGGATTTCTGCTTGAAAGCCGATTTTACTAGACGTTTGGTTATTTATAGCGTTTTTGGCCTGTCAACAATTTCTACAGCTGAATGTTGGCTTCCATTGCTAAGACCTCTTCAAACTGGATGACCATCGAGGGGAGGGAGACTGTAAAATCCGGAAGACATGTGAACTGCCTCCTTCACAGTAGAATCGTGCTTGGTGGTGACACTGTCGCCGCATTCTTTATGTTTGATTGCCAAGACAGTAGGATTTTTAAGCTAGTCGCCGGACGACTCGCCTTCGAGCTTTTCATTAGCTTCGCGTGCTCTAACGGCAAAAGTGCCTGAAGCTTGTGTCGTCCCGAAGAATAGCATCTCTGACGCTATCGTACTACAAGTCCACCAAGGCCCCACCACTAGATAGGCGCTGGGACGATAATTTGCCCGTGAATTAGGCTTGTGCAGCATTTACCTCTCCTCTCTCACCCACCTGACTTTGGTTTCAGGATAGAGTTTAGAACACCGAAGGTGAAATCGGTCGTAGTGATTGACAAAGATAAACAGCCCGCCTACATGTGTCACACACGCCTGGTCCGCGCACACTAGACCGGGATTTCACGCAAAGGGGTGAGAGTGACATAGGGGCCACATAAAAAACGAGCCTTCTAAACCACAACTTTTAGCACACCGCATCAAATTGTTTACAGTGATAAATATGGACTGGTTGCTGTGGGGATAGAATCCCCGAGTCGACCTCTCTTACATACACACTAGGACACCTGAACACTACCTTCGGGTCCTCAGAACACCTCTTTCTAAGCATCATTAGCCTCTTGACGTACATGGCAACGGGTTTGACGTTGGCTCTGTCGCGACTAAGACGCACATGTGTGTTACTTAGTGACTCGGGTTGCCAGCGCACTACTAGTGTTGACCTAATTGTTCAGAAAGATCTCAACACGACTCTGCTTAAAATTGTAGCTGCCACCACTGTAACAGAGCTTGAGGCCCACGTCAGGGTCTGACACATAAATAGTTACTGAGTCATTACCTAATGAGCACAGACAAGGTTTCTGTCGCACTGGATCAGTACTCATATTTCCTTCCTTTTTATTACAGATTTTGTCGCGTAAGACAGGTTTGGGTTTGCCGTTGTATTAACTGACTTTTCCAGTCACAGGGTTTGTGCTTCCCGTTTTCGACTGAATTTTGTATGATGTAATTCAGCATGTTTACTTTCATCCCTTGAGACGGCCGGGTTGACTTTCATGACCACCCTCCTTGTCGTCTGGCACGGGGATCGACCACGAATATATCAATTTCATTTTATTGTCCTGTCCATATGCAAATATCGATTGCTACACGTTCACAAACCACCTCTATACCTTGAATCATCCCAAGTCTTTTTCAAACTGGGTTTGGGTATGGTTGTCTGATGACGGCTAATAAGCCAGAAATGGCCATTCCAGTCTCCCTTCTCTTTGTGGGTCATATTATTCTGCCTATCTCCTTAGCCGCCTTGCGGCTGCTGGCGGGGCTCGAGAGTGATCTCCAAGGCACAACAGGACGAGTGGGTCCTGTAACCGATCGGTGAGCCCCTAAATACTATAGATAATATTCCAGATCGAAACCGGCAAGACAACGAGCTCGTGGCGCAATGGGTAGAGCGTTTGACTTTTAACTAACAGGTCGCGAGTTCCAGCCTCGGGTGCCGCAGCACCTGGAGTTGAGTGTGGCTGGCTGACGGCGGCTAATAAGCCAGTAATGGTCATTCCAGTCTCCCTTGTCTTTGTCTGTCATGTTATCTGCCAATAATCGGAGGGTCTTGGATGCACGAATGGAGAACCAAATCCATTGGGAGATGGACTGTTTATGCTCTCAATTATATAATATCCTCGTCGTATGGCTTAAATAAATGCGAATGGTCTAATTTGAGAGGGGATTTACATAGAAAACTAATCACAACTAGTCGTACCCCAAATCTCTAGATTTCACTTGTCTTCCCGATGGCTACATATATGTCCGGTACACTGACTAGGTTATAAGATTGGTTCGTGGGTACGTTTAGACGCCTTTTGCGCTGTCCTTTTGACTGCATCTTGTCCCTGATATATTTCAAACTGTCCCTTCAGCTAAGCACAAAGGGTGGCGTGTCGGGATCGAGGCCGCGTTTCGAGAAAATATTAATTTCTTCCCTGGTGTGGGCGTATTCGCCAAACTTATGTATTTGTGCGCCGAATAAATATTCCGCTATTTGATCCTCTTTTTATTCCCGTTTCTGAATTTTAGGTAGGAGGCTTTCCTCTCTCCGAATGAACTCGCTCCGCCTAGTCGCCTCACATTTTTCACTTTTGTTTATGTTATCAGTATTTCCGAAAACGTTTCCCTAAATTACATTTGCATCCTCAGGCACCTACCTTTCTGCGCATGCTTGCGTCTGAAAAGAAAAACAGTTTGAAAACCATTCTGCTCTTTTTGTCTTCTTATCGCTTTCAGCTGAACGGTTTTGCAGTTGCCCCTCGAAACGGTTATTTCGGCGGTCCGTAGTAGCTGTTATTCAAGCGGTCTGAACCCACCGTTAAGCGCTTGCTCAGGCTACCAACTCTGACAGTCTTAACTGATTAGGTCCATCATGTGCTCCTCAACATGGTAGCACGGCGATGGTGACTTGCGCCCGACTTCGTTGTGGGTTATAATAGACATGTGTTGCATCTATCACACTCTCTCAGCCCTCACTCGCACCCGTGCCCGGTTTCAAGAATACTGGAGGCTGGATCTGACATAAGCGGCTGGCGCGGCGTGAGCCTGCAACTACACGTGCCACCAAACCGCCTTGTGGGCGGCATTTGTTATGGAACCGCACCCCGAATAACGCCTGCCTTGCCCTGATCTAGCCCCGTGTTAGTCCAGTGTACCTACCGTATTGACCCGTTTAGGGGACACAGCCCCACTACCTACCTTCGGCCAGTTTTCAATGGAACAGGCATAGAAGGGGCCGATATAGGTCGAAGGGTGACCTACTCTGTAATCGGATGATTACAAGTGCACGGTCTGCTATCTCATTAAACATTCTTTTGAAGGATTACATGGGTAGGTGTTTAATACTGATTAGCATGCAGCATAATCCCCATAACTTTCAATTAAACTGGGTGTTGACTTTTTATTGAGTCTTCATGGTGGCTTGTTGAATTAACACTCACTGAAAAACAGCTGCCTAGCTAGTGTACTCTTTCCCTCGAATTTCGATAAAATTCATAGGAAACTGAAACAAAAAATATCCTAGTAAACTCTATGGCCTTTAATTTTTCACTCAAAGAATGTATACTTTCGATTAAGATCGTGAAAGGCCTATGCAGGTAAAATCATAACCGGCCTCGGTCCATTTACATCGCAAAATTTATGAATCTTATATAAAATCCTAATAGCATAGAGGTAAGTCTAATTTGTCATAGGTTGGAGGTTTGCACCTTGTAGTTTCCGAACCCTGGACGCAACGGCAGGTCAGGTTCGAAATTATTCGGGAGTTTATCCTGGGCACTGGAAGTTTTCCTGCTATCAAAGTTCCCAGATGACGTAAATAGCTACAAATGGGTATAAGAGTATGTACTTGTGCGAATACTCTCCATGAAGCATTAGGCTTTCCAAAGTCGGTGGAAAAAATGCAGGCTACTCTAGTAGTAGTTTTTAGTGAATGTGACTTACAAGCGACTGGAAGGAAGCACACACAAAAAACCGGCATCCTAGCTAGACTCGAATATCTCAAGAATTCGCTGCTTAATAAATACTAAGCAATACTTCCCAACCGAAATGATATTTCAAAATTTTGGTTAGTGGTTCATGATGTACATCATCTACTATGATTTGTACCAAGCTCCCCAAGCATATCTCTCCCGTTCGTGATTCGAAGGACGCAGAAGTATGAGTAGGTCGTCTGTCGCACAGTATTCCGCATTCCTGTAATGTTTATTTTTCCTGGAGTATTTTTGCACCCCTATCGGCGCATAATTTTCCCTGGAAAAAACAAGTGCGCCAACTGTGGTGGCATCGATTAATTTGCAGCGGTGGGGAGCGCGTATGGATACATACATGCGAGCGGGATTGTGTGGGTGGGGGGGGG
Organism: Schistocephalus solidus; assembly: GCA_017591395.1. Classification (NCBI taxonomy): domain Eukaryota; kingdom Metazoa; phylum Platyhelminthes; class Cestoda; order Diphyllobothriidea; family Diphyllobothriidae; genus Schistocephalus; species Schistocephalus solidus. The sequence goes on along the minus strand of WEDG01002875.1, from coordinate 4,885 downwards.
GGGGCGTTTTTATGTTGCATACGCGTACTGACCATTTTTGACGTTTGATCCAAATTCTAAGTTTCAGAAATGTGCTCTTGCGTTTATGCTCTGGGGTTTCTAGCTAAAGACACGTTCATGAATGTGTACGCAAGTGCCTTGCGCTCAGAGTTCTGTACGATCGATTTACCAAACATGGGAGGCAGAATTTGCGTCACAGTTTGTGTGGATGGTTTGACCTAAGTATTGCAGGGAAGGTTATTAACCAGGATCCGAGTGTCGGGGAGACGTTTTTTCTTTCGTCCTACCCCTTCGTTATATTCTGTGGCCCTTCAGTGGAAGCAAGATTAACTTATGTCCAACAATCTCTGCCAGCTAAGGGAATCGAAAATATATTATATTTTCCGTTTATGTTTCTTCAAGACAACTTTAGAAGAAGTGGAACGAATCATCAACTTTAATGAAAAATGTTAAGGTCTTCCTAAAGGAAAGTTGAATAGCTGTAATAAAAAAGTTGCTAACTGCCTCCACGGACTTGAGTACGCACTGATTGGTCCACTTGATCTGGACGTATGAGGTGAGTATATCTCTGACGGCTAAGATAGTGTGTGTGCCTTGACCGTCACGAACAGTGTGAAGCTCAACCTAGTAGCTGAGGGGTGATGCCGGTAAGAAAATACTTAGATTTTAACAGAACTCCAGACTGTTAAGTCAGCAAACGGCAGCCAAACAGACCATTTCTTCCGTTAAACATGTGTGATTCTGTGGCAGTCCGTTCCCGAGGGCACCGCTTATCGTCTAAGTATACGTGACGTAGGACACTGCACATGAGACGTTGGAAGGTTGCAGCGGCAAATCAGAGTCCAACTGGTAGGGTTTGAAACTCAAATAATCCTTGAGGCACTATAAAAGCAGCTTTATGGCGGTCGTTGGGGTAGATTTAAACTTGCCAATATTCAGATATAAGATCGGGTGCGGAAAACCAGGCGGTATTGCCAAGCGCATCTAGGGTATCATCTAATCGGGGGAGTGGGAGCAAATTACATATCGCCACTGCGTTTAGGCAGCAATAGTTTATGCATAGGCGTCGGGAGCTGTCCTTCTTGGGTAATACGCCTATAGGGGGTGCCAAGGGGACGAGGAAGGTTGGATTATTTTGGCTTGTAATAACTCATCAAGCACACACCACGCTGGAATCTGGTTCGGGTGTTGCCAGATGGGTTTGGTCTTGTCGGTGTCGATTGTATGTTGTACTAGGTGTGTATGCCCAATTGTATCCATAGACCAGGTGAACAACTTGGGGATGGAGGTAAGTATGTTTTTCAATTGGGAATGTGCTAAAGTGCCAACTTTCAGAGGGCAGAGAAGGACAGCATTATAAACGAGGTCAAAGTCGTCAAAATACATGGGGCTAACACCAAACGTCTGCGCGTCTGTAGATAATGCAGTCATTATTTGTGAGAGAGTTCATCTCAAGAACGAGTGGCAGGAGCTATTTTGGTGTCACTAGGAAGTTGTGAGTTACATGGGAATCATCGACGACCAATTGTAACGAAATACTTCCAGAGATAAGGATCGAGGTGCCATTTGCAGCCTGAAGATGCCGAGGTATTGGTAAGGGCTCTATGTGACAAAGCAAACGTTTTGGGATTTTAAGGGGAGTAATAAGCGATGCATTAGCTCCGGTATCTACGAGTGCGTGGACAGTGTGGTTGTCGAGGAGCACCGGAAAGTTAAATTCTGAAACAAGACTGGGCTTGTTAAAATGGTTAGAGTTAACGAACGGTGACTAACAGGAAGGTTGTGCCCGCAATGGCGTGCTTGGGGGCCAAACGCCGCGCAGTATTGGCAACCTGGGTCGTGTTGTGGTAAATGCATCGGCAGGGGGTTCTTTTGGGTCATGGGTGTTTGGGCGAGGCGGATTGGGGTCGTCACGGGAGGCACAGGGGGCTGAGGAGGTCTATGGTACATGGTGTAGAGTTGATAAATTTGTATGGCTTTGTTTATACTGTGAATGGTATTGCCGATAAGGGCATCGGTGAGCCGAGGGTCTTGTAGGCCGGTTATAAAGCTGTGGAGGACGAGTCGGTCACGGTCGAAGGATAGGACGCGGGGAAAGATGACTAATGTGCGACGTTACAGGTCGCCTGCAAACGTAGTCAGCGATTGTTTTGGGGCTTGCCGAAGGGTAGCGAAACGTTCAATTGCAAGCCCCGTGGAAATTGGTGTGTCCAAAAGTTCAAGTCTGATTTGGTGAAAGGTGGCGAACGGTAGTAAACAGCGTGGTAGGGGTAAAACCTGTGTCTGTGACGCGCCATCGTGCTGATGGGCGAGCAAATGTAGCAGAAAGCAAGTATGCTGTTTAACGGGTACTGTAACAAGAAAAATGTCTAAATCAGTCAGCCATTCTCGAATGTTGTGATCTGGTTCAAACACTGCAGGGGCTTATAATGGACTAGGAGTTGGAGGGAAGCGTAATCGATGTGGGGGACGGTCGTAAACGGTAGGGGAGGGAGAGGTGTGACAGGGCAGGGAACCGAGACTACAGCGGCTGCCAACATTGTAGTGACCGAGTGAGGAGAGTGAGAATGAGTACCGACCTCGGGTATAAAGTGATTTGGCGCGATGGGTGAAGAAGTTAGGGCAGCACCGTCTAAAAGACGCGTTGGGTCAACACGCACATAATCGAGGTTCTTGTGGACATACGACATTGTAGAATGACAAAAAAATGGGGGATTAAGTTATTTTACTTTTGGTGTACAGATATAAGGAGACGTTATAAAAATAAAATTTAATACAAGGGTAATTGAGCATAACAACGATACATTACAAGTGGTGTCATGTGCATATAATCGAATAAGGGGAGGGCACGTTAAAAGAGGGGAAATACGTACGTTAGCGAATAAGAAAAATGCACGTTAGGGAAGGGACTTATCAGGACGGCGAGTTGGGCCCGAGATGGCTGGACGAGGCAGTCCAAATTCTGAAAACGAGTCCCCAAACAGGGAAGGTCGATTTAAACAAAAAACTGTTCGGGTTTTACTCCGTTACAGTACACGTGATTGCAGATTGTTGCGACCGTCGCGGAAGTCAAGTTAGGAGCGCCAGGAAAGGGGCACTAGAGACGCTGCTACAGATATTCCTCAAAACACGTTCCCCGATGATCAAAATGCCCCTTCCTGCGTAGGAGGAAATTGAATTATCGCATTGTTCAAGCACTTGATATGTTGGAAACGGAGCTCTAGCCGTTTCGATCAATTCTATTTTGTTTTCTGTTGATTATAACTGAATGAGTATGTTTTATTCTTAACATTTTGACAGATCAATAGCTTGAAAGACGAGCGAGAGAATCAAAAAAGAGGCTAAAAGCACTCTAATTATGGAATATTGTGTCGCAGTCTGTTCACACGTGTGCCGCTTATTTCGCCACCTTTGGTCGAGACAGTTGGCTCACGTGATAGCCAGTGCAGACACTGACACTCCATCCGTCCTATGCACCTGCTGGAGCCGCTCGAGCTCGTACCAGGACTCAAGTGCTCCCAGCAGCAGAGTAAGACAGACGGCGTGAGTCAGCGACTTGCAGTGGCCCAACTCCGAGCGCATATAGCAATGCTGAACCTCTCGTGACTAAAGTCAGCAGGACTAGGACAGAAAATGAACAGGTCAGCATTGAGAGTCTAGAGAGTAATACCAAGAATTATTTCGGGTTGATAGATTTGAGAAAGATATGGGAAGAGACTCTATGTGGGTACAAGAGGTTCTTGAAAAGGTTTCTAGACGAGGATAAGTGGTGACTTATTCTGCGCCTAGACGCTTCTCTTCACCTGTGGTTTATTTTTAAGTCATGAAGGACCCGACGGGTCATCGAGATAAATCGCTTATAGGAAGATTATTGCTGATTGAAGCCAAACTTCGTTTATTTTTTTCCAGAAGGACACGTTTCATTACCTTACCGCCTAATAACCCTTAGAACTTCTATAGTCCCCCATCAGGGGTGAGCAATACATATAACCTGAGGGTGTCCGTTAGACTTTCCGATTATAATAATCTGACGCCCGTAAATTAAGAACCTACCTCTGCAAAAGTAGGTCAAGCTACAAAATAGTTAAGTACAAATATACATATGGGACAACTCAAAAGCCATTTTTGGTTGCATTGAGGGGTCTGGTGGTCCTTACGCCCAACGCTGTGGTTCACCAGCTGAAATTTCAATTTCAATTTATTTAATTTGAACGCAAGTGTAAGTAATTGCCAACATTGACTGTGGGTTTGGTAGGTATTGTAAACGAAAAATCTGTAGCTGACTAACCTTTCACGTTTTGGTCTTGAGACGCCTTAAGGCTACGCTTTTGCAATTTGTCCTAAGCTTTCTTGAATGTTTTTATTTAAAGCCCTATCGATCTGTTTATCAGCTGATTAAGCGTTACTTCACCTATTAATAACGTCTGCATGAGGTGGTGGTTTAATGAAGAGAGGCGTCATGTCTCACCAACTACTAGCGCGTAGACGGAGGAGTCGAATAAGGATTTTTTTCCCTGCTGTTGCCCATAAAATGTTAAATGATACGTTATTTAATCTGGGAATAGTGCAGTGAAAAAATGGTCAGCAAAGGCGCTGACGTTGTCACCGCCAAAGGACGATTAGTGGGTTATCTACGAAAACATTTTGTGATGTTAGTTTTCACATACGAGTTGCTGCCAGTATCAATTGTTGGATAAGGTCTCACTGAACTCCTCGAGCTCACTGAGGCTGATCTTGTGTTTGATCATGGGCCCATCCGGGTGTTTTTGGGAAGCGCTTGAGGTGGAGTACTCTTGGTACTCGTCCAGGCGTTGCTACATGTCGGCCATCTGATTTTTAAGTTGATTGAAATTCTTCTTAGGAACCGCGTATATTATTTGTTCTC
>WEDG01002874.1:0-215234 GCA_017591395.1 Schistocephalus solidus | reverse complement strand
TTAAGTCTTTGGTACGTTTTCAAGGCCATATATTGAATGTGCAATCCAAGCTTGGTGACCGGTGGACCCATCAGGACTACAACCTGCTCGAAAGGGTGCAGCAGCGAGCCACAAAATTAGTAGGAGGTCAAGGTGAAATGCCACATGAGATCCGGCTAAAAAAACCTTAAGCTCTCTCCTCTGAGTTAGAGGCATTTGCGCGGAGACTTAATACAACCCTTCCGTATCGTGCGTGGCATGGATTTGTGCCCCCTGTGTGATTAATATTTTCAACTTGTCACTAAAACGTATCTCTGAGATCATCCATTCAAACTACGTGCGTCCCAAAGAAGATTTGATATGAGGAAGTATTTTTTCTCCAACCATGTCGTGGAACTGTTGAATAACCTACCTGAGGCGATTTTAATGTCCTTGTCTGTGGATAAATTCAATACTCGGCTTGACATACATATTTTGTGGCACCACGATGACTATGTGACCACTAAAGCTTAACAATGCCAGTGTACTACGTAAATCTGTCTGAATTCACTAGACTGTTACTTCTTTACATTGCTTCTACTTCTTGCAATTTTTATGTAACAAATAGGGAGTTCAACGGCGTAAGCCTATTTCCTCAAATACAATTAACTGAAGTGAACTGTACATGCAGTAGAATAGAGTTGGCCGGACAGTTCTCTACGAATTGGAGGCTGTCTTCACTAAGCACCTTAAAAGGTCCCTGGGCGCCGCTGGAAAGCGGTCTCAGTTAAATCAACAAATGAATACCCTTAACGGTGAGGCCCTCAAATCTACTCCCTTAATCGGCTTATTCCTCAGTCGACAGCGAACATTCATTCGCCGACATACCTGCTGGTGCAGCATACCAGATTCATAACACTGAAAAGATAAATACTAAACCGTGCACCTTTGTCAACGCTTACCTGCCCGTAACTTTAATTTCTCGATAAGCTGCAGTTTTTTTTTTCCTGAAAACACTTGAAAGAACGGTGAGGGGTTTTTTTCACTGTCAGCTCGACTCTCTCCTGTATATCGCTTTTGACCTTGCAATAAACTAATGAATAAATATATCTAATTTGTAGATTGGTTTACAGGCTCATCAATATCCACGCCCTGACCTTCAATGAATTTTTGATTTATTTTACATATTTTCCATTTCAAATTTTAAAAATATTTTAATACAACTTTTTAATAAATACCTCAATGGCATTTCCGTTGGTGCATATTTATTTTTCAGGTAATCCGATGAGGTTATTCTGCAGTTAAACAAATTATGCTTGAAATAACGATCAACATTTTTCCCCTGTCAGCTCGATACTCTACTGTATATCTATTTTGATCTTGCCTGTAAATTGGCAATAAATAAATAGATCCTTACCGTTCTATTTATTTGAACTTGACGATTCTGCGACTATCCAAATATTCCTTCACTGTGGATTATTCCACTTCCCGGACGTTACCAATACGAGAAATGCAAGCTTAAAAGTTCACCTGCTTCCAAAATTCATGCTAGTGGTGTGCTGCTTTAATCTGTTTTGATCGGGGAAGGAGAATCACACCAAAGGCTGAGTCATTGCATGCTTATTATAAGTCTGACTGCCGAAAAGTATTGCACCTAAGCCCATATATGTAAGAAGATTTATAAATTAAATGCATTTGCATACAATCATAAGAAGTATGGAAATCACAGACGCTCAGGATTCATCTGCGCAGATAAAAAAACAGGTGCCACGGGCAGGAGTCGAACCCACATCACAGAAACATGTGGCGACGCACCAAACCACTACGCCTTATTCTCACGAAAAACTGGCAAACAAAATTGTACACAAACAGAAAAAGATGGCAAAGACAGCTATTCTGCTACTACTTATCTTCCTGCCAAGTGGGCAAAAAGCCTGATAACACTAATGAATGTCATCTACGAGGATGAAAAGTGCATGGGGTGTTTAAATCTCTCCGAGAAATTCCTATTGATGGAGAAAAAGATAAGTAACTTGAAACAAGTAATGACCGATCTAAAAGAGAAGGTTCATTCTTCACTTGAGAAAACAAAACACCCAAAACAACGAGAATTCCAACAAAAGAAATGACGTTTGCAAATATAGCTTCCTAAAGAATACCTAATGTACAGCTTAAAGACATTGCGTCTACAGAGCTCAGTAAATCAGTAAACATTTCCTTACTTCGAAAGGGAGATCAATCCAACTCATGTACCTTACTACTGTCATCTAGCTCAGACAGAAGCAGTAAGGTTAAGGATACACGAACATATGTGGCATCGTTGCTGGATGATACAAAAAAGGGCGAAGTTGGAAAGCTCGTCGAATTTTTAAGGACCGAAGACGAAGAATTCGAAGTCGAAAAAGGCCAAGATGCTTTCATAAAAAATGAGTTCGAACTCCGAAAAATTCTCGTTCTTACCGATAGATGCTCGAGAGGGATCCTCTGTTGGTGATACAGGAGCAAGTGCAGGACAAATTGGCAAAGTTATCAAAAGGGGTTAGCCATTAACTTTAGGAATCGTTGCTCGTGCTGACGCAAATAACATCCCCGACCAGCGTAGAATTCTACCTGATACTGATGCTCTATCAACAAATCAGAACACAAATTCACCAAACAGACATTTCAGCCGAAAACACAATCTCGTTATTAAAGGGGCTCCCAATAGCTCTCCGGAGCTCACACAGGGATGTGTTTTTTTCAGCTGGACTATGAACCCACGGAAAGGCACAAAATGAGGATGCTGAGAACAGAACTGAAGAGGAGAACTGAACAGGGGAAACATGGCCCCAAATAAAGGACGGGTAAATAAAAGTGATCAAGAGGTCTTTCTTGCGGCAGACCCCATACATAATCAAGGTGGGTCCTCACCGAGACGGAGGACACTAAATATTAAGAAACCAATTTTACAGAGCTCGTATAACAAAAGAAAGTTGCTCCAGCACTCAGTGGTCAACAACTCATCAGAACTCAGCGTGGGCGGGATTGACACCAGTTTATCTCGGTAAGCACTGACAGACTCGAGCATTCAATCGCACGAAATGGGCAGAAGTCTACATGGAGAAGTTACCCAGTCTAAACTAAGATGTCTGTATACCAATGCGCAGAGTCTCATTTCGAAAATCGATGAACTCAAGGCACTTGTCTTAGACCAAACCCCCGATTTCGTTGCCATTACGGAAACGTGGCTCAAAGCTGAAACCGCAGATAGCGAGGTTTCGATAGATGGATACCCGCTATTTCGAAGAGACCGAGAAAATAGACAGTGAGGTGGAGGGTCCGTAAACGTTAGGACAGGAATCTCGGCAGTCGAACGAGCGCACGCCATCTTCCTCGAATATGAATTTCTCTGGATAAAGATTAATTGTTTACAATTCTTGACGATTTACAGACCACCAAACATTCCAAGTGCAGCTGATGAGTCACTCTTTCATATGGTCAAGGAAGTAGCAAGTCACCAGGAGATACTTATTCCTGGAGATTTTAATGCACCTCCAATAGACTGGGTAAATCTGAAAGTTGACGGTACGCCAACTTCCGTCGGCCTCAAGCTAATGGATCTCAATCCCGACCAACCTCTGGTACAGCAGGTTAACATACCAAGGAGATTTAGAAAGAAACAGAGAACCAATTTTCTGGACCTAATATTTACGAAGGACTTCTCTAACATTTATGAAGTATATTCTATTGCACCCCTCGATTAGAGTAACCATAATACGCTGCTTTGAGATTGATCCCTCTATTTTCAGTGCCAAAAGAGAACACAAGGCAAGCGAAATATATGTAAGGCCGAAAAAAGAACAGATTTCCGTGAAATGGGATTTTTGCTCAAAGGGAATCCGGAGGACGACTGGCGACCGTTAAAGACTATTTCACTCGATCTTATTGAACGATTTTGTCCAGTGAAGGTGCAAAATAAGACTAGTCGCCCTGCCTGGTTAACAAGAGAAATTAACAGACAGTTAAAGAAGAAAAATAAAAAAAATCGAAGGTATCCAGGGAAACAGGGTAAGCAGATCATCTCGAGGAATTTCTTCAACATTGAAATGCTGTCAAAAAATGATCAGTCAGGCAAGAAAGAACTATGAATCAAGGATTTTAAGGCAGGTGGAAAATAAGCCTAAAAATTTATTCCATTATATCAATAGTCAATTCAAAAAACAAGGACCCAGTCGCAGTACATATGGATTGGAATGGTGTTGAAGTCGTTGAAAATTGCGAGAAAGCCGAGCACTTGGGTCGGTTCTTTGCCTCGGTTTTCACTAAAGAACCTGAACTTCAGCTTGAAAACGTCAAAAGTGCTGTTAAAGAGACCGGTCCAATACTGGACTATAAACTCTTCCCAGAACCTCTCGTGGAACGATAACTGCAAACTCTAAAAGAAGCAAAGTCATCTGGTCCAGACGATTTACTGGCAAACTTCTTGAAGGAACTGGCCATCGAACTCTCCAAACCACTAGCGCATATATTCAATTCGTCATTTGAATCATTTAAACTGCCATCCGAATGGAAGGCAGCAAATAGGTTCCCCATATACAAGAGTGGGGCCCGATCTAATGTCAAAAATTATTGGCTTGTCAGCGTAACCTCAATTTACTGTAAAATAATGAATTCAATAACTTAGAAGGCTACCATGAAGTTCCTTCAGGAAAACCAATTACTCTTAGAGCTCTAGCATGGCTTCAGACAGAATCACTCTTGTCTTTCACAGTTAATTGATCTATATAGAGCAGTGGACTCGTGCATTGGATGACGATGATAGGGTTAAAGTTATCTACACTGATTTCAAGAAGGCGTTTGATAGTGTCCTAAACAAACATTTCATCTCCAAATTATCTGATATTGGAATAAAAGGAATGCTGCTGATATGGATCGCAGATTTTCTTACACGAAGATTACAAACTGTGGGCGTCAATACCTTAAAATCAACACATACTCCGGTTCTAAGTGGTTTCCCTCAAGGCTCCGTCTTAGGGCCGTTTCTCTTCTTAGTACACATCAATGACGGTGTCGATGACCTGGGTTGCAGCGTCGTCATAGTTGCCGACGATGTGAAATTGTGGAGGTTCATCAGATTTTATTCTGATAGGCACGCACCTCAAGAGCGTCTCAACCGTCTGGGCAACTGGTCTGTTCGTCGGCTCTTAGAATTTTAACGTTTGGAATTTTGTGGTCCTCAGACTCCGTACCAGAAGGACCAGAGACGAGGATGATTCCTATCAATACATTCTCAATGAGCAGCCCCTTTCGATTTTCGAGGAACAGAAGGACCTTGGTGTTCTAATAAATTCCTAAATTAAACCATTTTCATAGTGTTTGAAGGCAGCTAAATGCGCGACAAAGGTCCTATTTGCGCTCAGACGTGAATTTGTGCAGATTGATAAGGAACTATTCCGGAAAACCTACGGGGCATTTGTTCTATCTCACTTAAAAAAGGCCGTCCAGGCCTGGCGTACAGGGTTTAAGAAGGTTTATCTACAGTTATAATGAGTGAGGCGAGGGCTATGAATATGTTTCAGAATCTTAGTCATATGCCTTACGTAGCCAAACTAGCTGAACTTGATTTGCTTCCTCTCAATTACAGGCAACTACGCGGTGACCTCATCCAAACTTACCGGATTGTCAGAGGCCATGAGTTTGCCCTAGAATTTGCTGAAGTCTTGAATTGGCTGGGACGGAACATCTGCGGGGTTATTCACTTAAGCTGCAGAGGTAGTTGGTCCACACGGACGTCCATTGGAACAACTTTTCACAGAGGATCGTTGAAGCAATGAATGGACTCCCTTATGAGGTTTTCCTTTCAGAAACTGTTGACAAATTTTAATGCAAACCAGATACTCATTTGCTGAGAACCTATTGTACATATAGTGGTTCATTAAGTATGGTTTTGGTGGGTAATTTGTTGCAACCCCTTCACACCACTGAGTTCCCCAACCCGGGTGATTCCTGTAGTACCTAAGCCCAGGTCTTCTAAGCATACTCGTCGGCCTGTGTCCTCATTTCCGCGCCGGACGAAAATCTTAGGCGACGAAAAAATCGATATTCCTCAGGCTTTTCGAGCGAGGTCTCTTCCGTCAGCTTCGAGTTGGTTGGACAACGACCCTTAGGAGGAGTGAAAGCAGGGCAGGGTGAGTCAGATCGATAAAGGCACCCATCCACTGCATTTCGGGGGCTTACAGGGGAGTGCATTGACAGCGATAAGGAACTGACCGCGAGAATACTAAGACCAAAACCATTATTATTACCCCCTTCCCTTGCAGAAGGCACATTGTAGGCACAAACTACCTGACAATTTACCGAAATTTTGTCATCAGGTTAAATCTATGCAGACTTGCGACCCAATAGAACGGAGGCTTTGGAAGGTAACGGGAAAGGCGTAAGTATTTATTTTTGATTAAGAAATCAGAGGTCAACTATCTACATTCCGTCCTTCACTCGGGTCTTTAAAATGTCGTTTTCGTTTTCTCGAGTAGCGTTGAAGGTAATGTGTTTTTTCAGATTAATACTTGTCAGGCAGAACAACACCAACGCACTCCTCCCTTATGCCCCCATAGAGTGAGTCATGTGGTCGGTCACCACTTATTTTTTGTCACAGCCTGAAAAAAGCATTTCCAAAAGAGTTGAACATGTAAAGGAGTATGAATACTGCCTACAGAGTGTGTTGCGGTCTTTTAAACAAACCCATGGGCAGAATTCTGAAAAACGTTGATGAAACCTTTATACCGTCTTATTTTTGCCGCTTTGCTTGCATTGTTAAAGCGGCTGACAGGTAAGCCTTTCGTTTATGGGCCCTTAAACTGTCATTCGTCCATATTTTGCAGAAGTTCACACCACTGTTATTTTTGCTTTGTGTTGTATTATCCGATTCAATTATGGTTTGTGAATTGAGTGTTACTGGTATAGAATATATTCATAACCGACTGAGTGCATGAGAGTCATGGTGAGTACTGTTCCCTTTCAATATTCCGGTTGAAACGCGCGATACTCTTTGTGATCGTGGTTAAGAACTTGGTTGGTGGGCGGGGTGTAGTGGTCCGTCTAGGCACAGTCTCCCCCCACGCCAGCGACATGTGCCTGATCGCGTCTCCGCTCCAGACTGTGACCTAACACCGAACCCAGATAAGTGAGGAGGCAATAATGCGATTTATGCCACGCAAGTCTACCGTATGCAACCGTCGATTTTGTATTTTGACTGATCCGAAATGCAGCCTAACCCAGCTCAAGAACATTTAACTTGAGAAACACATGTTTTTTTACAAAATTAATACATCGAAGGAAATATTCGATAAGAGCCGTGGTTATCAATGCCCCATCCCTCTAACATTAACCCGTTGCTCGAGGGTGCTCCATTACGCCATGATGTAATTTCCCTACCATATATCGTGGAAGTCTTGCAAAATAAAGTTCGGCTTTTAGTATTTTGGTCATACCACGTAATTGGACTTAAAGCTGGCTGCGCTTTCTGTTGCTTAGTCATTTATCTGGCATTTTGTTTATTTATGGATTGTCCCTCCTGCATCTTCCATATGTCTCATATCATCCTGATATTTAGAAAATTAGCACTATGTATTTACACTCACGAGAAGTTCGGCATCACTTACTCTCCTTTCTCACAAACAGCGAACCACTTGAGAATTTACACTGATAATTAGGTACAACGCAATTTCTGACGTGAGTGATTCCATCTACGTATGCCATACGCCCACTCGACAGTAGTCCTTAGCGCACGTAGACTCAAAACAGATGCAAAAGTACATACAGCGAACCAATGTTTTGTCCTTTTTTGACTCAGAAAAAAAGGTACCATTGTATGGGTAGCAATAAGCCAGTCTAGCCGTGTTTTCGATTGTCACTGCTGTTTGAGACCTGCTACATGGCAAACGGCACTTAGCTCCAACGATTTTTCTGGTCAGGCCTATAAGATTATCGTAATCTTCTGGAGTTGGTGCAAGAACTGACCGTTATGGTGCCCAACTTTGGGCAGACGTCTGCTATGTTCTTTCATAGATCCTGTCCCTGAAACACCACTGGGTGACGTTAAAAATTGTCTCAACTGCCTCACAGACTGCTGTCTTCAATTATAACCCTTTCCCAACTTCTTCCTTATAACCAAATAAATAATAAATAAATTGAATATAAAAGGTACAGAGGTACACATCATGACAAACTTAGTATCGTGGTATAAATAAATAACAAGTGGATAATTATTGCACCATGTGAACAGCCATATGAACAGCAGAAATGAGTAGTATGGTAGGCATATCCGATTCATAACAATTCATCATTTTTAAAACAATATTCAACAATCTATGGAATAAACGGTGAACTAGGAAAGAAGCAGGGAAAAAACTTCTACTGTTAAACCGGGGGCGGATTTCGGCGAGGAGCCAATTTAAAAAAGAAGAAAAAAGAGAAAAACTGCTGCCCTAAAAATTAATAGCTAGAGATCGTGGGATTATGACGGTGCACTGGGATAGAACTGTGATCCTGGTGACAACGTATGAGGGTTGAAGTGTAGACGAAGGTCAAAATTGCTAAGAACCAAGGTGTCTAAAATAAATTAACGCTAAGCGGGGAATTGTGTCTAAACTACAATCGCCAAAAGGACGGCAAAAATGTCAGAGGATTGTTAGAATGCAAACTCACGAAAAACGCAGCTTCTAGATAGCGAGTGTTGTTGAGAATTGTAATGAACTCTGAACTAGATCCAGAAAACTGCATCAAAGACGAAAAGCAGAGTAATGAGTTCAATTGAGACGTCGTTCGGTAGAATGCAATCAAGAAATGAAGATCGATCGTTGCAATTGACTGCAAGTAATTGAGAGAGATCAGTACAATCAAGAGAGCAGCGGTGACATGCAACAGCGAAAACAGAAGACGTCCAACATGCCGGTTGAAGCCGGCGGTTGTGTTTTATTTAGCACATTAAAACAAGCGTACAAAATGATTCAGGAGAACAAGAAAGATACAAACATGTAAATTGTACAAATACCTACGCAACTCCCCCACCAGAGCGTTTGTTGTACAAAAAAACACTCGATGAAAAAATGCAAAACATTATACGACAAATTCCTTAAGATTGGCAGGAAAATGGATATGTCTTCCAGAACGAAAGGAAATGCGTTGTGGTGAAGAAGGAGTAGCGAAACGTGTGGGTGGGGTGGTCGAGTGTGAAGGTTGAGTGGAAGGGACCGACATAGGTAGAATGGGTGGTGATGGTGCGGAGGAATTGGATGGAGCAACGGGCGGTGGGATGCACTCAAGATAAGCTGGCTTGAGTCTTTCGATGGAGACTGTGTCAGTCTTGTCAGCCTTTTGTATGACGAAATACTTGTCCATCCGTTGAAGCACCTTGTAAGTGCCATCATAAGGGGAACAAAGAGGCTTGCAAACTGCGTCGTGCCGAAGACGAATGGAGCCAATTTAAGGTCGTCTTGCACAAAAATGCGTTTGGATGTCAGGCGAGTTGGCGTTGGACACAGTTTTGCCATGAACTGTTTCAATTGTTGAACAAAAGCATTCAACAAGCTAGTGTCTACGGTGGAAGATTGCACAAATTCGCCGGTCAGGTGGAGAGGTGTACCATATAAAAGTTCTGCCGTAGTACATTGAATGTCCTCTTTGACAGCTGATCTAATACCCAAAAGTACGAGGGGTAAATTTTCACTCCACGCAGTTGTGTCTGAGTGAGACATCAGTGCTTTCTTCAGTTGAAGATGCAGGCGTTCCACGAGGCCGTTAGAAGCAGGGTGATATGCCGTTGTCGTGATGTGCGCACACCCGAAAAGTTTAGTGAACTCACTGAAGAGACAGATTGAAACTGGCTTCCGCGGTCAGTGGTAATGGTGGCTGGCACACCAAAATTGGCAATCCAGTGATGCAGGAAGACCATGGCAATATTTTCTGCCGAGGTATTCGATATCGGAATTGCGATTGGCCATCGTGTGAAACGGTCGACTGCTGTGAAAATATGTGTGCCCACGTGAAGGTGGTACGGCCCAACTAAGTCTAAGTGAACGTGATGGAATCGAATGTCTGGAACGGCAAATGTGCTTGGTGCGGAAAAGGTATGGCAATGCACTTTGTTTTTCTGGCAAGCTAAACATTGCCTTGTCCAAAGGGCGATGTCGGAATTCATCTTTGGCCAGACAAAGCGAGGAGCAATTAGTTTGCGACCGGCGCGGATGCCGGAATGCGACAAAGAGTGAAAATTGTCAAACACTACCTTACGGTAGGATAATGGAACAACAGGTCGGGGAGTGCCTGTGGACCATTCGCATAAAATCGTACCTGGTGATGCTGGAAGTGGTGCATCTCGAAGCTGCAGAGTATTAGGTGTACGCAGACCAGCAATGGACTCGTCTTTAAGTTGGAGGTCTGCAAGCTTCGCCAGGTCGAAGCTGGATGACAAAGTGTTGATGTCCGGTCTCGATAATGCATCAGCAACGACATTGTCGCTGCCTCGGACGTAGCGGATAGCAGCAGTAAACTGCGAGATAAAGTCAAGGTGACACACTTATCTGGGCGAGTACCTATCTGGTTTGGCCTTGAGGGCATAAGTAAGAGGTTTGTGATCGGTGTGAACCCGAAAATCTCTTCCCTATAATAGGTGACGAAAATGACGAATAGCCAGGTATATAGCCAGGACCTCGCAAGAGAAAGTACTGTAGCGAGTCTGCACCGGTTGTAGCTTCTGTGAAAAAAAAGCCAATGGCTGCAACTGGTTATTCCC
Organism: Schistocephalus solidus; assembly: GCA_017591395.1. NCBI lineage: Eukaryota > Metazoa > Platyhelminthes > Cestoda > Diphyllobothriidea > Diphyllobothriidae > Schistocephalus > Schistocephalus solidus. Next base: position 204,505 of record WEDG01002874.1, on the reverse strand, counting down.
CTGTTGATGTAAGACTGCGCCGACAGCACTGTTGGAAGCGTCAGTTGTCAAAATCAACTTCGTAGAAGCGTCAGAGTTGAGGTGGTGCAGCATGGTCGCATCAGCGAGGGCCTTCTTGGCTGCCTCAAAAGCTGAGTGAGCTGCCGGTGAAAGTTCAATTGGCCTGGCTTTCGACTTCAAAATATCAGTCAAGGGAGCCAGTATTGCCACACAGTTGAGAATTAAACTTCGGTAGTAATTGAAAAGTCCAATGAAACGTCGCAGTTGTGTGAGTGTCCTGGGAGACGGAAAAGATAAAACGCCTTGCAACTTCTCTGAAAGTGGTTTGATTCCATGCTGATCAACGTGATGACCAAGGAAATCAAGAGAAGGAACGCCAAAAAGGCATTTGTCGACGTTTAATTGCAAACCATGTTGCTGGATACGATCGAACACTTGGCGCAAGTGTGATTCATGTTCCACTGGCGAAGAACTTGTGACGAGTATGTCATCAATATAGACAAAGGTAAACGAAAGACCGCGCAAGACCTCATCAATAAACCGCTGGAAGGATTGGGCGGCGTTACGCCAACCGAAAGGCATGCGGAGAAATTCGAACAAGCCAATAGGTGTTGTGATGGTGGTCTTGGGGATGTCTTCCTCAGCGGCCGGTATCTGATGATATGCTCTCACGAGGTCTATCTTGGAGAAAATAGTCTTTCCAGCCAACATGTGAGAAAAATCATGAATATGTGAGATGGGGTGCAGATAGGGGAGGGTTGCTCTATTCAAAGCACAATAATCATCGCATGACCTCCAATTATCTTGGAAAACAAAGCACAGGCACAGTTCCTGCTACAACGAAAAGCAACCCTACAGGGCCTGCATTCTGAAATTTTTTTCAACCGGAATACGGGCTGAAATAGCCAATGACAATGAGACAGTTACAACAAGAACTGGAAACACGAAGGGCCAATGGCGAGGCACATCCCCAAATAAGAAACGGACAAATATTTCAATGGAAAAGATCATTTCTTTGGCCGAAGGCAGTCACTCTGACAGCCTAACTGTCCCTTTTCAGAAACCAAAAACCTGCCCACTTAATTTTCTTCTTAAATGCCAGATCTTTGCTTAATAAGATGCCTTTGCTTTAGACTCTGGTTTTCATCCACCGCCCTGACATTGTAATAATTACAGAGACATGGGCAACACCCTGTGTATCCGACTCTGAACTCAATATTATAGGGTATGATTATATTCGCAATGATCGACACGAGAGCCGTGGCGGATGAAGCTGCATCTATATTAAGCAGCCACTTACGTTTCTGCCATTGGATTATCGACAATTTACCGCAGTAGAAGAGAGCTGTTGGCTCCGAGTATTTCTAAAAGATAACTACTCCTTACTCACTGGTTGTGTCTATCACCCCCCAACCGCAAGCGAGGATTACGATTTTCGTCTCTCACAGGCATTTCATGCCGCAGTTGACCTTAATCTGAAGTACTGTTTAATTGCATGTGACTTCAATCTTCCTGAAGTTCGTTTGTTTCCACCTTCTGGTTCTGCAAAGTTTGAAAACTTGCTTGAGGCTATAGGTACTGGCAAGTGGGAACAGGTAGTTGATTTTCCCACCCAAGGATCAAACATACTTGATCTCATTTTCTGCAGAGGTTGTCAGCACTTGTCAGTTTCACCTTTAGACCCACTTGGAAGTTTAGACCACGCTATAGTTCTTCCTTCACTAGAAATCGAGGCTGATGAAACCTTTCAAAAAAATATAGTTTTTTCCATGATTTCCGATCAGCAAATATGGGGAAATTACTAACACCTCTTAATTCCCACGATTGGACTAACTTCTTTCTATATTTGGATGCGAATGTTTGTACTGTTACATTCTTCCAAGTTCTAGGTTCACTCATTTCTCGTTTTGTTCCCCGTAAGAAAATAATTAATGTCAAGGATGAAGTTTACCTCCCTTTATCTTTCCGCCGTAGACTGCGTAGACTCTCGCGTCGTTTTCATCTACTAAATGACACTTCCATCTTTCCCTTGATCCAACAAATCTTTGAAAAGGCTAAGAGGCTCTCTGAAGAAAAACGACTAGCTAAAGAGTGTAATTTTGCTTAAAGCTTATTGTTAAATGTTGCAAACCTCTTTTCGTGCACAGTAAAAGCACAGAGAAAACCTCAGTACCCTGTACTTCAAGACGCTTTTGGAAACCCTATAGCTGACGCTAAGTTGATGGCTGAAAGCTTCAATGCGTTCTTGTCCCGAACTTTTAGTGAACATTCTGTCACCCCTTTTCCAAGCCTCCGGGTTTGGACCGGTAAGGTACTCGAAAACATAAGCTTACCCTCTGGGACGTGACCGTAGCCATTCGGCGTTCTCGTCAATCTTACAGTCCTGGACCAGATGGCGTCCCGGTCAGCGTTCTAAAGGCAAATCCAAACGACATAATTCCGTCACTTCTGTATAAGATATCTAATCTTGCTCTTGAAAGAAAAAATTTCCCTATTTTATGAAAGGAATCGCACATTCTGCATATACCCAAACATGGCCGAACTACGTCATTCGACGACTTTAGGCCAATAAATACACTGCCAGCAGCCTCGAAGATCTTAGAGACCTTGATTAAAGACAAGCTGATGCATCACCTAACAGAAAATAACGTACTCAATGCGGCTCAGAATGGGTTTCTCGAAAAAAGATCGTGTGACACCTGTCAGCTCTCTTACTCTGATCATGTGCTACAATCTAGGGATAGTGGTTTTGCAATCTACACCGTTTATTTCGACTTCACGAAAGCTTTTGACCGTGTTGACCATGATCTCCTCCTGCTGAAACTTACCTCCTTCGGCATAGGTAATAAGCATCTGAACCTACTATCCTCCTATTTGAATGCTCGCGCACAGCGAGTTAAAATTTCCGATGTTATCTCCAACCCCACGCACGTTAGGAGTGAAGTTATTCAGAGTAGCGTACTCGGTCCGCTTCTATTTTGCCTTTTTGTGAACGATGTTCCTGATTGTTTTCATTGTGGTAGGCCCTTTATGTATGCTTATGATTTAAAAGTTGCCTATTGATATCAACCGGCTGATCGTCAAATCTTGCTTCAGCTCTTAAAAAAGGATCTACAAGCCTTCGCTCAGTGGTGTTGCACATGGCACCTTTCACTTTCTTGGCACAAGTGCTCCGTTATGGTTAGTGGTGACAAGCATCAGCCTCATCTAAGCAAAGACGGTCATGACCTTAATGTGCCCGGAGTTATAAAGGATCTGGGCATATCATATTCTTGTAGTCTGAATCTGTCAGAGCATTGCGCCCTGATTGTCTTAGAACTTTTAAAACTGTCAATATTAGGACCAGCCTTTATAAAATGTATGTCAGACCTAGTCTGGAATACTGCTCGTTTCTATTTAGCGTTCTGCGCACGAGTGAACGGAGGAAGATAGAATCAGTCCAGCACTTCTTTACTAAAAGAGTTTTCACTTCAAAGCACAGAAATCTGTCCTTCCAACAACGCTGTGAGCTTACAAGCCTCGACCCGTTGTGGCTTCGTAGATTACAGAAGGGACTATTTTTACTGTCTAAACATTTAAACAGTCTTACTTTTAACCCTCTTACATCCCTGAGACAGCTCAACCACTCTCGGCGCTCAAGTCATCGAGATGTATTTTTATTTCTTCCTTTGGCACGCACCGTTAGATACCGTCATTTTTGTTTTCGGTGAACGCTATAGCAATCTGGAATAAACTACCCAGAAGTATTAAAATTCAGCAAAACTATCCTTTATTTACGAGAGCTGTCCCTTGTTTTCTACATTCAGGACACCTTCCAAACATTTTGGGTGCTGATTCTCGGGAAGCTTTCTTCCGTTCTGATGGCGTCCACGGACTCTGAATCCGGTGCCGGACTTCATGTTGAAGGCAATATTGCTGGCTCTGCAGTCCATAATCAGGTTATTCCTCAGTCGACAGCGAGCAGCAGTTCGCCGGCATACCAGCTGCTAGTACAGAATACTTGATCTACAACAATGAAAGGAGAAGTACTACACCATGCACCTGTGTCAATACTTCCCTGTCCTGAACTTTAATCCGTTCAATAAGCTGCAGTTTTTTCTCCTGAAAACACTATGAAGAACGATCGGGAGTGTTTTTCACTGTCAGCTCGACCCCCTACTGTATATCCCTTTTGACCTTGCCTGTAAACTGGCAATAAATTAATAATTAATTAATTAATCATTGGCCGATTTATTGGGGACCATTTGCAGTGGAGAGGCCCATGGGCTGGAAGAAGGGTCGAATAATCCCCAAATAAAGCATGTTTTCGAACTCTTTTCTAGCCACCCGCAGCTTTTCTGGATGAAGTCTGCGTGGATGGGCATGAACGGTTTGCCCTGTGGTAACTATGTGATGCTTAACTGTGGGCTGAACGTTTTCGGTAAACTGACAAGGTTAAGTGATGGATGGATTGTCCTTCAAAATGTCAGCAAATGGCGAACTTGGAATAGTCGAGTGTATGCCAACCGAAGGTTCAGAGGTGACCGTACCAACGGTGAAAAGTCGAGTTGTAGTATCAATGAATCGACGATGCTTCAAATCAACTGAAAGGCTAAAATGTGAGAGGAAATCAGCTCAAATAATCGGTGACTGGACATCGGCTTGGATAAAGACCCATTGAAAACATAACCTCAGATCAAGGTCAAGAGTTAGGGATTGTTTTCCGAATGTGTGAATGACGGTGTTGTTAGCAGCCTGCAATGAGAACTGCGAAGGCTTGAGTTGAAGACGCCTAGGAGGCGGGATAACACTGACCTCAGTACCGGTATCGACAAGAAAACGGAGACCACTCAACTTATCGGTAATATAGAAGAGGCGACTGGATCGCGGTTGGCCAGTAGCAGTCGTCGCCATTACTGGCTGGCATTGTCTTTTATCTGTTGCGGAGTCTTTGGGAATTCGCATGGCAGAATACACTAGCGTGCTTTCACGCCATAGGTACGATGGTACAAGCACACGGTCTGTGGTTGCCGTTCCCGTGATTTGGACCATCGACGTTGATATGTTTGACGACTGTTTGACTGAAGATTGTTGATGATAGAACACATGTTGCTGACTTGCGTGCATAAGAGGCGTACGGTATCCGTTAAGTCTTCATAATCACTGCTGCGTACGATATTTGACAATTGCAAAAGGTCAGATGATGGTGCGGCTCGACTATAGGCACTACAGCACGATGATAACGCCACATAAGGAGGGTCAAGTTCTGACTTTGGAGTGCCTTGATGAGCAGGAGTGCCAACATTATCAGATCTTGAATTGGACACCGATGTCTGTTGAAGACAAGAACATGCGGTACCGCTAGGTAGCATTCCATGATTCGGTCTGCATGAGTGGCTAGTTTATCCAATGAGGTGCTCGTGTCGAGCATAGCCAATACCTGCTGCATGGACAGGGGACACTAATCAAGCCAGATCTCTCGGAAAATTGCATCATCCACATGACGACCAGCAAGCAAATAACGCATTTGTCGCATTAGTCGGGAAGGCGTTTGATCACCGAGCTCGAGTTGCGTGAAAATCTCACGCAGCATTCAGTTGGCTGACTTGGTTACACGATAAATTACAGCTTCCTTCAACTGGGTGTAAGGCTCCTCAGCTGGGATCGGATCAAGGAGGTCCTCGATGTCAACGGCAACATTGAAGGGAAGTGAGTGCACTACGTATGAATAACGCGTGCGTTCACTGGTGATACGGCGTGTCGATAAAACTGCCTCAATCTGCCTAAACCATACGCGAGGGTTAATCAGCGTAAATGGGGACAATTTTAAAGAGAGGCTATTAACGTCAAGAGAGTCTGCGTTAGTCTCAGTGTCCGTCATAGTAAGTGACATGGTGCGTAATGATAGAAAAGCGGGGTCACCAATTTTGTAGTGTAGACGAAGGTCCAAACTGCTAAGAACCAAGGTGTGCAAAATAAATTAACGCTAAGTGGGGAATTGTATCTAAACTTCAAACGACAAAAGGATAGCAAAAATATCAGAATTGTTAGAATGCAGACTCACGAAAAACGCAGCTTCTAGATAGCGAGTGTTGTTGAGGATTGTAATGAACTCTGAACTAGATACAGTAAGCTTTGCGTCAAGGACGAAGAGCAGCGTCAGGAGTTCCATTGAGATGTCGTTCGGTAGAATGCAATCGAGAAATGAAGATCGATCGTTGCAATTGACTGCAAGTAGTTGAGAGAGATCAGTACAATCAAGAGAGCAGCGGTGACATGCAACAGCGAAAACAGAAGACGTCCAACATGCCGGTTGAAGCCGGCTGTTGTGTTTTATTGACCACATTAAAACAAGCGTATAAAAAGATTCTGGTGAACATGAAAGATACAAACATGTAAATTGTACAAATACCTACAGGTTCGGAAAGCTCCTTTTCGTTGGAGAGATCGACTCGAATACGATAGCAACATCAAATTTTTTGCTCATAACCTTAAACTTGCTGAGGTGTCGTTTTTTTGATATATTAATGTCATTCAAGTGACTGTTTTGGTGCCCATGAAAGGTTAACGTTTAGATCTGACCGACAGAGTCCATAGTCTAACGACACGTCCTTTGTCTTTCATGAACCCAACTTTACGAGCCTTGGACTGACCCTCAATTTAAAATAAGGTCAGAAGATGTGTAGAACAATATTCGAAGCCCAGTTTCCATTCACTACCGGCGCATGTAGAACCAAACAAAAAGCAACCCATAAGGTGTTTGTTTTAAAAATCACCTGGTTAAGCCGGCCATTCCAGATCTCAGCAACAGCTAGCAAACCACCACCAGGAAGTCTCATAATCCGGTTCTTGCAGTTACCAATAGGTTTGTTAATCTCAATGATCCGCAGTTGATGTTTTAGTGTAAAGGAAAACAAAATAAATGTGGGTCGAGTGCCATTTAAAGCTTACGTAGGTCAACCGGTCATCGACTGTTTCCCACACAAGTAGTGCATATGCACTACTACAATGGAATCATATGATTCCATTGTTTCGAGAGTATGATCACCAAACCGCGTTTACCAGAACAGTTTCATGGGATATTGTAGTATAGGACAAGGTGGGAGTTGACTCTTGGGATCTTTATTTGCCGTGAGTTGGGAATTCTGAATTTCGGCAGGCAGCCGGCGTTCACATTGCACAGATGAAGACTGCGCGCCTCTGGTCTTTGGGTACCAGGATCCAGCAACGTTCACATATCCCACTACTCATTACCAATGGGCCGTTCTCTATTAATTATTCCCATTCACATACTATTCGCCCGCACGACCGGACTGGAGGTTGTAGAGCGCGATGGTATTCGTGAACGTCGTAGCATGGATATTAATAATTGAATCGTGCATTTTCACGAGGCGCTGTGGAATCTTAAGTACTGGTGCGTTCTCTGCAACCACGTGACATTTTTCCTTTGCATCTTTATGGGAGCAGGGCCCGGGCGTTGGCACTTGCGCAGAATGATAAGTTCGTCGTCGTAAGATAGCCTTTAATTCCAGGTGGGACAGAAGCGAACAATCTCGTGATGCCATTTCCTATGAAACTGAGGATATAATTTTATCTTCCCTCCCTGGATCGCTCCCCTATACTTTTTAAAGGAGCGGGCTTTCGAGGATAAAACAATGTCCCCTTGTCTTGAAGCAACTTTGCGGGCGAGTTGAACAGTCCACCTTATTTTTAAACTGTCAATTGCATTATCTAAATGGGTAAAGGCGCTAAATTTTAACATTGAACTTGGTCACTGAAATCAAAACAGGGCTTTTGTTCGCTCTTTTGACCGCGTTTATAGCATCCAACAAAATCTGATCTGTGAAGCCTTTAACGAGACATCTTTAGGGTGCATTCTTACCACCTTCCCTCTGATAGAAGGATTTTTTTTCTAAATAGGATAGCTTAGCCATCCTAAGCGGCTGACGCGTCCAATGGGGCCAACAGTTAGTCTGCTGAAAATGCTATTCGAGTTTGCTTAGACTACTCACGGGATTGCTGTCACTCTATGCAGGAATTGAACAGTACAATCGGAAGGTTGTGGCCAAAGCTTTCCGTCTAACGTGGGCCACACATGCTTGGATCTCACGTATGTGGGTTACCATCGAGTGCACATGAAGATGGAGGTTAATAAGATCTTACCCACAATCTGGAGGGAGACCGAGTCAATACTCCTATCAGCAACATTTTAAGCTATGATTTTAAGAAATCATCGGATTTATTATATACGGAGAGTACTCGATGGGTCGACCTCCTCTCCACTCGACTTCCGTGGCAAGTCCGAGCCGGGTTAATTTGGAGTAAAGATCGGGCGCAGTGGCTACTTTGGCCGGAGTCCTCCGTCCGCGCGCACCACAGGCACGGTCAGCTTGTCTTGCCTACAATATCCCGACAACACACCGTCTCACTGGGTTGGAGGACAGGCTGGGAGATGTCTCTGTTGACGCTTCCAGCAGACGGCCGGTCTCTCCCTACGACATATACCAGAATTCACAGCTTCATACAATGGCTACTTGTATATGGTGTAGCTCGCCAGTCAAAACGATTGCTGGACTGCAACAGTTGCCCAGGTCACAGCTCTTTTGAGTTACAACTGACCGCTAAATATCAGAAAGCGACCGAAAGAAGTAACCACCACGTATAATGAGGCGCCTGGTGCAAAAATATTGCTCTAACCAGGCGAATCAGACTCCTTAAGCACGAATTTTCGTATTACTGGGGATGTTCACGTAAAAAGATAACAATACCTGGCGCGATAGGGCATTTTCAATAACTCCCGTCAGTGCTGTATTTGATTTGGATGCGTGAGTGCTTGTCTCATAATTATTCCAAACATTACAGAGAACGTGAAGCTAAAAGATCCACTGACATTTATGCAGTTCCGCTTCTTCCCTCCTATCGCGGCGAGCTTCCGAGGTCGTTCCTTCGTTGATATTTAGCTTTAATGCCATCTTAGAGCTGCTTATCACCTGGTTTGCACGTTTTGCTTTGAATCCCCTTTCAATAACCAGTGTCTATTCACATCCGTGGGTTTTTTAAACGCCCTGGAGCCTGGTCCGCAGCTTTTTACACTTGTAACCATTTTACGACAAATGTCATAACTTTACAACCTCTCTTGTTAGTAGGCGCCTCATCTCATGTGGAACTACCAGTCCCATACGTAGTAGCAGATGATACGGTGCAATGCATGCGAAGAAATGCCAAACGATATTTAAAAGGCAAAGTTACAAATACTGGGTGATGTTGGTTATTAAAAAACTACACGGCCCACCTATTCTGACGCATTGGGTTTTCTGACGGCGGCTTTGTTCCGTTAGAGCTGGGGAACGACAGTTCGGATCGCCTGTGTGTCTCAAAGAAATATTTCATTTCATCGGGCTCCGAGTTAATATATGTCCCCAGATGTCTTAGCATCGCACGTTTTAAATGTAGAGCATGTGAGTAAGATACGTGACATGGAAGTCTACTTCGTGCTACGAATCCGCATACGACTCACCGACAGTGGACAGTGGTGGGCCTTGTCGCTCGTTACGGACGAATCGTTAGTGTGCAAATGACAAAGTTTTGGATTTGGAGGTTCTGTTCGGTGCAGGAAGAAGCCTATGCCTGTTTCCGCTACTGATTTCGTGAGGATCAGGGGGTTGTCTTCCTTACCTACCACCCTTTTGATTAACGAAAGCACATGAGCTTGTTCCGTTTGCCATGCGTACTGCTAAAGGTTTAGTTTCGCTCAACCTCTGCTCAGACCGTCATGGTTGGGTTGGCAGGGTTTTCAACGCAAACATGGACATAACAGTTGTTAACATAACATTTCTTGATGTCTTTCAGTGTTGTGGTCTGTGCGATTGACTCTCTGCTACCCGTGCGAACTGGATACGAATAACTGCTCCGATTGAGTGATTTTGAATCGGCTTTGCCACAACTGAGTCTCTAAGTTTTATCTTGACCAAAATGAGCGAAGACAGCCTGTTTGATTCCATCCCCTCGGAAGTCAGTCAGCATCTGGTCAACTTCTCAGAAGCTATTCAAAATTCTTGGGATATAATTGCTGACTACCGGGAATCCATCAAGGGGGACAAGAGTGAGGTAAGGTCACTATTTCTTTCTCCCTCTAGATAAGTCCCAGATGTCAGTGATGCAGCGCGTTCAGGCAGATTTGTCGATGATCTACGCCATAAACGCATTGTATTTTGGTTAGTCATCAAATCTCCTCATGCAAATCCAGTTCATCTAAGGTGCAATGGTGTGGAGGTAAAGGACCATCCGATCCTAAAAGAACTTGTAAGTTTCTTGTAGTACCTGCTGACAAGTGCATGCTTTAAGGTATTTTCCACCATCCTCTGGGGTTAGCCCCGCCATTTTGGGATGACTTGTTTTATGGCTCCTGAGCTTCTAACGGTTAAGTTGATTTCTGAAAATACGGCTTACCGATCCAGTAATTGAAGTGAGCCAAAAATCCCTGCTTTAAAGGCTGTCTTATAATTGGCCTCTGATTCCATTCAGTCTGTTACCGACAGTACCAACAAAAACCAATCCCTTCGCCAATTCCCTTTTGTGAACGTAATTTACCATCTGTCTGGCACTGACTTGCACGTGTGATGGCTAGCCGCGTTATTGATTTATCTGGTTACGGAATCCACGACTTGAAGAAGCATTGGTGCCCACGCACTGCTATTTTTCACTAGACCCTCAATGACCATCGTATAGTTGGCACTCGATCCCTCTGAACACCGAAAGTCATTGTTCAAACTTAACTGCTTCCGCCCAGTTTTTTAGTTGGTCACTATGGTGGCCATGCCAACTCGATCGGGGATTTTGAGAGACGGCATCGCAGATGAGTTCAGATTTGAATGGGCCAACTGCGTGACCGAACCATCTAAAACGACGATCCGCGTACAGCAGGTGTCTTTGCTCGGTGGTGTCCCAATTTTGAGATGCTGCTCATGAAACGAAGCTACAGACTTTTTAATCAAATCTTGTTTGCACCTCTATCTTCCTAAATTCAGTAGTTTTTAGAGGCCACGTTTCGCAACCATATGAAACGGCCTTAGTCGTAGCTTCATAACCGGGAATATCCGTTTTCTGCCGAACCTCACTGCATGACAGCTGAAACTTCCTGACTCAACGTATCCTATTGCACACGGTGGTTTATTTTCCTTTGATAAGGACGAAATTGGATAACTGTAATAACTCTAGAGCTAATACATGCCCCGAAGCCCTGACCCGCGAGGGAATGGGTGCACTTATTAGATCAGAAGCCAACCAGGTAGTGTTCTTCTGCCTTCGGGTGGGAGCTCCGCTGCCTGTCGTCCTTCTGGTGACTCTGGATAATTGTTACAGATCGCAGTCGGCCTTGCGTCGGCGACGGGTCCTTCAAATGTCTGCCCTATCAACTTTCGATGGTAGGTGACCTGCCTACCATGGTGATAACGGGTAACGGGGAATCAGGGTTCGATTCCGGAGAGGGAGCCTGAGAAACGGCTACCACTTCCAAGGGAGGCAGCAGGCGCGCAAATTACCCACTCCCAGTACGGGGAGGTGGTGACGAAAAATACCGATGCGGGACTCTTATTGAGGCTCCGTAATCGGAATGAGTGAACTCTAAATCCTTTCACGAGGATCAATTGGAGGGCAAGTCTGGTGCCAGCAGCCGCGGTAACTCCAGCTCCAATAGCGTATATTAAAGTTGCTGCAGTTAAAAAGCTCGTAGTTGGATCTCGGTATCACTGTCGCCTGCCAGTCCTCGGCTGATTGTGTCGGTGTAGGTGGGACCTTGCTTTGCTCGGTGCCCCTTGCCCAGGCATGGTCATGCTCGAGTTGGCGTGGCGGTGGTGTCACCTTTCAGCCATGTCTGTGGTGAAATACCCGCAGGTGTAGGCGAGTGTCAGGCGGTGCTCTGCGACAGTAGGGTCCGTCGGCTCGTCTGCATGCCTTTGGATGCCCTTCAAAAAGGTGTCTATGGGCGGATGGCACGTTTACTTTGAACAAATTTGAGTGCTCAAACCAGGCCGATGTCGCCTGAAAAGTTTTGCATGGAATAATGGAATAGGACTTCGGTTCTATTTCGTTGGTTTTCGGATCCGAAGTAATGATCAAAAGAGACAGGCGGGGACGTTTGTATGGTTGCGCTAGAGGTGAAATTCATGGACCGTAACCAGACAAACTAAAGCGAAAGAATTCGTCAAGCATGTTTTCATTGGCCATGAGCGAAAGTCAGAGGCTCGAAGACGATCAGATACCGTCCTAGTTCTGACCATAAACGATGCCAACTGACGATCCGTGGTGGTAGTATTTTAACCATCCCCACGGGCAGTCACTGCATGACAGCTGAAACTTCCTGACTCAACGTATCCTATTGCACACGGTGGTTTATTTTCCTTTGATAAGGACGAAATTGGACCAGGTAAATGAATAGATCTCCTTGAGCCCATGTTCATCAAGGATTGAGAAGAGTAAAACATTGTTTGCAAAGTTAAACCACTAGGCAACAACTTGGTGTTCCCGACTCTTGGATGAAATTGCTAGTTGCAAACCCAGTCTCGCCTTATATCTCCTCAGAGGAATTTTCTAGCCAGGTGATGTCGTCAGTACGGTCAAGTCGTCCCACCTAGATGCTGTCACGGTTTCCGGGTGCTGTGAACAGAAACGAGCTGCCGAATGGGAAACGCACTATACAATGAATACTTCGGACAGAAACAGTCGTTCGAGAGTGAATCCGGAATGTTAGGCTGATAAAGGTCTTAACTGGACGGTAGAATCTCGTATACACAAGCTGATGCAAATCCAACCTAGAAATGACAAGAATACTCTCTAGACTAGTGAAATAAAATGGCCTGTCGAAAGAAATGTCAGAACTGCACGGATCAATGTCGTTAATCGCCACGAAAGAGGATGCCCCTGTACTGGTCACGTATCCTTATGTGGGCGCCTGTCTGAGCTTGTCATTCATGTGATGACGAAATCAAGTGCATTGAATGAAATAGCCAAAGAACCACGCTTAGCGCATGCCACACGTCCGCACAGCAACAATTAAGGGCTCACACAGACAGCATAGCGCAACTAACGAATGCCACTAGCCACTTTGGCACCTTTATTGCAGCTGCGTCACAGTCCGATAGAGGGGCGTGGTTACGACGTTGACTAAAACACTACGAAAGCGCGCGAATGTAGCTCTCAGCAATACGGGTCCCCCTGGCCAATCAACATTGGGAGAACCATGGTCTGTCACGCCCACCTCAGAAGACAACGTCCAAATTTTAGCGTAACGATCCCGACGTAGTTGGACTGCTATGGCCTATGCAGGGAGTTTTTACACCCCATCGGACAGGCGATAGCGGCATAAGCCTCATTGACCTTCCCGCAAACGTCTTCACTGTTGTCATTCTCAGGTGGTTTCAGTGTGTATGTCTGGTTGATGACGCAAAACCAAGCCTTGTTTCAAGCTGGGTCTAGATGCGCCGATCATATATTCATACTGTGGCGCATCCTTGACTTCTGCCATGACTACTGGTAACCGACGATCGTCTACTCGATTGACTTCGTCGCTGCGCTAGATTCTGTCTATCGTGAGTGCCTGTGGCGGATAATGAAACTGGACGGTGTGCTGTCAAGGATCAACACTATGATCTGAGCCAACTATCGCTCCACCTCTGAGCGCGTTGTGGTCCACGGCCGATCCATTGGCAACAATCCGAATGCGTTGGTTACTGTGGGCGCCACAACATGTACCGATAGTGGTGATTGAAGAACTTGTGTCCTGACAGTCTTGTGGTTTGCTACAAATTCGATCCTCGATCATCGGGTAGATTTTTGTTTAGGCATCTGTCCCGTCAGGTAGATAGCGGTAAGGCCTTTCGATGGTCACCATGTAACTGACCGGTACGTTATAGTGCAGCAGTTTTGTCAGCTTTGGACCTTCAGATGATGAGGAGCTTGCTCTGTCCTCATTAGTTGTATTGCACTTTTAGTTCTTCGCAAATGGTAAGTGGGATCAGAAGATAGCTGACCTATGCCACATCCATCTGCCAGATCATGCGTTTGTTCTCGGCCTAGAATTACGGCATTCTTAAAATTTTAAGCTGCCATGTAGGGCGGGTCCTTGCTGTCCAGTGCCGTGGGCTAATCGCCAATACGTTTCTGCCGTCTCTAGGATTGTTGTTCTTTCGGAGTAATAGCACAGGCCGTGTTGATCGGCGTACAGTTCTACGCATCGTTCCACAGGATATTTGGGTCACATACTATAACCCCTTTGCTACCTGAGTTCTGTAGACTAAAGCCACTCCCATCGCAGACGTAGAGTAATTGTTTTAATCGTGATACCAATGTGTTTACGCAGTCACCAGACTTCGGCTCTCTCTGCCTTTGCCAATTTTAGTTGCTTGGCGCCGTATTCTGCGTTAGAAAAAGTTGCAGTGATAGCCGTTAGCAACAAGCAGGCACCGGAACAAACAGATTTGGACCCCATCCGTCTTCCGTGCTGTTGCAGTGAACCTATTCTCGTAGAGGTTTGACACTCAGCTGCGTCTGCAAGATAACGGTACCTAGTGTGGGAAACTAAGGTTGCACCTGTTGTTGGTTGCTCCGTGCAACATTATCTTCAGGGTTCCGCTATGTTTGCGGTGGACAGCGGCGTGCTGTTTCGGCAGTTTTTTTCTTTCTGGACCTACATTTCAGGGCGGTGGGATTCAAGATTGTATGAATTGGTGGGGCCATGCTGTCGATGTGAATATTCGCGACGCAAGACGCTGGTTGTTACTTTTCCTTTCTTCCTATCGCTGACATTTTCAGGGGCAATTTGGGTCACCTGTGTTCCACTCCCCTTGTAATTCTACCCAAAACTGCATACAGATAACATTGTTGGCCGTTTTATATAATAATTACAATCCCTTTGACATGCGTTTCTGTAGTAGTTCTCCGGCTAAACCGTTTGGGTCGTAAGCTTAAACTTCCCCGAAACACTCAACCTTTCGGTTGTATTTTTATGCTCGCCACAGCGTCTACTACCTACTATGTAGTAGGCATTGCTGAGTTGCATTTACAATTTACGATTTAGGACCGTCCGCCTATTTTGTCCCGATTTAACTCGGAGCTTTCTTCTGTCCACATAAGAAGTTCCTACCCTTTAGTTACCAAACACCGGCACATAATATTTGGTAGGTTAACTTGGTCAGCCCAACTGGCTCCTCACCGCAAACGAGTCGAACGTCAACTGCTACTTAAGTTTGCACGATTGTCACACAGAGCGTGATGGCGAAATGGCGTGCCTGATGATATAACATTGAGGTCGCCGTAAAGCAATCCGAGTTATCAGTTTTACGAACAGGATGTTCGTACTTGATCGGTTTTGTTACTCGCCAACTGCTTTGCTGTTCATTTGTGGAGCTCTGTTGTAGTGCCGGACGTGGATCATAGGGCACCGGTGTAGTTTATTAAACGCATAAACTCTTTCTCACACTTATGGAAAGTTCTTGATAAAAGCTCCATGAACTTTCTGTTTGTTCTCGACGGTTCGCAGGCTCTTTCTCAATTTTTCACTCAGTCCAGAGAAGGTCGCGCGCGCAGTTCTTTTAACATTCCGCTCCAACTTTATTCCACCGTTTCGACCAACTTTCAAGCGAAGATAGCAGAATATTTCAACCAACTCAAGATAGTTACTATCCGCGCAAGCTGGCCACTTCTCAGACAACTCAATTTGGATAGTTCTCATCGTCTAAGAGGATTTGAGTTCAATGTCCACTATGGCTGTCTTTTCGTCTGCGTGATTTACAAAACACCGCCTATTGATTATTGAATTGGTTAGTACCACTACCTAATCGTTATAGGTGCAAGTCTAAAGGTGAATGGATTACGATTTCCTCCCCTCAGAAGAGTTAAATGTATCATGTATAAAGGGTTTAGTCCCCGACCTCTGGACCCAATCGTTTTTTTTTTGGGGGGGGGGGGAAGGAGGAGGGAAGGGGAAGAAACTAAGACCGGACCATGTTTGCTGCTTCGTAGCAGCGCCAAGCGTTTAAATTATTTTAAAGCTACATGAGATGACGGTGTTCCCGAACCCTTCATCTTTCACTTCGCCTGCTCATTGTACAGCGGTCGAAATAGTTTGAAAAATCCACCCTGTTGGCGTTTCTGATGCTGACTTTATTCTCCGGGTAAGTACCCTGAACCGACACACGGACATGCGAACGCTTTGTTTTCAAACAGTAAAATGCGCGTTAATGCAGCGGGTATATTTTGGAAGTGTACCCACTTTTTACGTAAAACTTAATAGCGCTTCCGCAACTTACGTATTTTTTTACCTTTAATATAGGAACGCATTACAGCGTGCTTGCGACGTTGCCAGAATCTCTGTGAGAAGCAGTCTTCGAAGCGTTTACATCTTGACAAACAGGCTACGACCCGCTTTGTGCGTAACGCTCTCTGGCAGTCTGCCCAATCCAAAACAAAAAAACGAAGAATGGAGTCCGAAAGCACCGGGCAGACCTGAATTTTCTGTCGCTTTGTCCTGCGTCTGTAAATTTGTACATCCGAATGCGCTACTTTTCTTTGAGAGTTTGGGACCTTTCGGTAGGTTGTCTGTCGTTTTCGTGGCAGTTCGAATTTATTTGGACTTCTCACGAATGGAAGCGAATATGCAAGCCCCAGGTTCTTGTGTAAAGAATAAGAACGCGTGATCACAGGGACAGTATGTGTAATGGTCTGAGCTTTCGGTTTCGTACGGGAGGCCATAATCAGAAATTGTGAGCAAGAAACAACCAACGAGCGGTTTTTGTAGTCCAACCAAGAGGGAGGGGGAGGGTTGTGTTCGTGATAAGGCTGAATCCGCGCCGTCTCATGGCGGCGTGACCGCGGGCGTCTTTGGATGGGAACTAGGCCGCGCCTCTCGGCCGCGCGATCGAAGCGCGTGATAACAAGGGGATATGTTAACGTGCCTGTTGATAGAGTTGCTGTTAGACACCCAGGCTTCCAGCAGTTCCCGCCCCATCTTATTGCTGACTTGCGTTATTACTCGCGTTCTCGTGAAGTTAAATGCGTGGCCTTCCTCCAGCGTGTGGGTCGCGATCTGGGACAGTGAGTCGCCTCCGCACTGCCCATTTTTGCTCCATTATTCGTGAGCTAAGTCATCGTCCGGGTTTACCCTGTGTAATGTCAAGGACAGTCACAACAAGGTATTTGATAAATGACCCCAGATTGCTCACCTACGTCTAGTCGGTCCTTCATTTGCATCATTCGGATACGCATGGTGGCCGTCAAACGATGGCCGATACCCACACCGAACTCGGCAGCAATACGTTCTGTTACTTCTGACACATTCTTTATATATGGTAGAGGGTGCCAGAGTGTTGGGGGCTCTTCTATGTTCTACGTGGACTCGTACGGAGGCAGCGGCTGACGAAGCTCGTCGGGTATCCATTCCTTGCCAGTTGGTCCCTCAAGTTCGCTGCAATACCGTTTTATTCTTTGAAAGAGTGCATTAATACAGCCGCTTTTATGCGCCATTGGGTGGTTGCTGTGTTAGCTGAGGACCTGGGTTGTGTTCATCGCCTTTCTATAAACCGTGGTGCTAAGTACTCAATCGGCTCTGCGTGTGACGAGGACGTCAACGGAAAGCTAGCGTTCGGCATTCTCTTCCCTTGTGAACTGAATGTCGGGGAAGATGCCGTTAAGCAGATCTTGGAAGTCTGCTAGCCTGCTCCGTTCGATGATGACGAACGTGTCATCAAGACTGAAAGATTAGACCAATACACGTACTGTCCCAGTGATCGTGCATTCTTATTATTTTGACTTCTGTTTGTTTTGATAAAGATACTGTCGACACTCCTCTAGTTGGTTGTGGTGATCTGATTTCCTTACTCCAGGAATTATGGGATTCCATACGACTCTTCGTGAGTACTTTTTACATGGGGTTTGCCTAGCTTGATCATGTTAACAGCTAGCGCATGGGCCCTGCACCTTCTTACTACGCGTCCGCCGACTGCCATCCGTCAAAAGCAACCAAGTACCCTTCTCAAAGACCGGGTGCGCAATATCTCCATCGACGTGGGCGTTCATAGGACATGAATGGCAACTCTTCTGCTTTCACAGAGCTGTGCAAATTGGTGTAGCTGCTGGGTGTTAAGCACGCAAACGTGTTTGCTTCATGTGAAGACCACAATCCCGCCAATCTGATTGCATTTGATAGCATGCTTTATTCTGTTTTACCTTGGAGTCCCACGAAGGACCCTCGCATACGGTGGCGTAGGGACAACCACGGAAAGTACGTTTACTCCTGTTGACCGTAACTGTCAATGCGGCTTGTTCGTGGCTTAATAGGGACGCGATTCATTTATTAATCAATGACCAAAATTGTCAAGGTTCGAGCCACATGTTGTTGAGGCTCGGAATAAGCGTAGGACTGCTATTAAGACAGAACTGACCATCTCGGCCCCATTCACCTTTTTTGGTATCTCTTCTTCTGGTTGCCTTTTCAAATCTACTCCCTGATTAGGCAAAATTCTTATTTGCAAAGGGACCCTTTGTCCTGTTCAATCCTAGCTGCTGAGACTCAAAACCAGACCCAGAAGGAATTTTGGACACTTGAGAAACAGTGAAGGTTCATGGCCGGGAGGTCCCGTCGTGATGCGCGTCTTTACTTATTTGGACGATAAATGTTTGGGCGGGTCAAGTTGTCTGGTCTATGGGTCAAGTATTTTGGGCATAGAATATTGTCCAACGCTACTACTAGCGGATAATCTTAGAGGCTTTTATATAAAGTCCCTCCCCGCCGCCTGTGGAGTGGAGTGTAATATTTTTGACTTGCATCAACTAGGGGGATATTCATTTGGCGTATTTTTTTTTTCAGTCTACCAATGCAACCGACTGCCAACAATGTGAAAAGTTGGAAACATTTTGAGTTGATTGAAAAAATTGCGGAGAATAACGTGGTGACAGGACAATTCACTTTATTTAATACAAGGGGTTCGCTAGACGAGTACGTTGTTTTAGAACAAATAAGAGTGCCGCCAGGCTCACACATTAACCTGAATATCCAGATTACAGAAAACTGCGTTGGGCACGGTAATATGACTCTTCCCCACTCCAGTAATACAGATGAAATCACGCTAACTTCCAAGAGGTGATAAGTGTTAGATTTAAGGAGACTTACGGGTAAATTTAGGACCCAGGAATAGGTATTTGGCATTTATCGCATAACCACCTGTATTAATGGAGTCGTCCATAGTTCCGTGTCCGGCTAACGTCCACAACATCAGATATTTGCAGCCGATCTCAAGGCATCTAGTTGATTGCATTTTCTTCCCGTATCTGTACAGCGACCCGCCTCGTGGAAGTACCGTTTAGAAAGCTAAAACAATTATCATTTCTGTAATAGGAAAAAATTTGGAATTCGGCAAATCCGCGCACAAATTGAAAGTGAAATTTAGCAAAATTCATGGAGCTTCCTTCGAGTAACCCAACAATTCAGCTCTTGCCTTAATATGCAACTTGAAGTTTCTGAACGCCATTTGGAATTTTATAACACATCCTACATGAAGACTGCTTTAACATATGACACGAAATTTAACCACAAAGCACTATGTTTGCTCGAAAAACCATCGCATTGCAATCCCAAGTAGGATTTTCAATGTAACTCTGTAGAAATTATCTTCATTTTTCGCATTAAATCAACCACAATCAGCTCTACCGTTGAATCCGAATAGGCAATCCAAGGGGGTTGACAGTGTACAATTTGGGCCAATTTTCAAACGTTTTTGTAGATTTGCTAACTCAAGAAATTCACAAGAAAATCTGAGTTACACGCACGTTGCATCCTCCAAAGTCTTAAAGTAGTAAAGAAATGCGCGGCCCTAAAAAGGCATAGTTTGATAGATAAATTCGTTAATAAAATGAAAATATTGCATTTTGACCGAAAACTCGAGTTTCAGATAACCATTGTATTACGAAGGTGCATAAGGAAGGAGGGAGGGGCGTGATGAAAAATAAAAACAAATGCAAAAAAATCAGAACTGTAGTGACTGTCCACCTGCATTTCAAACGGCATAAAATCTGTCTTGCAAGGCACATACACTCGTTGAAAAGGAATGTGAAGGGGATATCAGCCTATATATACTTGCCCAGCAATGCCATTTAGGCTGATCGTCGCGGGTTTGTGAGGCGTGCAGTGCACACAGAAGGCCAAATTTGAAATTATTGCCAGGCAATAATTTGCAAATCTTATACTGAGGTGGTTACGATAAACTCGCTACCTTCGTCACAGCAATTCTATGAATCATAAGTGAGAGGAGTCGGTAGACTTAACTGAGTCCAGTTGCCACGAAATTCCCACTGTCGACTGCATTTTCATACTTTTTCGCGTCGCACAAGGTCTCCACGGATGGGAAAACGTGGTTTCTGTAGCCGTTAACACATCTCAAAAATACCAGTTCGGGCCATAATTCGGATTCAACTATGTGAAGTATTGATCCACATGCATCAGCATTGGAATACATCAATATCCGAAACGTTTTTCTGTCACTTGTCAGTTGTGATGCCTTCCCGGTTTTCGTGTCATGGTGACAGTATACCTGCCCACCGACGGCTTTGTTCGAGTCAGCATTCAATGGGACGTACTGCGTCGGACACGCTCTTGCCTCTCATAGCACTGGTTCACCGACAGGAGTCGACCGGAGTGCACCATGCCGACCTTCAATCTCTGCCCGCTTTTAACCATTGCCCCGACCGCAGCGTCAGCCCAAGTCGCCGTTTCTTTCACCATTGACGCACCCAACTCCACCCTTGTTTGTAATTGATTAAACCAATTAATTTAGCATCCAGTCCCCTAGAAATTAATTGGTACAAACTTTTTCAGATCCGGTCTGAAAGAGGGTATGTGGCGACGAGTGTACTTCAAGATTGCGCACTGACTGTTGGCAAACTAAAAGGCCTCGCATTAAAAATTGTATTGTTTTTTTGGTAGAAAACACACAGGAAACGCGGTGAGACCCACTTCCTAACTGAACCCCTCGGCTTAATCGTTCAACAGCGCATAATCGGTAAAAGGTGCCTCATTTTGTGCCTATCCTCTTGCTGAGAGTATTGCAAACCAAGCATTTTACTAAATGATTCACGTTGAACACACGCCTCGCTATGCAGCGGGCGAGAAGCTGTAACCTTGCGCAGCCCACAGTCTTCCTTCAGTGATTAAAAGCACCAGGTTTATGCACTTCCACCACGAACGCTTCCGAGGCACTGGCACGATCTGGCCGACCGCAGCACCTGCATGTACAGTTTCACAGCATGCAGAACGAATTTCTACAGAGGCTGCGCAGATATCTGGATTCACATCAACATTTTTACCCTTCTGGAAATGAAGCTAAGACTTTATCAAATGTTTTTTTGTACCGCCAGCGAATATTGCTGTCCTGGCTTTGGTCTAATGAATGTCTGTGACCATAGCAAATTGAAAATATTCCGACTTGTTCTTAACTTAAATAGAAAATGCATTTTACCTGACCGTGAAAGTATTCTTATGGGTGGTAAATAAAACAGTTCATTTATTTATCGGTTACGGAACTCAATCGTCCCTTTGGGCCTTGGAGCTCGCTCTCGAGAACCGCCAGTAGTCACACAACGGCTAGGGATATAGACAGAGAGGCATTACCGAAATAAAGGGAGACTAGAATGTCTGAGAAGACGAAGGCAGGATTACTGGGATGGAAAGTTTATTGGTCTGAGCTTTCACACTCGCGTTGCACGCTAGAGTTTCTACTCGACGACTCTTCCCTCGGGCTGAGAGATGGCAAATGGCGAACTTTAAGTGGTAATAGGCTAGAAGACTGGAAGGTGGCCTTTGCTTGCTGTTTTCTGTTAACCCTAGCTCTAATATTCCCCGTATCAACGCTCTCACTCCAGTCAGTTGATCTTACGAAACTCGTAATTTTTGCATGTTTCTTCGCTCACCATTTTACTCAACGTCTAAATGTTTGCATTTATTGACACCCAAATATGCTTTAATTTGGAATTATTTATCGCTAATCCTTAGGTCATCGACTAACGTATCGATAACGACTTTGATGGGGGCTCTTCTGAAATCTAAGTTGAGATATTACCTGCTTTACTTCCTCAAATTATTACTCTCACTTAGCTTTTTACAATAACATATTTCTAATTGGCTACCAAATTCACAAGTTTTGCCCCCCCTTTCTTCAGCGATGATTTTCGCGACTTTTAATGATAGCTCCTCATTTCGACCCTAAACGATCTGTTCACAATTGCGACGCATTCGTCTGTCCTGGTGGTTTGTTCAGTCAGCAAATAAGTATATTGGTCACATCTCTCCGCGTCTTGATGATTCTCGCGGCCTTTCATGTCCCCTCATCACTTAAACTCTAAGCGGACCATGAACGATCGCGGTTGGTTCCGTTTTTCTCGCCACTTTGACAGCTGCTTCTGCTGTCAACCCAAAAACCTGATGGTTGCATCTACAGCAGAATTACCTCATCCGGTTTAGAAATTTTTACCTTGACGAGGAACTTTTCGTACGCTCTTTATACTCCCACTTGCTGGAAGCTGCTCTCCCACATGCATACTTCCCTTCCCATGAGCGACATTTTTTCTTAAAAATTAACAAATCACATTCGTCTTTTTCCACCAAATTGGAAGGAGTTTTTTGCTGTTTTGCTCACCGGTTTTCTTATCAGACTGCCTGTCATAAACACAAATTGAATATTGCACAGTGTTTGCCTATTTGTTCTTAAATTCAATAGAAAATGCCTTTTACTTGACCGTGAAAGTATTCGTATGGGTGGTAAATAAAAAAATTCATTTATTTATCGGTTACGGAACTCACTCGTCCCTTTGGGCCTTGGGGCTCACTCTCGAGCCCAGCCAGTAGCCACACAATGGCTAGGGATATAAGCAGAGAGGCCTTACCGAAACAAAGGGAGACCGGAATGGCTGAGAAGACGAAGTCACGATCACTGGGATGGAAAGTTTATTTGTCTGAACTTTCACACTCGAACGGGAGTTAATCATCAGAGACTAGTGGAGTGCAACAACGTATGGGCATTTATGCAGTCATACCGTGGGAGTGGAAAGGAATAGCTATTTCTGACTTATTAGCAGTCATCACCCAGCAATACCCAATTCAGGTGTTGCAGGCTGGGTGATGACAGCTAATAAGACAGAAATGGTCATTCCAGTCTCCCATTTCTTTGACGGTAATGTCTTTCTGGTTATTTATTTACTTCTGTAGACAACCGCAGCCATTCTAACTTCATTCCACGTGGAAACAAGTTACTTGACTTTGTTTTTCTCCTCTTTCCCTCAGACATGAAAACACTTGCGACACGCGTTCCGCCTGTGGCCACTGCCACCTGAGGCAGTGGCTCATGCTTCGGCACAGAATAAATCCCTCTTTCTGGTTAACAGAACTTCACCGGAAGCTTGAGGCCCACGTAGTTTTCAAGTCAGTAAAAACCATCAGTGTTATATTCGAATTTAAAAGACAATTACACTGCGAAAATGTGTCCAGCTGCTCTGTAACTAAATGTTTTTCTCCCTACTGCCTAGTTTGTTATCTGTTTGGTCGTCAGTTATGAAATTTGCGGATAAAGGAAAATTTTTATTAATCAAATCATGCTCCCATATTGTAAAAACACTTTTGTCATTTCAATAAAAGCTTGTTAAGTCCAGTGGCGCAAAAGTCTTGTACTTGACAGTCAGTGAAATCTTAAAAGTCATGTTTTACGGTATTGTCGGATGTAAAGTGTTTTCCTATGAAAAAAAGTTATTCAAATTCCAGAAGAAGTGGCAGTAAGTGGATGATGGAAAACTTCCATCTGCAACACCTTTCGTTTTTTCGACGGTAATTTATGCGACGTGTGGTCTGGCGTTGTCGAGCGATAGAATAGGAGTCGATTGGTTGCTCAATCTAGGCCTTTTTGAAAGTCTTCGACCATTTCGTCCAACTGTTTGCAGTATACTACTGCCGTAATCGAGGCACCAGGTTTCAAAAAAGCATAATGGATCACACATGCACCAGCCCAATAAACACTCAGTATCAGCTTCTTTTGCTGAATATTGCGTTTTCGACTCTGTTTTGTTGGTTTGCTGTTGTGTTATGGTATTGAACCCATTTCTCATCATGGCTTAAAATTCGATTAAAAACAAATAATTTTTGTGACGAGAAAGCAACAAAATGCAAGTTCCCAAAAGGTGTTGCTTCTGCTTTTCATTCCCTTCACATGGAACCCGCATATAAAACTCATTCAATTTACAGGCATGGTCTAGTTGAAGTAATATTGTTTGCTTATGTACACCCAAAATATACGATGGTTCATTTACATTTTGAGATATATGTGAATTTACGGTAATTTCCTGTTCGTCATCATCAAACTGATGCTGGCTGACCGCGTGGCTCATTCATGAGGTCAAAATTACCAGAACGAAATTACGCAAACCATATTTATACTGCCGGCAGTTGTTTGCGATGCTGTATTTTACCGTGTATTTTACAATTTCTGAAGAATTATAAAAAAGACCTGTAATATGTTTTAAAACGAAAAATAATTTATAGAGAATAAATATGGGACAAATTTCTAACACAATAAAAGAAGTTCAAAATAGACTACTAACGAGAAATAAGTAGATGACAAATTTGACTATATGTCTCACTACAAATTTCATACTTGACGACCTAATAATTCAGCCATTATCTACATACCAGCTTATTTGACATAACAACTATAAATCCAACGGGTTTACATGGATCATAAGGAAAGCAAGCGTTTTAACCAAATATAAATACAAACGAATTCGCTGAATATCTGCATCTCAGTCCAGGGTGAAAAATGGATTTTATTTCCCGGTCCCACCGCACATGATTTAATTTTCACGTTCGCCTGAGTCGCAGATATAATGATTACAATTGATCAAGTAGCAATGGCGAATGCGGTCTTGTTCTGGGTGCCAGGATCAATTTGACCATATTGCCGTTAGGTCAGTGCTGGCTGATCAAGGCTTTCGTGATAGCATCAACGCCTTGGGCGAGAAGAAGCATTTGTCTCTTACAACGCTTTTCCCTGAAAGGGAATTCAGATGATCAACAAGAAAAGTGGCCTGCGTCTGTCAACCCACACATGCGCTTGATGTGGTAGCCAACCTTTATGGGCCATTGCGCAGCGTGTCATTCTGCACACCGGTGGAATTCAGGCTTCAACTTCTCTCGATTGGGTCACCTAAATTGTTGTAGTAATTCAAAGCGGTCGAGATAGGAGGCCTGAAAAAAAAATCGGTGGCTAGCAGACCATAAATTCTAAGTGCATGTGTAAGGCCTTTCACGGAGTACTATGTAAGGAGTGTGCTCCAAAACAGTTAAGCACCGCGGTTTCAACTCCGTCCGAGCATTGGAACGAATCCGGCATCAGCAAATATCCTTAAATAAACCTTCCCGACGTCACCACTCAACCTGACCCTCCCGCACCACCGCAATGTACGAGTAGGGAAAATGTTAATGCCTTTTGGCCCTCCCAAGGAGCGAGAGAGATATAAATCTTTTATCTGAGGTGATAGAGAGAAAACAGTTGTGTCCAGTGTTCACGACTACTGTTTTATTACAGTATATGAATCAGTCAAAAAGAATACTCGCTGGGTGGCTCTCGAGCGTCGTGATTCTGGGCGAAGCTTCTTGATCTATTCCAAGCCTATTTGAGGCTCATTCTAGCACATTTATAGGTCATGGGTTGGTAAGAGTAGCTAATTCAGCATTAAGGGCAATTAATTATGAGTTTTTTGCCTGGAACCTATCCTCCACTTTCCGTAACTATTGAAATCTCTGAGTAAAACAGATAACCTTTTCTGATCCTCCCCTTGCGCTAACAACAGTGATCATCTGGTGAGCATATTTGGAATAAACGAATTAAGTCCGGAGCACTTATTTGTTGAAATTAAATGACTTGTAATAAGGCTAAAGGCTGTTAATGTACTTCTGTTCCGTATCGGCTTCAAAACAAAGCAGCCTTTTTCCTGATTGGACACGAGCATAAGATAGTCTAGTGTCATAACCTTAACTCGAACCCCTTTAAAATTTATCGAAGGCAGCTTGTTATACGGGACGTGGGGTACTTACTTCTGCGTCCTAATATTTTCCTAACAGAGGAGTAAAAAGTAGTGTAATTTCAAAATTATAAGGTCATCCATCTTAATCTTCCTAAACGCAAACTAAAATTGCGGCAATCGACAGAATGAAAATTTAATTACTCATATGACATATGTTCATCTCTAATGATTAGTGATAGAACAAAGTCCTCTAGAATGTCAATGTTGGTGTAATTCTATGTCACTGGAACTACGATCGGTGAAGACCACCTGGAAGTGGTCAAGTATGTAAGTCTGCCATCATATAAACCCTTCAAAGAGCAGTAAGCTTTCCAAAGAAAAGGCTGTGAGAATCAATTGTCAGTTGACGGAGGTCGATCATGATCTTGAGACAAGTATATAGCCAAATGTTATCGAGTTTCCTTATCACAAACACCGAGGTGTTGAAAAAAAGAAAGTTCATTAGAAAGAATTCCATGTACTCTGTCTTCAGGCCGGCAAGAAAGTCCAGACCAAAAAAACCATAACTAGCTGAACGCATTACAGGTGTGTCTGGAGCAGGCTTTTCTATCTTTACAATTTTTTTTAATTTCCTCGGAAATTAACCGCTAATTTGGAGTGGATCAGTTTGAATGAAGCTTGATAGGCATCGCTCGAAAATTGGGCAACGAATGCTTGTACAACCCTACTAACGAACATAATAAATAGGTGGGCTTGTTATACGCGAAAAGTGAAAATGGGATAAGGTAGTTGAAAGGCCGGAAAAGAGCGGTAACGCGTTAACAATGGAAAAAAAAGATATGCCCACCGTCACCGTATTGCTACTCTTCCTAAATGCTAACTTAACCCAAACCTCAACCCTAACGCTAGTCCTTGTCACTGTGCTAATTATGATTAGCAGTCGTTGCCGACAGTTGTTATGAATGGTTTATTTGAATTCCAACCGGATAACTGCGTCATAATTATAAACGGCCACCAGACAGTCAGAAGTGTAAGTATGTTTAGGGATATACCAAACTGACAGTGCAACTACTAGATAAGGGCCCAGACACCTGTTGTGCCGATATTCTGACACTGCGTTACAGCTACGAGAGGTTCGACTTGTCAGCGGATCTTCCAGCGTTCCTCACGTCCTTTCTGTTAGATACTCCGGCTAAAAGCCTCTTTTATGAGAAAAACAAAACCTGTTAATTTGTGCGTTGCAAGTGCCTATGCTCAGTACTCTCTTGAACAGGGCGCAGTGATAACTTACGCGTGAACGGAGTCATGATAAGGGAGAAGTTTGAAGGGCTCACGTAATCCTCCCGAGGGTTCAGTAATCCTAAGGGAACTTCAGATGGCTTTTGGCCCAGTTGGTGGGGAGGTGGACTGATTTCCACTTCTGTACGAGCCATACACTAATAAAAAAACTTATAACTCTTGTAGATGAGTTTTTATAAAGGGCAGATCAGTAATGAGTCGTTTTATTCTGAGCCTGAACAGGGCCGGGTTACCTCCTCAGTTGGCAGTCACCTAAGCCACGACTTTCAATGCCTTGTGATAGCTGGCAGAGCAGTTTTTGATTCCTACTGCGACAACTATGTTGCAGATAGACGTTGGGTCTTTCCATTCTGTCCTCTTGCCAGTGCCATGTCCAAGTCAAACTGACTGACAATGATAAGAGAAAAGCCGTGGCAGCAGGGTTGCGGATCAATCTCATTGTATGATGAGTGATGCTTTGGATTACAATCTTTCCACATGCAATATGACCGAATAGACTACATACGATGCCTGTTCGGCTAAGATGTATGGAAAGTTGCCAAAATCATAAGATCATACCATGCACCTTACCCTGTTTCCGAATGATTTCAGTCATCAAAAGCCTGTTAGAAAACAGCAAGTAAGCAATAAGACGTACCTGTCAGCGTTAGCAATGTGTGGAAACTTTTTCGATCAACATGCATTAGGTAATTTGGCTGTCATTTATTCGACCATAATCCTCCGAATACGAGATAGATTTATAGCTAGGAGTTCAGAGTAGACAAGCATTCTAAAGTTCGCCAGTTGGATTTTGAAAAATCGACCGCACTTTAACTGACGCTCTCAAAATTATAACTAGGGAAGTGTGCGAGTACAACACCTGGCGAGACGTTCCGCTTGAATATGAAGGAAGGAGAAAGAAAAGGGAAGGAGTTTTGACAAAGACAAGCGGTAAGTAGGTATAGGACTCACGCGGTAATACCGGTATCTTTGCGATAGCTTCCAGGAAGATAAACTAGTCCCGTGTCCTAACTCTAGTTCAAAGCTTGATGCCGAACCTAAACCACCACACTAACCCTAACTCCCCTAGAATTTTGCGGACTACCACCTGCCACCCGTGTCCTACCGGCAAGCGAGACAATTAGGAATCTTGATCAAAAGGTCATGTGTTTGAGCCTCAGGTGGTGCACAACCTGGGGTTTGGTATGATTGGCTCGAAAATAGGCCCCAAGGCAGAGCGGGAAGGGTTTTTATTAGGTTTTTGTTTAATAGTCTTTCGGTTTTCCATCAGCTTCTTTCTTTGGTACGGCCGAAGCAAAGCAGAGTGCCAGTCGCCCATCCTTTCCGTGATCAGAGTTTAAGTTTCGAGGACTTCATTGAGGATCGGATTTCACTTAGTCTGCAGATAAGTGGGCCAATTTACTTCTAGCTTATGACAAGGTTCCCATAGGCATGGAATGCTAAAGGACATGCCAGAAAAATAAACCGGGTACATCCACTTAAAATTCTAACTAACCTCTACGCTCAAAAACGAATAACCACAACATTCGCATGGGAAGCTGTAGAATTTGAGCCGATAGTTTTAGCAAAGAAAACGGTGACCTAGATTTATAGTTTCCGAGAATCGTCAAGAACATTAGTAATAAGCTCCCTCACAAGGTTGAATGACTAAAAGAAATTTAAATAAAGGAAATTTATAGTTGCCTCCTTTTTAAAACTTCAAAGAGAAAAGCTGATGTAGTAGACTTTGAAGTGGAAAAAATATTCAAATTCATTTGCTAACGGCCTGCCCCGATGTGTTTTGAGTCCACCACCGGCACTTCGTTTGTTAAGACTTGCGTTTCATTTCCAGCTGGAGGAGGGGATACAGCTCGCTCCAGCTGGTAGGTGCCGGTCGTCACCAAAAGGACTGCATCAACCTCCGAGGGATTGTTTGAAACTTCAGACAATCAGATAATCTTAGTTTGCCTCACTCTGTTTTCTTTTCTACTGAGCTTTCTATTCCTATTTCCCCAGAAACCATCACGCACCACAGTTCGCTTATCCAAATTCAGTTCAAGAAGCCTGCACGAAACCAGGAATAACATATACGTAGCGTGTAACTTAGATTACGCTGAGCTTAAAAGTGCATATTTTTCCAACGGTAAAGTGGGCGTATTATTTTAAATTCCAACATGATTCAGTTTGCAAAGTCTCCGAAAACAGACTCCCTTTCAACTACGCCGTTTGAGTGCTTTTGTCAGATCCCTCAAGGAGATAAACAGGGGACACCGATTTGAGGCTAAGTGGGGCTGATATAAGCAGACATCTGCGTAGTTGGAGACAATACGTACTCTGTATCGCCACAGTTACGGCAACAATAAGTGGGATCTCGTTTCACATTTTTGGCAAAGAAGCAGTTGTGCGCTTACCTTTGTTCAATTCGGCCGAATCGGACAGAAACTAGAATAGAAAGTGCCTTTCCAGAACAGTTTTCCAGATAGTAAAAAAGGAGATGCTATTCAAGCGACCTTGGCACAAAACCTCCAGGGTAAACATTCCGTCAATTATCGCAAAAAAGATGCACACAGAATAAATCAGCCCTGACGCGTACTCTAATAACTGGGACAAAGGGCTCTTGAGCTTGCTTCGATAAGACCATGAAATCAACCGACCGCAAAGTTTCACTTTCCCTTCGACAGAACCTGACACTGTCACCACACACCTCGCCAGCGGCCACGGCTCTCTTTGACAATAAACCAGGAATCTGTACCGAATCGAGCTCCTCTAGTGCTTTCCACAATTTCCTTCCCTTAACCAGGACTTGTCTGATAGTTTGGGCACAAGCACCAAGTGAACCGCCAAATAAGTACCAGCAGGAGTTCATAGGATTGTCCATATTTCCCCTCGCTAAAGCGAGAGTAAGCTCTACAGCGGGGTTAACTAATGGGCGAAACGAGTAAGTCAGTAAAATTCGAAACTTACACCACCAGCTAATTGAATATCTTCAGCAGCTCGTGTCCATCACAGGCTGCATGGATAAGGGGCTGGAAGTCGAATTAAAGATGTAAATGATAGCCCTCGAAACTACTGAATTATTTGCCAAATTACAGCCTATTAGAAGAAAACTCCACTGCTCCCACCCCTAGTAGGTCCCATTTAAATTAAACACGCTGAACTTTACCCACTAAGCATCTTGTGAATGCAAAATGTGGTATGCTTAAATCAGTCACAGGCTGTAAACAGGACGTCCAACGGAGAGTGTGTCAGTATTTTTCAATGTTGAATTACTGCTCATCACATCCACTCCGTGTTTACCTCGGGCTTGTAAAAAACACAAAACAAATTCTGTTTGATCTGCTTTCAGTAAGCAGCTTCATTTAAATCGCTTAGTCAAAGTCCTTGTTGTCTCGTCCTACAGCTTCTGTATCATCACTAGACCTAACAGAACTCACAAAGTTATTTTAACAAAACCAACCACCGGATGCAAGCCGTATTTGTCACTAAAGGGGACAGATTCCTTAAGAAAAGCCTACTGGCTATAAAACGCCAATTTCATTTTCAGTAAGCTTCGAGTTCACATTTACTGCTATCGTTAGAGGAAAGCTTCTTTTTTCGCGTCTTAATCAGACTAAATATTAAAAAAGCTAACTGGCCGTATTCCGTGGTGTTTATTTAAAAATACTGCTGAATATTAGTCTGTGAACTGGGAAATGAAGCCATAACTGGAAAGAGTGTGGAAATAAAGCCTCTGCCGGTCTCCTTCCCTCGTATTTAAAAACTTGCGTGTTCTTTTTGACAAAAGAAGGCTCCTTCACGCAAACCTGTCACCACGTGTAGACAAATTCTTAAATAAATAAATAATTTTTACGTATATGCTATAAATGGAATAAATAAATTTCTGAAATATTTTCATTCAGTCTGGTCACGAATATATTTGGAAAACCATTCTTAAAAAACTGGCAAGGAAAGTTTTCAGTTTTGAATTACCGTAAATCGAACTTAATGGTCATTAGGTTTTCTTTTAATTTAAAGCTAAAACATCCCTTCTTAATGAACCTTGACATTCCTTCCCCCTAGATAGCTAGTGAAACAAGTGTGAAATCTAAAATGAGCAGTTAAAAGTGCTAGCAGAAGCTGTCTTATAAATTAAATTGTTCTGCCCTCCGAGTCTATGACGCTTAAGTGCATGTTGCTCATTATTAGAGTCGTAGTTATGTTTCTGCGTGATTAAGGTCTCAGGAAATAAAGACCACGTAAGAACACATAAAAGCTCTTTTTTGATATGGCAATCGAAGCTGGTCTTTAAATAATGAAAAAAAGATTTTATTACGACCTGGAAATCTAAGTTTTAATCCTCCGTATGCAGAGGCTAACCTTCGTTGTTAATTAATGCTGCAGGGGTAGTCTCCTCCTGCAAACGTTCTACTTCGCTGTTCCACTGCCTGCGGAGCCAAGATCGAGATCCAAAGCAAAATGGGTTGAGTAGGTCCCGTAACGCGATCGATGAAGACCCAATAGCATAGTTAGTAATTTTCAATCACGTAAGTAACGTGAAATAATTCCTTCAAAGTTTACAAGATATAAACCTTTTCTCGTACCTAATCATAAAACACAATCGAGCGTTACATGATCAGGCAGCATTGAAAGGTAAGCTTAGATTGAATGAGATCAGGGCATGTAGGAGAAAAGAATGTGCATCCAGATCGGTGCTTTAGTCAGATATACGATGACTGTGAGTATCGAACAGGAGTCAATCTCACAAGTTCGTGTAATCGTAAACTTCATCTGTCAGGCCATCTGATTCGCGATAAAGGAGAGGAAAATCCTTTACCATTCCTGGACATCCGTTCCGGTCATCAAGGTGGGATAATCAAGAATATTTGCACCCGTAGGTAAGCAACAAACAGGCCAAGCCCACAGGGGTCAGAGTATACGCCGTTAGCCCATGGAGCTCAGGGCTACCAGTATGTAGATATTGATAAACGCAACGAGAGCCATGAGATAGCGAGGAAAATACTTGAAGGACGCAGATTAAAGGCAAGTTCTTTTTCAAAAACCAAGCAAAAAATGCATCGAAATGTCTATATGACTATTTTGGCTATTGTTTTTTTCTGAATTTTAGCATAAAAGGACAAAATAAAATACTTTTTTGAAAGTTATCTGCTAAGTTGAAGGGGTGTCTGGCTTCTCTGTTTCTTCAGGCCTGGAAATGAACAGTACAAGTGTAGAATTTCACATAAGTTTTTCCAGTACACGACTCCAGACAGCAATTTGAATATTACCTGACGAGTGGAATGCTTGTAGTCAAGTGGTTGTGTACATCATGATTTACCATTTAACAAAGACCTCCGAGGGACAGCATGACGGCCTATTGTTTCTGCTAAAGTGCTAGTGTTTAGGGGTTACGTAACTGCCAAGTAACGTCTACTCCGCCTATTATAAAAAGTGCATTGCAGATTTCGCCACATTAGTGTATTTCTGGAAAGCTAATTTACGAACGGTGACACTTTGGCATTTGACCAATCAGATTGCTCCGCTAATTTTGTATAAATTGTGCATTCCGAAAAGTTTTATTAAGCAGTCACTACCAAAAGGGTAAGTCTGGATCAAGTGGCTTTTACCTTTAGGATGAATGTCTTTCATGACTAAGCTAATGTTCTCGGTAACTTACTGACTATGTAATAGAACGGATTAAATGCTGAAATATATAATCAGAAGAAAAAAATATTTTATAGGGACGTTAAAAAGCATTTGAAGCTATTTTATGATTTACTCAGCAAGTTAATACAGGAGCTTCCCCAAACTCTTCAATTGATCGTTAGTTGTACCTGCAAAAATTTAGCACAGAATATGGATGCGATTAGCAACCAGTATAAATCCGTAACTTGATAAATGAACTGGATTTCTAATGCCTCCATTTTTTGTGCGGAAAAAATATTGTTGCAAGTAGAAGGAAAACCCTCGGTCACATACCCCGCGCATTAAGTGCAAATTTTGTGTTGATTGTGTACGAGATCATCTTGCGCAGGTATGCTTTTCATAAGCAGATCATTTTATTTAGGTAGTCTGGGAAGTAGGTGACAGGAGGAAAATGTGGGCACCCAACTACCAATCACATGATTTCCCGTTTTGTGCTTTATTTCCGAGCTAACACAGGTAAACACGCAAAAGGAGCCATATTTCAACGTGACTTATTGTTCTGTCCCGATTGGGATGAGAAGCAAATATGCACAGAGAAGTGGCACTTAAAATAGTCCAAATATTTAATGAGTAGCATTTTCTTACGGTTCAGCGTGTTTCTTACGCTACCAACTTCACATCGTCCCCTTCCAGCCTCGAAAGGAAACTGTACCATTTTCCTGAACACGTTGAATTACGCTGCATGCTTTTCAAAGCGAGCATTCGCACCACATCCAGAAGATGGTCCTGCTCGCAATAATGTGTTTTACGCACCTTCTCATTTATCAGCCCAGTCTAAGTTCACCTACTGCCAAAGTTTTGGTAACAATCCGTTAAAATCCGGTTTATTATAATCGATTTAGTTTTTCAGTTAAAAAGCATTTCTAAGATTCTGATGCTATGGAGGCGAGATTTAGAAGTTAATATTTTCGCCATAGTCCATACGTGCCGACTGTCATACAAGAAGTTTCGATTTGGCGTTCACTATTTTAGCCCATTTAGTCTTGTTATCTGAGATAAAAACGTGAGCGTTTTGGTCCGATCGTAAATAAAGAGCAATTTCAAGTTAATAATCCCTACTAATTTTTAGGTTTTAAACTGCGCATGTTACCATGTGCGCCGACGAACCCTTACTTTTCTCATAAGGTTCTCTGAAGCAAGGATTTGTATATTTTTTTCAAATTTACTTTCACTAAATCGTCCAAATAAAAAACCCGGTCTAGATTTTTTTACCAAAAGAATTTTCGAACGCAGATTTACCAAGCATATTGCCATGTCATGACTGCAAAGATGTTGTAGTGGTTTTTGCGACATCCTTCCAAACTGTTGACTAGTTAAATAAAGATATATTAACCTTGTTCTATTTAGTATTGCAGCAGGTGATTTATTCCAGAAAAAAGAATTTACGTACACTGCAGGTGTAATACAATTTCAAAAAGTATATTGTTTGTAGGGAAACTGAAAAGTTGTCTGTACTTTATTACAAAAGATAAAAATCAAACGATTTCTACGACAGGAGAATTCTCAGCTATTGTATAGTTCATAAGTTGCTTATTTAATACCAGTCAACAAGCCCTGGATTAAAATGTATAATTCAATAGGCGAAATGCCATAAAAATTCCCTATTTCAACCTGCGGTCTTTGGGCAACTCCGCCCAAGGCAGAGTCAAATTTCGGTAATTAATTTGCGTGGGCTTTCCCGAAAGCTAGAAAAAAATCGTTTAAGTATCATGAAAGAATTTGAATCTATGAATCATTTTGCCACTCCATATGTCAAGTACGGCTACTTTATTTCTTCACTCTCTACTCCTTCAGACATGCGTTATCTCTGCCTGTGCCTATTGTCCTCAGTGATCTACCTGGAGCTGGCAGACGGGATGAGGATAAGGCCAACGGATGCTGAACCCTTCGAGACCTGGCTTTCCGAGCTACCCCTAGCCACAGTGGTAGCGAAACGTCTCCGAAGATTGCCTCTTCAGGACACAGAATTGGACGTATCCCCGCTCATGAACTACTATGATATGGATAAGCGAAAGCTTGTTCCCTATAGCGGTGGAATTTTCGGGAGAAAGTAAAATATTAATTTTCCCGTAATTTTGTAAAACCTCCAGTTTTCTTTGCGGGATTCTGTACCACCACCTCACCGTGATTAAACGTTTCAAAACAAGGCACATTCTTCTGGTGTCTGCACAAGTCTTGAAAGAGGCAAATTGCATAAAAGTCTCCGAGTCTATAAGTGAATTTCTAATGTCATCGGGTACATTGGACCACTTGTCAAATTTCAGAAAGGCTGCAGCCATAAAGTGGGCGGACGTATTTTTGCGAACCACGTGCGTCTCAAATGTAGTTTCAAAATCCAGTGTAATTATTTATTGGTGATTTTCACACAACTATAATTTTAAAAGGAAGATGCGTCTAAGAAATATACGGAACCCTGTTTACTGTTCTACAAAGTGTGCTTTATAACGGTACCCACAGATTTGGTCAACGTTTTTGGGCTAAAACTTGAAGTCGTACACAAGTACGATGGTAAATAGAACATAAGTGATGCTGGTAGAAACTAGGAGGTTCTAGGTCGCTCGATAGACCATTAGGATGAAAGAATCAAACATTTAACTCCCCATACCAAACCTTTCGTTAGTCCGACTACACTATCTCTCACAACGTCCCCCAATATTCATGCACAACTAAAGGATTTCCAAAAAAACTAAAATGTACTTATGCAGAAAAACGATGAAAGCTTTCTGAAACTTTTCGTGACAAATTTCGTTAAAGTCTTTCGTCTCCATGATTGCCTTATTTTGCCTTTTGATACACCACAGGCCTTTATTACTATAGACACCTGTTGCTAAAAAAGGAATACAGACTGGTACCTAACGCTACTGGAATCATAAAAAGTGGCTTGTTAAAACTAATATTGTAGTGCCCTTAAAAGAATTGGAAATATAAAGAGGCACGAATGCTGAACTAACCAAACAGTGGTTCCTTCTGTTTTCCTCGCATTGTAGCTAAAAATAATTCCACATGAAAGTCTATGACAGTCTCTTAAGCTAGTATTTCAAATTTCGGGTATAAGGCGGCAGTCTCGGAGCATGAATCTGGCACATTAATAATAATGAACTTGATATTTATTCTGGTGAGCATCTGAACCTTATTGCTTCTATGAAAAAATTCTTCTGAACATCCAAGCAGAGACGGCATCTTTCTAGGCGTGTGAAGAAGTGAAATGCACAAAATTAAAAGGGCTTTGCTAGTAGTAGATACCATCAGGCACTTGTTTTTCAGGCTAATAGCAAAAACTCTCCCTTGGTACTCCAATCTAATTTAAAGGTATAATTTAACTCCGCTTGTACACCAGAATGTGCATTTTTGGTTCAATGGAAGTTGATTTTGCTTTTTCGCTGAAAAATTTGAACTATGCGCTGACTGTACCTCTAGCTAAACCAGCAGCTGTTGCCCTAGACTTAACAATAAGGCATAATCACAGGTCTTTTGTATCTAAGCTAACCTAAGAGAAAGGGATCGAGTTGTCAGCAGTATAAAGCAGCTTCTCATCCATCACAATATGTCCTGGATACACATATCCTGTGATCTATATTTTCTAATTTTAACGCGGGCATTCGTTATACGCGCAACTATATTAAATAGAAATGGAAAAATTTCAAAAGTTACTAATTATAGCTAGTGTTTGCTAAACCAGGATCATAAACTGAAGGAATATTTAAAAGACATCTAATCAGTTCATATTCATCAGAGAAGTACTCTAACTCCACTACATTTTTCGCCTGTTTAATCTCTGAATCAAGAAGCATCAACGGAACATGATATATTGTTTCAAATTTTAGACTTGATCTAAAGTGTGATGCCTAATGCAAAAGCCGTTATTTGTTAAAACCAAAGATTCCACGCCCTATTTTTTAAGCCTCAAGGTGAAACGGAAACCGGTTGTAAGAAATTTTAATCATACATACTGCCGAATGAGAGCTGCTAAATTACAATAGGAAAAACTGAGTGCAAAGATAAGTGGGAATTTCATTTTAAAATTAGTGATAACCCAATCTGCCAGCGGGCAGATTATGGAGATTTCTAGTGAACTTGAAATCGATGGCTGTGGAGAGAGATATTATAAAAGTAAACTCAAGGTTTATAGGAAGAAAGCAAACAACAGCTCCTACGCCTCTCACCCCATCCAGCATTCAGCTGACAGGCAGCACGTGCCCGTAGGTGCTTATCGGCGAAAAACTGATTGAATGGCATGGACATGGCCGAAACCCGTGGAACCCACGTGCATTTATTGCTCCAAATGAAACCGCAAGTCACCGCACATCAAAAAGTTCAACGAACCCAACCTCAAACCCCAGTTACTTACGGAAACATAGCTGTCCACTTATTAGAGCCACTTTAATCCCCCACAACAAGATCAATTAGCTAGCAGCTCTGAAGAATCCTACAAGTCTGACCGGTAAAGCGAGAATGAGAATCCTCCAGCTAACATCAGCAGGATAGAATAGGGACCAGTTTACTATTGTGCACAACACGGGAAAATGAACTTCCCATTTCCAGGCAGATAAGTGCCAACTTTAGGGTTAGATTTGGGGTTAAGCTTAAAGTTCGGGTTCTAATTAAGTTTGGCGTTGAGGTTACGCTTTGACTTAGGGCTGTTGCTTAACTTCTGACACGTGAATATCATCCATTCCTGGACCCCTGTGCAGGGCGTCCTTTAGTTCTAATTAAGTTTGGCGTTGAGGTTACGCTTTGACTTAGGGCTGTTGCTTAACTTCCGACACGTGAATATCATCCATTCCTGGACCCTTGTGCAGGGCGTCCTTTAGTACGGGGTAAGTACGGTTGTAATATTTGATATTGTACAACGAAATCCTAAAGTATTTCAGCAATTGCAGTATGTCGGCCTTTGAGCAAGATTATTTCCAGCCGCCTGAAATGAACTAAAATCTGTAAAGAAATTACAACATTAGCAATTAGAAATTTTTGAATGCTTCCCCATGCTCTCATGAGCTTGAAAATATTATGTAAAAAATACACAAAAATATTCTTTTTTGCATTACTTTGGTATTAAATGAGATTTCATTCCAATTTCTTTCCTAGAGTAATCGTATATTTCGGTTTTGAAACATTTCAATTTACGTTATTTACAACCATTAAAGGTTACTTTATAAAGTATTGTATCTTTCATGAGCACTATGTGACTTCTTCCTAATATTTTAGATAAATGGGTAATTTTACTTACTCGGAATGTAAACAGCATGTATTTTGGAAACCCCCACTGCAAGCGTAACGGCAGGTCGAGTTCAAACTTATTCAAAAATTGTACGAATTCTTTTGAACTGTAGTGGCCAAAGACTTCGAGGTTTGCACACACGGGCGAGTAACGCACCTGTATTCGTTATTAGACGATGCGCGTATTGAACAGGGTCTCTAAGCACCATGCCGAGCACTCAAACGCAACAGTCATTAGAAGGAACGGCAGAAATGTTGGAAATGGATTCTACTATTAAGAAGGATATAAATGCATGAAAGGGCACAATAGAAAACAAAGAAGGGAGCGTTACATGAGGGCAACTGTGGGCAACTGCAGGGTCGGGACGAGGGGATGCTGACATTGAACGGAGGGTAGCGATACGATAAGCGGCGACGGTACTCGTGGTGATGGGGGTCAGCGTTCGAGAGTGGAAGGGGGCACCGGCATCTTCACCGACATTCCATCACTCCATCCTCATCCGGGATCCGCGCGAAAAGTGCTCCCAGCCCATTCAAACAATTCTGTCGGAACTGTGATTCGTTACAAAACCACAAGATACCATTTTTTCAAGCGCAGCATTTTAAGATTTAATGTGCTACAAACTTAGTATATGAAATAATATTTTATGCATTATTTCTGCAAAATATATTTGCATTTAAAAGGGCATTGACAATAAAAAGGAAAGGTTTTAATAAATCAATAGTCGTTTTGATAAAAAGTGGTTTTACAAGCGGCTGGAAAGAGGTTCGTTCAAAAGCCGGCAGCCTGTAATGATTGAAATATCTTCAGATTATCCTGCACGCTAATTAATCTGAAAACCCTACTTAGGCTATCATTTTGAATGGAAAACACATCTGGGAGTTTCGGTTAACATTAAATGAGACGGTACATCTGCTGTATGCGGATATATGAGCGACACTCATCTGCCGCTCATCAATCAGGTTACGTGTCCAACTCGGTCCGTTGAATTTTGGGGTTCGGTTCAGAGCTCATATTCAGTCGCGCAGTAACTTGTACTATTACAAAAAAGATTAATAATAAGAACAAGGCACATAAGGGTGACCTTTTCTGACCACCGTCAACCAGCCTTCCTTGGACTTAATTCTGGATGCACTTGAGGTTTAAACTCGCACCATTTTTGTTATTGGGCGCTAATAGTTCCAACACCCTAGCGACTGTGCGACTGCCTGCCGGGATCTTTCTTGAGCCCTAAAACACAACTGGGTGAGCAGGTCTCGTAACCTGATCTGTGAATGCACTTCCAGCAGCGCAAAGGAGGTAGGATTCTAATTGAGCCAACGGGTATGGCCGACTATTTTAGATCCCAACCGGCCTTTGCGCATGCGTAGCATATTTATTCGTGCAACAATCGCAAAATTTATCCCATTGAAAATCTCTTTGGGCTAATCGAAAGAAATTTGGAAAGGGCAAGAAAGCATCTTTAGATGCAGTGAAAGCCGGAATTTGTGCTTAATTACTGCATAGACCAAACCACCACAGACAACTTAATAGCCTTTTTGTCCTCCCGACTTACATAAATGTTAAAGGGGAATAGTACTAATACATGTTATTTGCTGTTGTTTTTCATTATTTTTTCGTTTTATCACATTTTCCTTCGCTGATGCCAACTGTATTAGGCCCTAAACAATTGAATTGTCACGAATTAGCTTTACTTATTTGACAGCTTTCGATAGAATAAATTATTTAGTAGCCAATAGATAATACTTTCGAAACCAACCTTCACCTCCTTTTAAAGATCGGTAGTTTCTTTAGCGCAATATAACGCTAGAAGTTTGGAATGGGGGTTTTGAGCTACAAAGGTTTTGCTCGATGTTCGTGTCTTTGCATTTATTAGACCACGAACTGTAGTAAATACATCCGATCGCATCCGACAGAACAAAGAGGCCGTAGCTCAATGGTGATGGCGTTGAATTTACTGTCGCTATATAATAAAGATTGCGGATTAGCCCCTGAGGCGCCCGCAAGCCTGATATTAATTAACTCTCACGACGGCTAATAAACCAAAAATAACAGCCATTTTCTTTTCTCCTGTCTTTGTGCGTAATCGCTTTTTGTTATACTATCTTTTTCCGCGTACAGCAGAGGCAAAAATGAATTAATCCTACGGCAGTGGAACGAGTGGCCTCATGCAGTTTAGCCTTACCGATCCATCTCATCTCAAATTAGATAAAGCATTTAAATTGCGAGTAAATACGGTTATCACTGTGCAGCATATTTATAATAACTGAGTAATTCTCCCTCTTCACGTGGCCAGCCTTCGTCTGCGCTTGACGGAGGCTCTTACCGTAAGTGCTCGCGTTGCCAGTGGTTGGTACCAAGCTAAAACCGACTGTAGCAGAGGCAATGGAAATTGATGCCTCCAGCGAACCAGTGGCCACGGGAACT
The DNA here is from genome assembly GCA_017591395.1 of Schistocephalus solidus. NCBI lineage: Eukaryota > Metazoa > Platyhelminthes > Cestoda > Diphyllobothriidea > Diphyllobothriidae > Schistocephalus > Schistocephalus solidus. Next base: position 163,869 of record WEDG01002874.1, on the reverse strand, counting down.
CGAGAAATCTGCGCATGGGCACCGCGTTTTTCGGTTTCAATTCAAGGACAGGCGGAATAGAGATGGGGAAAGCTGGACAAACAGTACATACACGGGCATTCATCTTATACAGGTGGATATCACGCAGACATTTATTGGCGAAAACCAGGGAGAGTATGAGAATGCAAAGGGAAAAACTTGTTGTAAAAGTCTGTTGCAAGATAATGAGGAAAAATGACATATGGATCTACAGTAGAATAAATTCAGTGGAGATAAGTCGTATGTTGTAACAAAATTTAATTTGTCCGGAGGGTAGTAGTTTGGATACTTATATCGCAGATTTAATCTGACTTTATCTAAATTATCGTGTGGGCCATTAGTTGCTGAGTAATTTAATAAATGGGTTCGTTGTCTCCGCTTACAACAGATGTGCTGTCTCATGCAATGTCAACCCAATTCTAAAACGTGTTTTTGCTTTGAAAACGTTACTTAAATAGAGTTTTAATAGCTGACAAAGCCTCGATGGGAGGCAAGCCACCTAAATAGGGTGCTTCTTTCTTACACCACCCTGTGTTGGTGTCTCAGATAGCAGTCACCGTTGGTGAGGCCAGGGCCTTGGCTGATGGTGATAAGTCATGGCCGCGCTTGAGAAAGCAGCTGTGCTTTAATAGACTACGAGGAAAAATTTAAATTTTATGTGTCTACGTGGTTTATATGGCATTACTCGACGGGGGTGTGTCCAGTGGGATTTGTGGTATTGGCCAAAGGAGAGCGGCGTGTTTAAATTGAGTATGAATGACTGCATGTTCCATTAAGTCCGTCTATTATAAGGTTAAGGCATCTGAAACCGCCGGCCAGTTCCAAGGTTTGTGGCCCTGTAGAATCCCATTGGTTACCTACGCTAGGTTTACAAGATACAGGTATGTCACTCTGTCCCGTTTCAGTGTGGTCCAAACTCCACCTGACAGATGATTTTCCGTTGAATCCCAACTTTTATTTAACTCATCAGATTCTATAGAGCTATCGATAGAACCGGATTAAAAGTTAAATGACATCCAAAAGAACACCGTTCCATAATGTTTGCATTTTATTCAGCTTAATCCCAAAGATGAGTACGGGTAGAGAAGCTGACCTCACAGAACTCCATACTTACACTGGCTACGTATTTGTTTTTTCCTGTCTACGCATCTGCCAAACTTTGTTAACTGAAGTCTCATACATCTGAGAGTTGCCTGTGCTACAAAAGGAATTATTCTTTCCACCTGGCCATTGGTCCAGAGGGCTGAGGTATACTTAAATCTGTATGTGTAGGACCGAGCCGATTTGGGGTCAAACTTCGGACGCACATCTCCCGGGCTTAGATATCACCGATTGATCAAGGGAAAATCGGTAAGAAGTTATAATTCCAGTAAGTGTTTATTTATCTGTAAACACTTCTCAATTATTGAGTGTCTGTAGTCATGAAAATACCCATTTCTCTGTCAACCCACAGCCTCAAATTGAATCAGAAATACTCATTTCCATACCGTAACTCGGACAGAGCGGCGCAAGGCATCCGAAAAGGGATTTCTGAACAAGTGCAGGTTATAATAATAGGAAGGGCTCCTGGAAACCGCATTATAGCAACTCCATAAATTTTCCTTTTGTGGGGATTTTTGTGTCCGTTTTAATACTTGACGGTGGGTCACGGTTAGATGTACCCCGCATATCATAATTGGATTTGCGTTAAAGTTGATGGGGTTAAGGATTAAGCTTTAGAACGGGGTTGTTCTAGGGTTCGGAGAGTTATGTTTGGGGCTAACGTTAGGACTTCGGGCTGTGGAGGGTTAGTGGAGTTGGGGTGAGGGCCAAAATTAGGAAGCAGGATTAGGTATTTCCCTGGAATATCGCCCTAGGGCACCTAAAAGTACGTGAAATACTTGTACCTGAGTTCAACCCAGTTGACTTTCATCCTTACGGCCCTTTGATCAAAACGACATTTCCCAACTTGAGTATTTGAAGTCTTCTCCGTGCCTAATTAGCTGTAACCCTTTTGGCTTTCCGCAAGACCGCCTTTCTGATGCTTGCTCCAGTTTGTCTGAAATGTTTTCAGCCGATAGAATTTTGCCTTAGTTCTCTGGCGTTGTCGGCACCAGCATTTTCGATTGACCGAATTTACCTGTGCTAGTTACCCGTTTTCTGACAGGCGGAAGGTCTAACAGTTCACCGTAATTCCACACAATGGACGCCGGAAACGTTCAAACAACTCCCAATATACTTCAATATAGTAGAGTACACTTCAAAGATCCATGCCCCTTTCCGTTGATACAGCTTCACACAAGGCATTACAGCATCCTTGGAGCAGAAAGCTACGTGGAAACCCCATTTTTGCTAGTTAGTTTGAGCCGGTCATGAGTGGCATGTCCGTGATTGGACATGGCAGTCGAAGGTGAAATTTCGATAAATCGATGGGCTTGCCAGTGCGGCTATTCGAATGCGCAATCGCATGAGCATATTGTACTGTGGCGTGGATGCTAGTCGATGAGACTGATCTAAGGCCTACTTAGTATAGAAAACAGTATCCAGGGTTCCACTGAGGTCCAGAAGTGTTAATTATGGCTTTCGAAGCCAACCATCCTATGTTTCAAACCAGCGGATATTCTCGACCGCCGTATGGGCGTTGCAAATAAAAAGGCAAAAGATTTGAGGATAGGCCACAAGATAAAGCAGAGCCAAGAGGATAACATCAGGTGCGAGGTACATTATTGGTAAATTTGCGCTGTGCCTACAAACGGTAAATGCATATTCAAAATTGTGGAATCTAAGTTTAGACTTCTTTGAGGACTACAGTGTATATACGACAAAACGCAAGAACGTTTTAAATTGATTTTTGTCAGCTTAATGTATTTCAATGCTGTTACTGTGCCCTTCGAATTCGACGAAAAAATAGAATCCCCTCTCAAATGCACACAGAAAGGGGGAAAACCTTTTTAGTAGTGTTCGAGTCTTGCACCTATTTAGGGGCTTCAAACTGTCTTATTCGTTACCTCAAAAATTAATTATTAATTTCCTTAAGCATTTTCGTCGACACTGCCAGGAGCCAAAGTATTTTCAAGGCCCATAACTATGTTTACATCTGCAGTCTCATTTGAGCAGTAATCGGCCTAAGATAAATGAACATGATAACTTTCTAGGGGTTGGTAATTCACTCTAATTAAATATTAGGTTTAAGGTTCACTTTTATTCTGGCAAATGATCCTAGATGGCACAAGAACGGCCTAAAACTTGACTGCGAGCAATTCAGGATTAGTATCCATGCTCATAAGCCTTGCTTCCTACCAAACTTAGAGTTCTAGATGTAAAAGGAGAACAAAGAGTCTCTTCTTCTTAAATTTATTAAATATAAGAGCATGGAAGCAATATCAGACGTCAAATACTTTGTTAAAGACTTTTAAGTGTTCGACCGTAACAGAAGGCACGTCCTTGCCCAAATAAACTAGAAGGAAAGTTGTAAGCTCTTTTTTCGCAGCGTAAGTGATGGTAAAACGCTTTAAACAGGCGGAGGCTCAAAAGCAAAGTCAGTAAGCGAAGAGGTTATATACAGTTCCTTCTAAGAGACAAAGGTAGAAAAAAATAGTAAAGGAGTACACAATTGTTAGCTTGATGTAATTTTTTCCCTCCCAGTCCCGTAAGGTTAACCATGATTAAATAAAAAAGTACGTGTGGAATGTGAGGACTCACATATCTTAAGCGGCAAATGGCGTCCAGTAAAGCGTGCCCAGAAACATTTCTGTACTATGAGCAATAGGATAGGACTCGTAGTTAAACATTTATTAATACCGCTCTTTCGGTTCATCTGCCTTCCAAATGCCAGTCGGTGCTTCCAGCGTCTCCCATTTGCATCTTTGAGACTTCGGCTTTCGATAGAAAGATGAAAAGTTTGAAATATGCTCAACTTACAGTAATACATTCTTAAGTTCACACTTAGGTACGTACCAACGTCCATAAGTTGGACATCGTTAAATAATGCGGGTAGAGGACTTGGGATGAGATTAGGTAGATAATGTAGACAGCGTTGCTGGCTGATTTAAAGAGAGTGAAAGGGTAAATAAGATTAGAAATATGTAGACATCAACTCCGCTTGACAAAAAATCGTTCACTTTGGGAAGACTAACTTTCACCAAAAGTGCCAAGTCATAGAAGTTCAAGCAGCTATTGTGTAGACAGGCGGCAGTTTTTCATTTGGCATAAGGAGTCCTTTCGGATGCTGGCGGAAGCGAAGAGCCGATCAAACTAAGTGAAGTTAAAGAGTTATCACCAAAAATGGGGGACACCAAATACGACCTGTTGGTGTAGGTGCAAGAGAGCCACGTAGGCCACCAACCAAAGAATATCACAAATAAGGGCCTTAGAATCTTCTTCTAGAATGAATGTGCACTAAATACTAGGGACTGAAGCTTATTCCGTTGAAAAAGTCTGACTCAGAATGTTATGCCAGAGGAAGTATAGAAAATAATCACAGACATATAAGGAATACTAGCAGGTCGTTTACCTTTACCTCCCAAGACACTAGCAGTCGATATCGTGGGACTGAGTGGTCAAGAGTGCCGGCTAAAATTGCAGCCATCCTTCGCAGGTCGCGAAACTTGTCCTTGTTTCGTCCGAAGAGTCGCAACCACTTTCGAATGAGACTTTTACGACCGGAATTATCAGATGAGCCATCTCCACATTTAAACCCCATACCGTTACCAAAATTACCAGATTTTTCATGCGATCTTTCACCTGTGTTCATACTATTTAGGCGAACTATTTACAAGATACCATGGGTTAGATGCAAACTATACTTTCTGGATATCTCGAGCCAGGCTCATCCATTAAAACTGGATTAAAGCAGAAAATAATAGGATATTGAGGGTTTTTGATGAAACGACCATCTCACAGCTGGCTGTGCCAGACAATTAAATCCATGAGCAACGAGGCTGAGATGATATCCAGTATCAAAACCAAATCGGTTGTACAAATGCCGGTATGATATGGAAATCCGAACGTTACCAGTAATACAGGTAGCTCAGACCTAAATTACAGAAAGGTTCCATGTTACCGGGTCCTAACTCTAACCCCAAGGCCTCGTCCAAACATTAACCTTAAAAATTAACGTAACCCTAACCTTAACCTCCACCCAAAAGCCAATCCTACCGTATGGAAGTTGGACCAAGGTCACCTGTATTAAGGGAGTTCCTATTCACATGAGTTGGTAGGCGCTAACTGATCCCTTACGGAACTCAATCACCCCTTACCGAGTTGGGCCTCACTCTTGCCCCCCCGAGTGGTACAGCACCTGGGGTCGGGTATTGGCGGCTGATGACGGCTAATTAGCCGGAAATGGCCAGTCCGGTTTCCCTTCTCTTTGTCGGTCATTTTATTCTGCTCATCCAAGAACTCGTTCAGCGACACACAGCCTTCGGGTAAAATTTTGTCATTCCCAACTACTCACAGCGAGTCTGGTGCACGTTCAGATCCCTCATAGTATATGCTCAGCACCACACATCACAACGCTTTATATCGAAGTGTTCAAAATAAACGACATATCCGTGTCCTAACCAGTCCCCTGGACAACCTTTGCTTGAAGCTATCAACCGCTGAAGGGTTAACAGAGCTCGTATGCCATGTGTCACTTTTACTGCTCCTACAAAAAATAGAAATTGGGAAGTCTGTTCAAGTCTTAGGATTATACTGAACTAAACGTGTCGTCCGAGTTCTTCCATGGAATCTTTTACGATGAGTATTCCATAGGAACGATGACAGGACATTTAAAAAGTGAATTCAATGGACAGCTTTCCTGTTGGTGGCTAAATAGAAAGAATGATAGGAATGTGATATAAACATAGTAACACGACTAGGTATTAAAATCAAATCAAATCATTTTCACAGATTCTACTGCCACGAGAAATATAGACCAGTGTACAGGCCAAATTGTGTTGCCACCAGGGTGTGGATGCATTTGATGAGGCTTAGATATTTGAATAGCACTCGAAATTTGAATATCGTAACAGCAGTTGACCACTCTTTTCCTCTTTCTTCCATCGATTTTGGGCACTGCTGTGGAATAAAATATCTGAGCTTAAACACGAGAACAACTCAAGTGGAAGTGCCGTACACAAATCTATGCTGATTGAATACAACTCAAAGTATTCTATTGTATATGAAAAATTTCAAAACCATAGTCAGACAGTACTAAAACAACGCCTATTGAAACATGGCATATACTACCGTTAAACCGGGGACTATCAGATTAGTCAGTTGTTGTTTACCTGTTGTCGTTGGCTAGGCCAGAATGGAAGAAGTTGGGATCAGAACCAATGTGAGAGAAGGGCTCTAGGTTAAAGTTCCTGGGACGAATGGAGTCCGATGTGATTCGATCTGCAAGCAGCAAATATTGGTCTGTTAATTATTACCTCAAACTGCAGCCGCCTGGTGGTCACGACTGCTATAGTATTAGAGCATTGCTCAATGGACAAAAAGTCATATTCCAGCTCCTAGTTCTGCTATTGTCGGTCAATGATAGAAACTTTGGCGGATGGGCGCTCACAGATTGGTTACGGGACTCATTCGTCCCGCTCTACCTTGGGTCTCGAGTCACGCCATCAGATGCATAACGGCCTGTATTATAGTCAGAATGACATAACCGACAAAAGTCAAGGGAGACTGGAATGGCCATTTTTGGCTTATAAACCATCGTCAGCCAGTTGTAACCAACCCCAAGTGGTGCCCTACCCGAGTATCGAACCCACAACCCGTTGATCAGAGAGAGAACGAGCCCTAAGGTAGGGCGGAACGAGTGAATACCGTAACCGATCGGTGAGTGCCCATCCACCAATATTAATATTCCCGATCGAAATCGGTAAGAAAATGCACCCATGGTTTAATGGTTAGAGCGTTGGACTTCTGATCAACAGATTGAAGGTTCAAGCCTCAGTTGGGGCACCACCTGTGTTTGGGTATGGCTGGTTGACGACGACTTATAGTGCAGAAATGGCCATTGCAGAGTCCCTTGGTTTTGTCGGTCATGTCATTTTGTCGATAGAAACTTTGTTGCCCGTAGTAGCCATGGCTAAATATGCTAGCCTAACATAAATGTAATAAAAACTAGTTCTTATTAGCTCATATTTCAGACAAATGTCGAGCGCACTTGCATGTTACTGGATTTTAAATCCAAAGATGTTTAGTATAAGTACCTGTAAGTCAACTTTGCGCATCCCGAGGATAGCATTTGTCTGACAAAACTACAACTTTTGAAAAGTTTTCAATCTATAAAAACATGGATAGAAAGTGGGCACAAGACACATTTGATCATTGTTATTTCAAATTATACTATGGATGGAATAGCCCAATGTCTAGACCATGGTAGTTCTCTCCGTTGCCGCACGTGTGAAACCCACGTAAGCGACCTCAAGGCTGACAGTTTTCAATACAATAGATAACTGCTCGATTAGATGTTTATGGAATCCTGAAACCAAACGCGTATATTGTTGAATCCTGGAAGCGTTAAGGGCTGGATATCCCTGAGAATGCATTAACCCAGTCCTATGTGTTCTTATGGCCGGGGAAGACATTTAAATTCAATATTTCACGGCTACCGACAAGTAGCTAGTAGGCGTTTATGTTTTATAAGATCCGTAAGGGTAATGGGATTCAGATGAAACAGTAATGTTAATTCCGCCCTTTCACCGATTGATATTTGTGTTTCATTCGTAAACTCTTCCGTTTACAACTCTGTACCCAACAGTTTAGACCACTCAGACTTTTATAGCGTCATAGCATCCCATTGCTTGTCAAAATAACCGTGCTTAAACATGTGTAACACGCCTAGCCAAGAAACTATTGATTATATGCAAATAAATCAACTTTATAGGAATGTCTTGGTCGCGAGTAGGCTGGGTCTAATGGTATATTCGTATGATCATCATTTCTTAATACTCAGATGACAACATAAATGAATAAAGCCTTCTTGGTGGGACCAGTGTGCAGAGATCAAAATCTCAGACCCAAAATCGACGTAACCAATCGAAAAAAGCAGTGGTAGAAGTGAGCGATTTTATACAGACAACATCAGGAAAACAAAGAGCTTTCCCTGCTACCATTCAAATAAGTGAGAGTAAGATTTTATGGTCAGGATTTGAAAGAGAATGGGATGTGCCTGACCTTTCCCTTTCTATTCCTCATACACCTTAATGCACCTATCGGCGACAGTCATGTGTATGCATTGTTGTTAATCCCCGATTTGCATCACACATTCGTAGACCTTCTGACAGCCATCAGATTCATGTAAATTTATGCACGATCCAAAAAAGTAGCTTACTCTTTGTTACGATGGTTCACTTTGCACAAATATTTACTTGAAATTTTGCATCCAGTGCCTCACTTAATAGCTGCTCATGTCCCAGGTTTCATCCATCACTGAGTTTAAGTCAGCGTATTTGGCGTGTCAGAATTTTGTCCTTGACAACTTCACTTAGGTTATAACAGTTATTCCCTTCATCTGATGCAGGTATTCAAATCAAAAAAGGTGCTGAAGCAAAGTAAGCAGTATGAACATATGGAAAAAAAAATAATTCAGCGATAATACCAATATAGACCTTCAAGAAATCGACGGCAGCAAACGTACGTAGGGGAAAAGGGTTTGATGGCTTTCAGGCGTCTAGTTTCGTCAGGGAACTTAGGCGAGAGGGGGTTGGGTGAGGGGGAAGGGGGTGTCTGACAAATAGCTTCGTGCTTGTCTCGTCACTGTACCGCGACGTGGCAGGTGTGAACACGCATACTGGGTTTATCTTCGACCAAGAGAGCCTTAGGGCCTGTATGAACGCTTTATGTGAGCAAAAAGGTGGGTTTGCTAGCCTTGTAGCTACTGCCAATGCTGTCGCAGGATTTTTGAGTGCCTAGCCAGCACCTTGTAGATGACCCGGAATTACTGGTTAACGTCTACCCAGTGGTCCCTATCAACCAATTTAGCCACAATTTCACTAAATATTGACTTTTTCATGCCTTAAATATAGAATAAACATATTGAATAAGATTTAAAATTATTGTCGATCGATTGAAAACACTGAAAATAATGAAATATTCACAGGTATTTCAAGCATGATCTGAAAATAATCGTCATTCAATACCAGAAATGGCTATGAAGAAAGTTTACAAAAGGGTAATTCTCTTAATATACACAAAATGGTATGCTTATGCCATCATTTGGTGATTCTATTTAAATTTATTCTTTGCATCTACAGCGATTTTTCACGTCTTGAGAATTTGCCGCTTTTTCAAAAATTTAGTATTCCTCAACAAATTAATATTACTTTTAACATTTACTTTAAGTTTTAAATTCGCTTAAGGTTGTTCATTAATATTTTAAAGGTTTGGTCATACATTGACGCTGGTTTACAAGTGAGTATAAATTATTTGTAAATTTTGACATTTTGCATAAGTTAGGTTCTCCACTGTATTTACTGACATACTTTTTACGAATGCTATTTGCCTGCAGACCGTTTGTTCTCCAGTGTATCTGGAGTACATATTCTCCGAGCTCGGTTGCTGAGGCAGTGCCCTACGATTCGTTCCTGACTTAGCTGGCCAAAACTGCAGAAATTTGTATACTGCTCTGTCCGTTTTTCTTACGAAATACAATTATATGAATTGTCCCAAGCTCGACGATGAATAATCGAAAACGTACGTTCGGTGACGTTGGTTTCTTGAAAAATATAACTGTTCGGATACTGGAGGCCTCTGTTAAAATACTTTGAGCTTACATCTGACAGAAATCTCTGTCCACTTTTGTTGAAACGAAGAAATCGTATGCTGCAATCGTGGATTTTTACCAACTCGATACCTATGATCGTGATCAAGGAAGGACGAATAGTAACGTATAGTCTGTGACCAATCTCATGAAAAGCGATGACGGGGATGAAGATAATCATGTCGGGGCATATAAAACGTTGTGCACTTAAATTGGTCACCTTAACCGGTCCCGACAATGACCCTTTTTACAGGATGTTACCGAGGACTTTTACGAGGCAACATATTTCCAACTTTGTGCGGGAACACACGTTGACTTATGTTCGGAGCTGACGGACACTCGAGGGTCCTAGTCAGTTCCCAATTGATTGGTTCAGCTGGCATACTAGTCGCCAGTACCGCTAGGACAGAGCTGAGAGGCGCGCCCATTCTCGCAGACGTCGAAGCGTGAATTTTAGTACTAGAATTGGGCACTTTCACGAGATTCATTCGGAATCTTGAGTACGAATGGGTGCAAACAACCACTCTGATGGTCTATTTGAGGTTACTCTTTCGACTGCTTTGGGTCTAAACCAAAATATAGGGTGACAGTGGAAAGTCCACTTATCTAAGGACGGTTTTTGGTTGCCATGTGAAAAGGCCGTTATCGTGTTTTAAGCCATTTTATAGTGGTTAAAACTGTTAGGTCGTTGCCGTCTCCTAATATTTATTTATCAGATCCGAGAGCCTGCTAATTTCACATGTCCCCTTCGCTAGAGGTTGTAACACTCTTCGCCATCCACGGACGACCGGGTATCCAGTTGTTTTAAAGGATAAACCTGTTTTCGTGTCTTGACGGAGGCCTCAGGAAGAACACACTGACATAAATATTCGCGACCGAACTAGTTGAGCCCTCCGATGTTCAAAAATGTTCGCTTTACGAATGAACCACCCCTTCCCCCCACGAAAAGATAGAGGATTTTCTCCTTCCCAAGAACTGCAATGAACGTAAACATGGAAGAGATGCAGCGCGGCTGAATCTCTCCAATTCCGGATGCGACTATTTTGGGGCTATTGGTACGAGTTTATAAGCAACATTAAGGTCCAACTACGCATGGACACTTCCATCGCTCAGCTGCCGTGCACACACTAGCTGACTTGGGGAGCCAAAGCTCGGGGAACACAAAAGGCGAACTGGGGTATAAACAGTTATGCGGGTTTTTGGCGGAGCTAAATATTTCATGGGAAACGCCGTAGCATTCTCACCGACTTAGAGCTTAAGCTGGGTATAACAGCCGTTCTAATGTTTATTTGTGAGGCAAGAATGGGTCGTCTATAAAAGCCCCTTCTATCGGTGCTGTTTTCGGAGGATCTGAAGGATGACTGGCAAGAGCGAAACATTATCAATGACGCTCTAAAATTTGCTGGCGGTAAGTAATTGCAGTTTCGTAACAGACTCTAAATGGATGGAGCACTAATGTGGTGAGCACCCACCGGAACAACTGCATTGTGGTTACGTTGCTGTGGGCCTCGGAAAAGTACAGGATATACCCCACAAGGGCGCCTCGAGAGCATTATTTCCACAGCATACAAACGAGTACTAGGAATCTCACAGGCAGTCGGTGGGTACAATTTGCTACAGAAAACGCATACTTACTACGAAGCAAAACTAGTATAGGAGGCCCACACTGCCTTGTGGGACGCTTGAGCGTCTCGTAGACACCACGCCAGCAGAACTGACCAACCCCTACTGCACGTATCAGCATCACGGATGTATGCTCCGGGAAGGACATAGTTTGTCATTTCCTTGCCCACATTATACAGCGTAACTCAGACCAATTCCGTCCCACAAGAGGTGGGAGAACAAACCGGCCTTTGAGCGCTTGAGCATAAACCATTTTTTGATCATCGATGTCAACGGAGACTACTACAACGGAGGTGAAACCTCGTCAGCGACTGTGGATAAAAAATACTAACCGCACCGTTCCTCATTAAAATGAAGGCTAAAGCTGGTTAGATCGGTTTGGGTCATCAATACAAACATTTTTTGACACGAACATAGTGCATAAAGGGGTCAGGATAACGCAGAAACCAACATTTGATGTACGAAAAAACAGCAAGCTCTTAGGATGGATTAAGCCCCGTAGTGCAGTGAGAATACGTCTAATGGTAACACGAGGCAAGAGGAAAGCACAACTCGGGGATACAGTAGTATTATACACAAACGCGCGATCAATAGAAATACCAAATTTTAGATGTGGGCAGTAATGAAAAGACCGTAAAAGTACGTAGGCGATAAAAATAGCAGGCTCGGATGCCGAAACTTCCATCCAAAGCAGGAAGTCTAGGAAAAAGATGAAGGGCGATCTTTGAGTAACATTTAAGTCGATCAACGGATGTTCAATGAAAAAATGCCATACATGTGGGGTGACTTTGGACAGCACTCCGCACAGTCCATGCACTATACCACGGTTGCTGCGGCGCCATCAGAAATCTGCACAGACGGGGTCTCAACCGGTTGAGTGGTTTCAGTAGCAGTGCTCACGGTAGGGGCAGCCGTATTTGCAGTGAAACTGGTAGCCGTACTGGAGTCACCACGAGTGTCTGGAGTGTGCCACGTCAAACGTTCCTCGTAAAACCGGATGACCGTCTGAGGACATTTCACGTTGGCCTCCCGTGCAGGGACGAGGTCAGCTTCGCTAGAATCCTTCCTGAAGGAATAACACGACCAATCGCTTATGCGGCAGCACAAAAGATTAATGGTACGCCTCAAGACTCAATTTGAATACACCAACTTACCACTTGATAAGGAACATGAGTTCTCCGCTGGAATCCGTAGCACCAATAATACGATCTGGTTTAAGACCGCGACTAAAGCCTCGGGCTATCTTCGAAGGAGTCCCAGACTAAATTAAAATATAAACTATGAGAGGACAAACATGAAATAGACAGACATGCAAAAGAAAGTTATGAGCTTCGCCAGCGTAACTAATCATTGGGGACACTTATGCAGACGTAAAACTGATGGAGGAAAATGAAGAGAGAAAACCAGTGGAACAGAAAAATGTGTACATTTAGCAAACCAGGATAAAACTGCAATAGTTCTGAAGCGCAACTAACTACAATTCTAACAATGAGATTGAAAGAGGATAGTGGAGCTAAGTTGTTATAAACCTTGGGGGTTTCCTCAGCAGATTTCTTGGATTCTGCCGCGGAATCTTCATCCTCCCCAGCGGAAGCCGAGAGCCGGTTTCTCTTACTGTTTTTGCAGGCTCAACAGTCGCATCCGATGAGGATCCCGGTGAAGCCGTGGATGATTTGCCACGCTTTGTAATTGTGCTTGTCAAAGAGCGCGAAGGCGTAGCTGGCCCGCGTTCTTTCTTCATCCTTTCTTCAAATTCCTTCAAAAACAGACGAAGCTGAAGTAATAATGCCATCGACGGAAAGCGGCTCCCCAGAACTCGAGACAAACAGATTTGCATCGTCAATGCGACAAAAACACCATTGGATTTTAAAGGCACGTTTATGAACCGAAAGTAAGAGGCTATGCATAAGGTACGCGGGAGGCAGGATTCAGCCAGGGAAAAAATGATGCGATAAAAGTTGAAGACCTTAAAATGAACCGTTTGTAGGTATAGGATGAGCGGGACAACTAACAGACATGAAGAGGAGGGAGTCACCTTAATTAAATCTGGGCAGTCGAGATTTTCCTCGGGTTCCCAGGTATTTTCTTCTTCAGGGTAGCCTTTCCATTTTAGAAAATATTCCTTTCGACCATTGCGGATCCTGACTTTAGTTATACGCTCAACTTGATACTCGTCTTCTGCGATTTCGTCACTGTCCTCCGATTCATGCACATCGCCCTTTGTGGACATCGCAACAAAACCAATATGGCAGCCAAACCGTAATCGCGTGACAACCAGTCATTCTTATTGGTTCATTCAAATTAATGACACTGGTAATGATAGGCCTGCCAAAATGCAGCCTCAGCACTTAGGACTTAGCTAGTCAGAAAGGAACATGACGATTTTTCCAGGATCAATGACTCCTTATAGTATTTTCCAAGGGGAGTAAGTTAAATCAATTATCAGAATACTTATAAGCAATCTAAACAATTGATTAATTGTAGTAGAAGATTACGCAGCGATCAGCATTAATAATAATAAAAATAAATAATTGTATATGAAGGCCCAGAGAGCCCCATCATTACAATCTTAGTATCGCAGTATAAATAAATAAAAAGTGGATAATTGCTGCACTATGTGAGCAGCCATATTAACAGCAGAAATGAGTAATATGGTAGGCATATCCGATTCAGAACAACTTGCCATTTTTAAAACAATAGTCAACAATCTTTGACATATATGGTGAACTAGAAAAGAAGCAGTAAAAAACTCATAAGGTTAAATCGGAGGCAGATTTCGGCGAACCGCAAATTAAAAAAAAACTAAGAGAAAAAACTTAAAAATTAATAGCTAGATGCAATGATAGAATTGTGATGTTGCTGACAACGTATGAGGGTTCGGAACGCTCCTTGTCGGGTGAGAGATAATATAGCAGTCAGAGCTTCTGTTTAATACCACCAGTGGAGGTGAGAGAGGAGGAACTCATCGTGGACACCAGGGTCGAAAAGAAGAGGGGACAGTAGAGGTAATAAGATCATCATTGAGATGCGACCTTGTTAATTGCGTAGTCCACCAATCAAAGAGGCAAAACCATCAGAACCCGCGTCGATCATTAACTAAACCTGGAGATGGAGTTGAAAAATCGGAGGAAAATATCAAGGTTGTCATGAGTTGGTGATGCTAGTTTAAAAGACGGGGGGAGGGGACGAAAAAGTGAATGCAAAGATTGACTCTGCAGAGGATGATGGAAATATTTTTTAGAGGCCAATATAATATCAAGGGAGCTGCCTCACATACCAGGAGGACCCTTTTCAAAATTCAAAAGTTGCGAGTTTGTGAAGGAAACAGACATTAAGGACTTTATATCTTCTGAAGTTAAATGTTTGCGTAATTTGGTTTTAAAAATAGCTAATGTAGATGACAACCTAATTTGCAGTGGAAGATTATTCCAGGTGAAAGTATATTTGGAGGCAAAAAACTGAGAACGGTTAGTTGTAGAGCTAAGGGGTGGTGAAATGATCATGGAGGAATTACGAGTGGCGTAGGGTCCATCTACCGGAGTAAGAGCGTTAATTCGTGGGAGATTTGGGCTATAGTTAACGCGAAACAGGAAGAAGAGACCGGCTTCAAGTCTTCTAACCCAGAGAAATTTAATGTTTGCTAACTGGCATCTATCCGTATAAGAGATACTGGATCCCGGAAGAGAAAATTCTTCCTAAAAACCCTCTGAAATTTTTTACAATCTTACTGCGGTCAGAGGCGTTTATCAGCCTAAAGAGAGGACAGCAGTATTCTAGGATAGGAAGAACAAACATGCGGTACAGGTTTAACTTTATTTCCGGAAGGAAGAAATTATGTGATATAGAAACACATATCTGTGCAGCCTTTGCAGAAATTCGATCTGCATGAGGCGATAATGTTAGCTTATTCGTGTAACTTAGGTGTAAGTATCTTATTCTTGATCGTTCTAAAAGTTTACTGTATTTAAATACTGGGGGGCAGGAAGCTTGGTGGGGCCAAAACACATGAAACTAATCTTGGAATGAGAAAATTCCATCTGCCAACTACAGCTCCGACGTGAGAGCATAAGTAGGTCAGTGTTGATTTTATCAACGCAACTATTGGCAGTGTCTTCAGGAAATAAATAAATGCACTTGAGATCGTCAGCGTTAATGAAATTTTGTGAATTTGTGAGTAAAGGTGAAATTTTGTTTATGTATAGAATGTAGAGAAGGAGACCTAGAACCTTGCCTTGTAAAACACCACTCGTGATCGTCTGAGGCGTCGAATAGCTATTACCTAATAAGATCTGACTGCGGTTAGACAAGTAGGAACCAATGAAGTCAAGGAGAGGAGGCCGGATGCCGAGGGCTTCCAATTTCACCAGAAGACGTCTGTGCGGTACCTTGTCAAAGGCTTTGCTCAGGTCAAAGTAGATCACAACCTCTGACTGTTGCTGATTACGAAGGGAAGTGAAGAGGTTAAGAAAAGCTACGTGACACACTTCGCATGATCTCCCAGGTAGAAAATCATATTGTGAGTCCCTTAAGAGCTTATTTTATAAGCAAAAATCAAGGATTTGATTGAACATAAGTTTTCAACAAGTTCTGCTAGAGCCGGGGTTTTGTTAACGCCTCGATAATTATTTAAGTCCGAACGAGATCCCGACTTGAAGACAGGAAGAATAAAAGATGTCTTCCATGAATCAGGAATCAATCCTTTTAAAAGATAAATTGAGAACATTTGGCTCAGCAATCGGGGTAAGCTTGGCACTCTTTTAATAACTGAGTTTGGAATAACGTCAGTCCCCGAAGTGTGCGAGTTTTGCAGACGCATTAGTTGCTTACTAATTAGTTACATGGAGAAATAAATGGTGCTGATAACATTGAATGAGGATGCCTGAAAAGTCGGAACCGGTTCAGCTTCCGTTGTAAGTTGCTTTGCAAAGAAAGCGCTAAACAATTATTCCTTGTCAGAGTCTTCTAGAACGATGTTCTTAGCCTCATTTAGTAATTGAAGTTTTTACTTACCTCGTTTAGAGCAGGATCGACGGCGGAACAGTTGAGCAACAGATTTTGCAGAATTTGGTTCGCTGAGTACGCAAGATTCCCTCTGTCTGTCACGTGCAAGACGAATCTGAGAGGCTCATTCGAAAATCTCTGCAATCCTTAGATGTACAGATAACGAACTAGTATATTGATCGTTTAACTGCTTCCTCAATTTCTTTAATCTTGGCAAATGGAAGTGTGGGACGGTGAATTCCGAAGCGTAGAGCTTGACAATTTTTGTTGGCACAAATTCCAGGATGTTATTTGAAACGACTGATATTAAGTCAGAAAGACTTGCTGCGTCGTTCATGGAGGAGAGATGCTGCTTGTCCAATGAGCCCAAAACGTTGTTAATTAAGCTCATTTCTGCGAGGTCAAAAAGCATGATAGGTACGAAAGGCGCTTGCCTTTTTCGTTGAGACAATCGGTAAGCAGCAGTGAATAAATGTATGGTCAATTTGGAAGTGGCCATGCTTATAACTTTAGCGCAGAGACACTTTAAAAACTAAAATTAAGAAGAATGAGATCCAACACAAAAATAAAACTGATACGTTTGGGAAACCCACGGACATTGGTCTAAGGAAAATGAATAAAGCGTATTATGTGCGTGCCGGATGTGATTCTAAAGAGCAGCAGAAATAAATAAGTAAATATTTGCTTATTTTGAATTGCACTAACAAGATAGATAAGGAGATAAAATAGATCGTACATTTGACTGCATACAAACCTGATGTCTTTGACCATTGATAACTGAAATTTCCGTTTGGATTAATCCTCAAATAGGTGAGGATGTATCAATCGACACTTATTTCTCCCCAAGGATGTGCGAGGTTCAATAATCCATTTATTTTGATCCATTTTACCACGAAATCGCTAAACTGTAGTGATGAATAGAAAGGTTTATCTCCCCATACCAAATGGATTACCTCATACACTTGTGGGAATATTTAACCTTTTGTTGCCGAAAAGCCCATCGGGTTAAAAAAAAACTAGTCGTTGCTGTGACTTCGATCAAAGTAAGACATAAACATACTGCCTCGATGGCAAATCCTCGTTTCTGGCAATGCAGATGTGGAGTTGAATTGACTTATAGATTCGCCGCACAGGATTCTAAGGAACTACTGATGGATGTTACAAAAGAGGATAAACAACGGATCCTTGCGTAAGATAATGACCTTAAAAAAGAATTTGAAAGTACTGGGGCTGTAACTGCAGTCTTTTTTCAATAAGAATCTTATTTCAGTGAATGCATAATGGCAAAAAGGAACTAGTCAAACAAATTATCCCCAGAAAATAATGGAAGAATCCAGGCAACCGTCCGATGTAGGTAAACCTGCCTCCTAAGACCGCATACTAAAGAAGAAAAAGTACGTTAAAGTGCTTATAACTATGAGGCAGTGTCAGCTATTTTAAGGAGTAAACAAAAAAGCGAATATTCATAGAGCCTTTACGTTTCCACCGGTAATACCAAGAAAAGTCCTGACCCAAGTTTGATGCTGAATGGGAGACATGCAACCTAATGTAATCACAACCCTGCAGTAGTTTCTTTCCGTTTATATGCACGCGTAAAGCAAACCCTTTCCACTCTTCCTACCCCAGAACCCCGACAGCATCCTGCATAGCTTGCCCTAGTAGATAACCATTAATTCTGCCCTAAGTCGATTAGGACAGACCCACTCCGACTAATGTCTACCAAATCATCCGATGTAGATCAAACTTACTCAATTGCTTATCGAGAACTGACCGATATTTCTATGTGCCCCAGTGTCAATGATATTTATAAATTTCAAAATCTGCAAAAGAGTCAATAACAGAGTCGAAGAACTATCGTCCCATTACTTCAACCTGCACTGTCTGCAAGGTCATTGGAAGAGGAAGTGGGGGTATTTTATGTCATATATATGCATAGTTGAAGAGTTTTCGTGAGTGCCCTTTTAATGTTCGGCAACATTTATATATTCACAGTCAGTCAAAAATTTAGTATCCGATCTAGTCAAAATATAACCCTTTTACTAGGTTGTTGGTACTCATGGCGAAGGGGTATGGTAGAACAGCAGAACACGAAGTGTTTTACAAGCCTGACTGTAAGAAAAAATGTGGTGAAACAGACTTTGATTCTTAATTTTTAATCGAGTCTTCTTTTAAATATAAAATGATCTCAGCCGTCACCCTCTTGTTTGATAACGATTTAAGTCATAGGATATTTTGTTAGCTGGAGGGTAACTTTCTAAGGAACCGGAGCGTGCGTTCACATCTGACCTTTGATGGATGACCGTGCGGGTGGGTTGTGATCAGGAACCTGCCGAAATTATCCACTCTCAACGAGAAAGCACGGCCATGGATAATCGGAAATGTACAGGACAGGCTACCCCCTTAAATGCCTATATAATAGGTAAAATAATTCAAAACTTATAAATTTTTCCTGGCAAGTAAATCCATAGAAACATTTTTAGTATCGAATCCAAACTTTTCATCTGCTAGTCGGGTCAACATATTTATCCCCTACGGCATCCTATTGGCCTTTCGTAATCCAAATGGTCTTGCCAGCACCAGCCAAACCTGGCATTGCCTTGCTGCCGTGGCCAGACGTCGCGATGATGTGGTTCGCCGATGCTATTTTGCGTGGTTTAGGCGTGGCATTTAACACAATCACGCCATGTGGCCACACCATTCAAAAATCGCGTGAGCGACATCCTTCTCGTTCATTTTCACCCGTTATGTCACTGATACTAGCGATTTCGCAATGAGAGCTATCCTCTTCCAGACAGATAACCATGGGTTTAACACGTTATCTGCTTTGCCAGATACACGCCCTCGAAGACACAACGAAACAACTGCATGTTCCGACGGGATTGTAGGCTATCGTTACGTTCATTCAAACTTTTCAATATTTCCTGAGAGGCAAGCGCTTATTGCGTCGCACTGACCACAGATCACTTAAATGGCTACAGTCATTCAAAGACCAACTGGACCAGCTAGGCAATTGGCAAGAAATCCTGCAAAAATTCAACGTTGAATGCCAATACTACCCGGGATCAAACCATACGAACGCAGACACGTAGTCCCACCTAGGATCTACTACACCAACCAAAGACGAAACACCAGAACCGATAGTAAACACAATTATTGTGTATAAACAGACACGAGATGCCTGGTCTTCAGCTCATCAAACAGATCCAGACACATTCGTCATATAACAACACATTTTACAGGGCAGACAAAAACCCAATTCACAAGAGATGCTCGGTTCCAGCCAAGGTGCAAGACTCCTCCTCCATCATTGGCCACACCTCACACTAGAAAATGACATCAATTTTTACCGTGAACAACATACAAAACGGTTACGTCCCGTTCACTTATCGAAAGTGCGTTTATAGATCCACAAAAAGTGAGGACATAGAAGACAGAAACATACAAAGCTGGCAGATCGTACTCAGTCATCTGTCTTGCAATTTTGTCAATCCTATAACACGTGCGCTACATTTAAATCCCCTATCTCATCCCCAAGGGCACCCAGACAACCGATGATAACTTGGATCCCGGGTGAACGCTTTGGAATAGACATCATTGGACCTTTACCAATATACGTACGGGGTTACTAGTACATATTTAGAATTTATATTTGGTTAGCACCGGGAAGGTACTGTCTAAGCAAACAGTAGTAACGAAATAAAGTTATGACAATGTGTTCAGATAAAATGTACAAATTCATAATTTGTCCTGCTATGTCAACAGTTAGCAATGTTTTAAAATTAATGGTGAACTAGAAAAAATAGGCAGTGAAAAAAGCTCCTACCATGAAAATGGAGGCAGAGTTCAATAGGCCTTCATTTTTGAATAGAAGGTAGGAGAAAAAAACTGCTTAGGAAAAAATGGTCAGGTGGTAGAATAAGGTAATACTGCAGTAGCATTTCAGAATGAGATAATGAAACGTCGAGGTGATTCGTTCTTGATCACTTAGGTGTATGAAACAGAATCTCACGAAAATGCGTCAATGAACTTAAGTCCTTAGCATCATAGGATCCAGAATTGAATTCTGATGATGGTTAGTATCCAAAGAAACCGCAGCATTTAAGACTGTGGACCACCGAATTTGTACGTCCAAATGACGTCATCGTTTGGAGTACGGGTGATATAAGGAGACATTATAGTTCATGGGCGTCTTGAGGTAGCGTAAATATAGTTTCAAGAGGGTTACTAAAATTCTCGATGGTCCTTTCTCCGAGTCATGGGGAAAGCTACTGGGAAAAGATGAGGAAAATAAAAGGTTAATAGAATCAGTGTTAAGATAAATGTGCAGTCTTCGCTTGAATGCAGATAGACTAGTTAACGACCTAATTTAAATTGGCAAGTTATTCCTGAATCTGGGTCCAATACGGAAGACGAAAATCGATTTCAAAGTTTAGGACCCAAGAAGGACGTTATACACCTAATGGATGGTGCGCTGGCATTTCGATCACTCACCATACCGGCCCATCGACCCATAGAACCAATAAAGGGCCGTTCATCGTACTGCATCAATAGTGTATTTAGTAAAATGGGCATTTTTTCCAATGGAGTCTGTGCTGATCAATAAATAGAATGTTGACCTAACTTTAAGAGTTCGGAACAAGGGCAGGCTATGAATGGCCACTTGTCCTTGGATCCTCCAAAAATTTTTGTAGAGGGAGTCGTCTAGATACGAATACGAAATAGCAGGGCCTATGTAGAGTAAAAAATGCATGCGTTCGGGACTATGTACCGCCTATCTTAACCGAAACGCAGTTAAAACCTCTCCATCAGGGATACATGCGAATTTTGTTCAGTCTATTCAGAAAACCAAGCCTAATGTCTGGGGCTTTACAGCCCAAATCTGATCTTATTATTTAATTGTGTGATGTCGCTAATTAAATAGACCTATCTGGATTAGTAGCAGAAAAATAGGAACATAGATTAAAAAAATAAACCGTTTAATGACCAGTTCCTTTCAATCGTATCAAAAAGGAGATTATACCAGTCATTAGATTACCAATTGTAATATGGTAGATGTATGTGGTATGATTGTTGTCTTATCTAGGCTTGTGGACGGTTAATCAGCATAAGTTCAAGAAGTATCAATCAGCATAGTTTGAGTAAGTGACAGAAGCATTTAAAAACTCCACTGAAATGGTACAAGTATGAATGAAAAGTAGTTCAATTGCAACGTTTTTTACAGGTTGGATAGAAACATTGAGGCCTGAAAGCACGGGACATTGAGAAGCTGCCTGTCAGTTATGTAAATGCTGCGAATTTCACGGTATTTATCATGGAAGGCATCTATCTCAATGTCAGAAAACAAAAAACTGAGGAAGGTAGGAGGAAGTATCCAGTCCTGCTTCACTCCGTTAGTCACTGCGAATACTTCAGGAAGATGCTTCGTTGGCCTTACTGAACGCTACCATGCAGTCGTGGAGCTGGCACATCATATGCGAGAATTGCTGAGAACAGTGGAAGTTCCGCATTACGTTCTGCAGCCCCATCGCAGTTCACCACGTCGGAGACATTCACCAGGTCCTCAAAAATAGGGTAGATATGGTTTCTCATATGGTGGCGTATCGCATATTGTCACATATTGCGTATATCAGCCGGGGCGTGGTGAAGATCAGTTTGATTGTCCCCCGCTGTGTCGTAGGAATTCACATTTTTTCTCCAGGGCAGTTCGTGTTTTAAGACGCATGAAAAGAATGCGGAAAAAGATCTTTTTAATGACCTTGATTGATGAGACGCATCTGCGGTTATCACAGATTTGCCAATTTCCTTACCACTTCCAGGCCTCACAGGCGTCGTATATCTCACGCCGCCATTGCTGCACCAGATGGTGGTGTCTGAAGAAGGTCGGTCTGTTGGCGTCGGTAGGCTGTTTACTTTTTTAGTTCCAGTGAGTAGCTGATATGCAGCTCATTGTCATTGAACCAGTGCTGATGTTGAAAATGTGCACATCCGAGGACTTTCCTCAATTCCATGCGTCGCTAGCACTTCTTGGAAATCCTGAATCTGGAGGAGAGCGTAGTTCAGCAAGTAACAGCGTCACAATCGGCGTTTATTAACATCGTTGCCTGTGTCAGAAGGTTTTGGCCCAAAAGAGGCTATGCTCGCACGGATTAACGGAAGGAGAACCTTAAAGATAAAGCCCTCCAAAGTAGTGTGGTCTGTCCCGACGCGGGCATTGAAGTTATCAAGGAGAATCAGTTTGTCTGTAGGGTAGAGGAGCCTAGGCAAAGATCAGGGTGACAAATATGGGTTACGAAGAGACAGAGGTAGGGTCATCAATTGGTTGTTTATGCGCTGCGACAGTCAGGGCAGTCGTTCAACGATGGGGTTCCGGATGGCAGATGAAACGCCAACGTCGCGTTCCTCGGACTTTGGGTGGTGCTCCAGAAGAAGATTTCGCCGCACACAACGCTTCCAGCTGACCCTGCTCCGAGAACCCGGTTTCGCTGAGAGCAGCGATGTCCACCTTGAACGCGTTACTTATCGAGCGATTAGTCCTGTTTTTAGTTCCGGATAGATTTTCATTGGTTTCTCCGCAAGACCTTTTGGATGCGGTGAGATGGAAGAGCGATGGGAAGGGAAGGGGAAATATAAATATCGGATGTGGGAGCATACAGGGCACTGGACACCCTCATATGGTTATGGTAACTGGTTGAGGTGGGTACCGGGATGTGACCTATAAATAGACCCTAGCTTTGGGATTGACAGATGATAGTAAGGTACCATTTAAGGCACTTTAGACATAGTCATCACCCTCAAGAAGCAAATGATACTGATAAAAGTAAACAGGCAAGTTATACACAACTTTGTCAACAGTTGCAAGTGCTAACGAGGCAAGAGACCCAATCGTACCAGCCCCGAATTTCGGCGAGCCCTAGCGTACGTAAAACAATTTCTCAGAAGCCACTACCTGCCTGCTCACACCACTCGGAGTTGGAGTTGCACATCGACCCGAAGCAACTATCAGGCGCCAAGTAATGAGACCGAAGACCAACTGCTACGGCAGGAGACGTCTGGAGTCATTTACGGAAACTGGTGCAGTTACGTAACAAGCAGCGATATTGAAGAAAATTGAAGACTACCCCTCACGTGGATGGCCGAACATACAGCAGCAGTGAGGGCACGGACTCTAACTCTCAGGCAGTGGCTCAGGCTACGGAACCCAGCCACATCTTACAGTTTGACGAAGTCAAGATCTCACTAGAGCTGACGACTGCGTAAGACGTGAACGACTTGAGTCTTGGTTTACTGGCTCGCAGTCGATTAGCTAGCACACTAACCTCGCAACTCCATATTCTGTGTTAAGACGTTGCCTAGGCAGAGTAATAAAAAACGCAGGAAAGACGCAGGGGTAGCCAAAGCTTCTAAGTGATAGCGAGCCACATTGCCGAGTCATCATCACGCAAAGAATCAAGAATGATGACGAAATTTCGACAATGAGCGTCTCGGACGCGGACTAACGAGCAAGCATCGCGTTATGCACGACTATCTGCGATGATCTAATAGTTGGGCTAGGCTCGTGCCTTCAAGGCAACTGCGTTCTATAAATACTTAACCCCTGCCACACACATCACCCTTATCTGCGACTGTCTCTGATGATGGGTTCGAGCGAGAATCCGGCACTTCAGGTCAATAAACACCATATTCCATTGGTCACTTCTTCTTCTTCTTCTTCTTCTTCTTCTTCTTCTTCTTCTTCTTCTTCTTCTTCTTCTTCTTCTTCTTCTTCTTCTTCTTCTTCTTCTTCTTCTTCTTCTTCTTCTTCTTCTTCTTCTTCTTCTTCTTCTTCTTCTTCTTCTGCAATGACCTTCATGTGGAATTGATAAGTGAACAACCCTACACCTTTAGTACTTACACAGAGAGTGCGCGGAGATAAAACTATAGATTTCCTAATTTGTCCACCCGGGCAAAGTTCAATAAAACGCCAGCCTAGAGAGGAACGTCCACGCTGTGAAGCATCGGTTGGCTATGCAACAAAGTCAACAACGCGTTTTGAGCCAGGAAGTCCGGTTGATAATCAAGAGCCGTAGCGGTATCTTTGAAACAATCTTGTAAACTATCCAAGATATTGGCACTGTCGTCCAATTTACTATGCGAATAACCCAAAAAACGCTTTTCGGTGCCATCTGTTTATGCGAAATGCACTTACTGTTCGCTACTCCTTAAGAGAATCACATTGTTTCAACAGTTCTTTAATTATTGGACATCCTAAATGACAAAATTCCTAATAAAATTGTCATTTGCCTAGAAATATAGAACTGGCAAGACAAAATATTCCCAGATCTCGTCATTAGGTCCAAAACCAACTAGTCATTTTTAGCCTAAAGAAGGAGTAAAGTCCTCTCCTTTTCAACTGGTGCCTGAAATCTCATCAGGGAACTGTTTCTGGTCACACATTTATTCATACCAAGTAGCACTTTGACGCACATTTGGGACAAAGGCATAAAATATTAAAGAACCAAGATTACCTTGTAGACAACACTTCACAAGGAAATCATAGGTTTTCATAACAAATTGGAAAAGAGTTAATTCAGAAGGCTTGTTTTATCGACTGAAAAACGACTAGCAGAATCAAGAAAGTCGTAATTTCTGCAAACCTTTTTGTTGCTTTTATCTCTGGAGCTTTTGAAAATCCTTTGCTCAGTATACTTTACTCAGTTTCTGCTGATGAAGTTCAGTTCAGCATTGAACTTCCGAATGCTCAAATACAAGAGTTGGGAAAGGTTCAGTTTCAAGTTCAAAACTTAGCGCTCTGGATATCATTCTTAGTGTAGGCAGGCTAACCTCAAGTGCTCCTTATGCCCTAGAGACCTGTAGTCTATAAAACCACAAGCAAAATATGGAACGTGTTCTAATTGCGAAACAAAACTGGGTGAGACGATAGCCTAGGCCGAGTGGCATAACTGACTTATTATACGGCAAGTTGTCCCAACAATGATAACCTGGGCATGTATCTTGCGCAGGTCATCCTGTAGGAATAATCTTGCAAGGTAAAAAGTTCAATTTTGTTTGTTTTTGGAGTACTGGGATGGACCGAGCCACTTGTTGAAATACCAACCGTTAACAATACCGTTTTCGTGGTAGTAGACGAAGATACACTATGGGGCCCAAGGTTGTAACTTCAACGGATAGGCCAATGCATCTCAGTCCCCGAGAATAAATAATGGTAAGTTATTTGATAGTACGACTGTTTCTGGAGATTTTTCTTAACAAGTAGAGTACTCATGCCATCTGCACTGCAAAAAACACGATATTCAAGAAGCGAACTTGAACGTTGGACCGAGAGTCTTCTACGTCCAACGTTTCAGATTCATATTCAAATCTGAAATCAGACGGAAAGAGATAAACGCAAAGTTTTGTGAGGTGCTGAAGTGTTTATAGGATTTAGTTGCTAGGCCACATCATACCTTTCAGATTTGGCGACTCCTGTACTTATCACATGTGGTTGCAACTGGTGCGATAATAGCTAACAGGCAAACGAGTTAGTAATTGTGGTGTTTTAATCCATCGCGCGATTTCTTGGGCCATTTGGCTCACCGCAACTGACCCTGAGAATAGTGCTCGATCACTGGCTCTTGGCGTGGATGTTTTCTCTGCTGAGGAAAAACCTCAGTATCGAATATGAAGGGGGGAGATCACTGCGCTTGCTAACCAAAAGAGGGCAGGAAAATAATTTATCACGCAGTTAATGGCTCGCACGGATAAAATCTCTTGCGGTACTGTCGGTATCAGTGGGTGGACGTTCACGAATCAGTGACGGCACTCAGACATTCCGTTTTGTCTTGGAGCTTATTCTCAAACTCTGCCAGCAGCCGCATAGTAGCCAATATTATGGGCAGATGAACATCACCGCAAAGACAGGGGAGACTAGAGTGGCCATTTCAGGATTATTGACCGTCATCAGCCATCCATATACAATCCATATAGTGCGATACTCGAGACCTTAACTCGTGACCTGTTGGTTAGAAGTTCAACGCTCTAACCGTCCGTAACAGATTGGTTAGCGTCTATCCACTAAGATCAATATTACCAATCGAAACCCGACAAGAAAACGAGCCCCATTCTCAATGGTTAGAGCAGAGAATGTCTAGTCAGGAGGTCACGGGTTCAAACTCCAGGTTGTGTACCACCTGGCTTTATGCATGCCTGGCTGATGACGGCTAATAATCCCAAATTGTCCGAGTCAGTATCTCTTGTCTTTGTCATCAATGTTTATCTGCCCATAATGTCGGCGTCATCGAATTCGCACCTGCGGTCAGGTCCCAGAGGATCATTCACGACTTGAGAGCTGAAGTCGTTTCTCCTGCTACTGCTCCTGCTACTGCTCCTGATTCTCCTCCTTCGCCTCTTCCTCACTGCTGCTGTATGTTCGGCCATTCACATCCGGAGTAGTATTCATATTTCTCCGAGTTATTTGCGTCGCCCACAATTGCAGCACATCCGATAAACGCTTCCTAACATTTCTTCCTGCGGCCATATGATTTCAGCCTCATGGCCGAGCGCCCGCGTGTAATTCTGGTTAACAAACCTAGTATTCCAGTGAACATGTCTCCTTCTGCTTGAAAATTGTCCAGAAACCTATTTTTACTTTTCTATGGGCAACATGCAGTAGAATTAATCATTTTTGCTAAAAATAAAAGATGTTCGACCCCCTCCGTTCCAATGGCAAAATTTTCGGACTGGAACAGGTGCCAGCCGAATGGGACGGAGGGGGCCATGACACTGTCCGAGGGGCCGTTAGTCTTCTATTTTTAGCACGACAGATGGATAATATTGCAAGTTTCGCAGTACATGTAACATG
The DNA here is from genome assembly GCA_017591395.1 of Schistocephalus solidus. Classification (NCBI taxonomy): domain Eukaryota; kingdom Metazoa; phylum Platyhelminthes; class Cestoda; order Diphyllobothriidea; family Diphyllobothriidae; genus Schistocephalus; species Schistocephalus solidus. The sequence goes on along the minus strand of WEDG01002874.1, from coordinate 136,663 downwards.
GGTACTTCCTTGAAATCATACTTAGAAAGCACTTCTCAGTAATTGCTTTCAGAGGACAGGGAGATGGGCCCACTTGTTGAAAGGCCAACTATTGCGTGTGTTAATGAAAAGGACAACAGCTTCTCTGATTACGGCATGGCCCAATCCATTCTACTTGGGTCGGGGACGGGGAGATGTTTGATTAGGCGTAGCAGCCAAAGAATAACCGAATTAATGCATAAGTCATGAATCGTATGTTCCTCTTGGTCGAACCTTTATAAAAACGCGATCAAGGAGATGCCAAATATAAGTAACATGTTCGCCACTATTTCGTTTAAAACGGATGAGGATACCTCTCATAGAAGCAAACAGGTGAGTTCTAGTAGGCAGTTCTGAAAAGAAGATGATATTGCGGGAACAAAAAGTGTATTAGCATGACGTTTTGGATTCTCACTTGAAACCACCATCAGAGATATTCGCAAATAAGGGTAATAGAGGCACAAGGTGCCAAGCCATAATAGCATCAAGTATGACCTCCAGAGCGGCTAAGTATAGTATGCATGTGATCGTATGGTCACTGAATAATAGAAATCCTGCGCACCCTGTGCGTCTAATTCCCTCATCTATAAATGTCTCTGATGGTTGGGTTCGAGTGAGAATCCAAAGCGGCTGGCCAAGAAAGTTCTTGTTCCAGTGACTGCATCTTCTCTTGAATTGCTTCCTGGAACTCGTCTGTTTGGTACTATCAGTCATATGTTTGGACATGATAAGTTCCGATCGGCTGGACAGTGGGAAATATTTCCACTTCATGAGTCATCTACTTATACGCAGATTCGGTTTCTACTCAAGTGTCTATACTTCGTTACCGAAATGTGTTTATCATATAAACCTCCGGTTGCCACAGAGCTAGCGAGACGCGCAGTACTTCAGCAGGCAGAAAAATGATCAGAGTGCTTTTGAAAGATACCCTCAGAGGCTTGACGAAGAGAAGGTAAGACGCTCCGAGTTCATGGGCGAGAACTGTTTCAAAAGAGGGTGACCGAACGAACCCTTGAATAGAGAGCGAAACAGCACTAGAGAAAAAGTTTCGCAAGCTTCTTGGTTCCACGTCATCCAGAAACGGCAAACGGGGGAACAACCTGTCGCCAAAGGAGTGGACGAAGGAACAAATGCAGATATTAAGGCGTATTTGATGCCGAGCCTGCGACTATGCTTGCAACAGTGGAGTCAATCGTCAGCCGGATGGAAGCGTCAGACGAAGCGAAGAACCTTATTCGACAACGAGGCTAATCCAGCCTAAAGACTCATAGGGCGTGTGACGTACTTTCGAAGGTCTAACGTGATGCAATTAAGGAACTAAGGAGTGCCACCGACTTCGCTATCGTACCCACGGACAAGGGACAACACAGAAAGCCAAAAATTGTTGGCGGATCGTCAGTTATATGTCCCGTGCGAGTCCAATCCTATAAAAAAGCTGACACAAGAGATCAACGCGACGCTGTTGGTAATGGAGGACTGAGGTGACATAACACCAACCGGCCGATACATGGCGAGAGCGCAAGAAGCGGCCATGGCCCGATTATATTGTCTGCCAAATGTGCAAGAAGAGGGCGCTATTTTCCAGCCAATCGTATCACTCAAAGTCAGTCCAAACTATGGACTGGGAAAGTGGCCGGTTCGACGTCTCTAATTTTTGACCGCTGATTCAAACACCACAGTTAACTCTTCAATCCAATTACTGGAGAAACTTACAGGCATAAACCTCCTACAAAACGACATCATGATATCTTTTGATGTTACATCCCTTTTTACTACTTTTATACAGGACCTGGCAGTCTGGACCACCAAATCACTCCTACGGGAGAAAAACTATGAAATGCCGAATCGCCTCGGACACTCCAAAGTACTTAAATTCATGACGTTCTGTGTGAAGGCGTACTTTATGTTGGACAGAACCGTCTGTAAAAAGGCGAAAAGCAGCCAACGGGTTCACCTATTTCAGGACTCATAGATGGGGTGGTCTTGCACTGGCTGGAGTTGCTGGTCTCCCGACACCACAAGCCAAAATTCTGGGTTAGATATATGGATGATACCTTTGTCATGATCGAACGGATCAGGTGTTGTCATTTAAAGAACGTTTCAACACCATCTTTTTGGACATTAAATTTTCGATGGAGTAAAAAGAAAACAACCAGCTGCCCTTTCTAAATGCCCTAGTTTTCCACCTAAATTGTGGTATCCTAAAAACCAGTGTTAAGGAAAACGAAAAATGTGATGCAAGTACTGAATTTCAGCAGAAACCACCCGATCAGTCACATCCGCAGTTGCGTAAGGGCGCGATACCAGCGCGTTGAGACGCATTGCAGTAAAACGGAAAACAAAGTTGCCGTAATACAATATCTTCGAGGGAGGCTGAGAGCGGATGGCTACCCGCGCAATTTTGTGAACCGACGCATAAGCAAACGGCAAGAGAGACAAAAGCTAACTGGTTAACAAGTTTGGCAAGCTCTTCCGTATGTGAAGAGCGTCTCGGAAGCCATGAGCCGCCTTCCTACTCCACTTGGAATTTGGCCTACACACAGACCGGAGGCAACCATCAGGCGCCAAGTCATGGGGCCGAAAGACCCACTACACGGAGTGGAAACGTTTGGATTTCTAGATAAAATCCGGTGCAGTTATAGACAAAGTTTGGGCCTCTGGAGCAGAAAGAGAGAGGTAATTGAATTTAAGGAGTTCAAAATTCGCACTCTGCGGTTTACCCATTATGTGTACGATAAGTTGAACTTCGTATGCAAGGATGTCCACCGTGTGTCCTACAGCAGAGTGGACGCAGTGGCGCGCATGTAAATCAGTTTATAGCACGAGCAAACTTGAGCAGGATCGGTCACACTCATGTTCCCTTTATTTACCAGGACCAGCTGTCGAAAGAGAGAGATATAGAGAGAGTCACGACGGTGGAAACCGAGAGCAGGCCTTAAGTGGACACCTCAGAATGCCCGTTTCTGATCGCTCGTGCGCTACCGTTCACGAGGGTCTTATCGAAGAGGACACACCAAGCCTGGACCTTAGTCCACAGAAAAATTACTGATCACGCCAGTTTACAACCTTCCAACGCGTCGTGCTAGTTCCGAAGTGCTTTGAGGATGGATTCCACAGGGTCGGTCTCCCGTGCCGCCCTCTCTCCCGCGCACCAGTTCACAGTCTGAGCCTGCCAGTTATCTGATGCTAGGATTAGTCAAAGTGACTAACACAGCTGCAAAAGCCCGTCTACGTTGCCCACCATGACCTGATCGAGTAGGAGGTTGCAACCAAGAACATGCTGCTCACTCAACTGAGTGGTGAATGTTCTGTCTGTGTCGTGAAGCTGGTTTATGTGTGGTGTATGGGCGTGCGGGGCGAGATTGAGAGTACGGACACGATCTTCGCATATGAACAGAAAAATACAAATATAGAAACTTAACAAAGAATAAAAATAAATGCGCAATTTTGTGTGTTACCTTCTGTTTAAAAGAAGTGACCGCCATCAGCACAATTTTTTTTACCATGCAAATGCCAAGTTTTGTTAATTTAGGGGAGATAATGTCTAGGAAACCTTCTCGACCTAGACCACGAACAAAATCAAATGGGTTTTTCCTTTGCATTATTCAACTAAAAAGAGTGGACTGTATACGAACCTCTGAGCTTCGCAGCCACTACCGGCAACTGCAATACCGTGCAGCTTAATGAACAGCAAGGTAAAGTTTGATTCAATTTTCGTTGCAAAAGTACGAAACATGATTATTTTCTAAGGATAAATACCACTACATACTGGCTGAAAAGAATCCAATTACTTTAGCGATCTGTGTGGTCAAAGTGGTCCTGAGCCCCTCGATACATGGCGTAAAAAGTAGGGTCCGGTAGGCTCGTAGGAATTTGGCTTGTGTTCTTAGTACGGAGTTACCTATTCCTCCGCTCTTATCAAATCCACTGTGCTAAGCGATGAATAATACTACGCCGGAAATAAAGTTGCAACATTTTCTGACCACTCGAAACTGATCGCAATCACGCATTCTGCAGTCACTGCCACCCTATGAACATCGTCCGTGCGTTTTTCCAGTTCACGCAAACAGCAGGGAAATACTACTTTTAGAAAATGTAGGCTGGGAAAACATTTCTTCCAAAAGTGTCTAACTGAGAACGCAAACACTGAGTAAGAATTTATTATATTCACGCCGGAAAAAACTTAAGGAACAGGAACCGTAGGTAATTCAGGAAGCTTTGAGGTAAATTCGATAGAAACTATGGTTACGATTAAGGAAAGACTTAGGGTTAAGACGGTCACTGTTCCGGTCAAGACATGGTGATATGTACAAATTCTGGAATTTAGCACAAGGTCACCTTATTAGGTGGGGCTATTTTTATTCCTGCGTCCTGTCTGTGTGGGCCATATGAGCAATTCCGACCAAATAGTGTCATTGTGTTCGTGAGCTTAACGAAAGTAAGTAAAACACAATAGTTGCAATTGATTTTAATAGTGCTCTCGCACCGGCATCAAGACATGGTTACAAACACACATAGTTAATTATGGTTATTCACATCCAAAACAGACATAAGAAATTAAAACACGAATGACTTATAACTATTGTGCTGTTAGTGTTGGACTTCTAAAAAACGTTATGAGATTCGGGTTTAAGGAGTTACAAAGCCGTGGTTAAACATGGCTGGCTGATGGCAGTTATTAAGCGGGGATGGTTATTTCAGTCTCCACTGTCTTTTTTGCTGGTCTCATTCTAGAGGAATTACAAGTCACTGTGCGATGGCCCACGGTGTTCCAGAGCAATCTGCAAGGCAAGGCTGGACATAGTGCCCCATAGAGTGGACGTCTTTCACACACCCGATTTCATAACGTCGGAACCGACAAATAGTTAAGCAACTGGGTGTTGACTAGGTATGTGCGTTCTATCGCACGGAACGTGGCGCTTGGTTCTCCAATTACGGGAGTCGACTTATTCGTAGTTAAAGTGACAACCGAACGAAAGAAGTCCATATCGTAACTGTTCCGCATTAATTTAATTACTGACTACCAGTCATTAAGGTACAAGTATACGAGTTTAACTGAAAAAAGGGTATGGAAACGAGGTAAGCCACGATACGCTATTGGTTTTGAGGTGGGTAGATTTTAGCTGTGCACCAGCACGCGTCTGCCTTACGCAAGACACGCGTGATGGCTGAAGGCCGCTGCCCATAGGTTCAGAATCGGCAGCCAATCCAACTCGACAAGACCCGTCTGATGGGGATATTCTGAGCAGTTTCCTAATGATTACACCATAAATTTGGAAGTTATTTTGTCTCTTCCACCGTAGCCCAGCACTGAATCGATTTATCGGATAGATAATAAATTCCAGAAGATTAATACTCCATCCAATTTTTTCTTTATTTTAATTTTGTTTATCATCTTTTTGCCATTAAATAAAGTGGCGGAAAAACTTCAATGTTTCTCTTGTCGTCCAACAATTTATTTACTGATTACTGGTCAGTAAGGTACAAATCGATTGAACTGATGCCGAGAATAGTAGTGACTAAAATCAAACCCCAACTTTATATTTGAACTGAGGAAAACTGAAACTCTGAAGGCCCTGGAGGCAATTCATGTGTAAGCGAAAAGACAGAATGTTGGGTTTTCGGAATAAAACAATTTGAACATAAATTCAAATGGATATACGTAAACAGTAGACCTCGCGGCCTACTTAGACCAGCAGATTTTCTCACAGAGCTAGAGTGGTGCTCCACCTGCGGAGGTTACTCCGCATGTGTGTGTGCAAATCGCGAAACAGATACACGGGGATGCCATAATTTTGTTAACGTCAAGTGACCATGCAATCAATGCACAAGTACTTCTTAATATAAAACTTAGGTTTGAAAAAAATGTGAAAATACAGTAGCCAAGAATTGACAGCCGTAAGCACAGTGTTAAGGTTGTCGTCGTCGACGCCGCTGAAGACAACCGCACATCTTGAGGCTGAAGTCCCATCGAAAGGAGCTATAGTTGCTCTCTGTTTGAAATCCACTTCGGTTGCATGTTAAAGATACCATTTCTGGGAAAGAAAAAAGTGGTATCAAACTAAGGCATTCAGTTATCTTACCTTCCTGGTATATAAATATTAAGCTACGAAGTGTAAGCCATTATTAGTTGGCCAGCAGAGAAAGGACGTGGTAAAATAAAATTGCGTAGATCAAATACTTTTGTTATTAATACAGGACTCGGTGCATTAATTGCCAATTCCTTGCGAGCTCTCAGCGTCTGCACTGGTGGAGCAGTCTAATACGCACTTGCTCGAGTTTATGTTTGCAGAAAAGTTTTGTATCATCGCTTGCATTTTAAAATCTTATTTCAAAAGCTCAGAAGGGATATTTCATTGGATGAATCTAAGATGAAATTTTGACTAAATTGTAGCAGTTTATAATTAGAATATGAGGGTCCCTGGTTCTGACCTTACTTAAGTTTCAGCAAAGATTATCATTTAAAAACTACAGAAACTGGGAAGGCAGACTATAATGTCCAGGGATGACCTATTAGCCATCGTCCTCAGCCATATTCCAATATCAGGACTCAGCTGATCAGGACTTTTATTCAAGATCGTTTGTCCTTGAGCCTTAACTAGCAAGATTTACTCTTGAGCCGAAGCCTAGCTGGCACGTCCATAGCAAGGACTAACCTCTTAGACATAGCAGAACGGGCGTGCGTCAACACCACAAAGCCAGACTTTTAATGTTCTGCACCGCATTGTACACGAACAGGTTACTTGTAAGCTATTCAGTTCAACGGCTTAACAAAATTATTTTCACATCTGAAAACAATCCGAAGTTGTTCAGTTAGCATACATGTAAAACAAATGGTCCTTGTTGTAGCACAGATACTGACTAAAGACCAGATGTATACTTCATTGGTGTCTATGCTGGCCGCAAGTGCAGGGTTTTCTTCTCAACAGTAGCCCCCAACCTATCCATACACTTCCAGGTATAAGCGTTTCTCCGTGTTTAACATTACAGATGTTTTACGTTGATGAAGTTATTGTTTGGTTCAAGATCCAAAGCAACATCAGAATAAGATCAGTAAGTTGAAGTAAGAAATTCCTCTCAAAGTCGATCGGCTAAAAATTAACCCATTTATCAATATAAGAAAGGAGTTCACATAAAAATGCTTGTTGACTATTTATGCAGGTAAGTATCTCCTTCACGGGACCTTGAAATGCTGGCTAAGTTACTCGGGGTATATTAAAAATCCGTTGATCTCCCTGCGCTGTGACATTCGAGGCAGAAAACATAGCACAATTTATGTCAAAAAGGAATTGTTAGATAATCCACAATATGGCCTTCATTGGGCAAGTGAAGCATATTTAGAAACAATCTGAAAAAGCTCGGCCGCTATTATTAAAATTATTTCCACAACAACAACAATTATTATTGCTCACAAATGACCTGAAAATTGATAGTAACTTGGAACTATATTATTATTGCTCTGCAGGATTCTGACTATTTACCCCGGATTCATTTGATGTAATTTACCGTAAAGAATAATTATATCACGTATTTCACATGAAAATGTTATATAATCTTGTCTGCCCATTTTGTCCCGATCAGTAACAAAATGTACAATGTTCGCGTTTCAGGTTTTTCCTCCATATTGCCACCGATTCGCAATGATGTAGGCAAATTCAAATTACTGTCATGCTTGATAAGCTGCATAACACGTTCGTTCTACCACTTTCTCTATTAGCCCTAATCACTTGTTATATTTCACAAATCAGGCGATTGCATTAAGCTCAACGACCAGCAACGGCATTAGTTAATGCAGATAAACAAATTTTTGATGATTGTAACACGTCAGAAAGCCAAAAATTTACTGGATCGTTGTTGATTGGAGAAGTCGTGTACAGTAACGCCGACCGACCGACGAATGACGAGTGCCCAAGACATGGGCTTGGCCCTGTTATATCGCATTCCCAAAGTATACAAGAAGGGTGCTTTTCTCCCACCCATTGTATTGCGCAAAGGTACTCAAACGTAGGGACTAGCACATTGGCTGTTTCGGTGCCTTCAATTTGTGACCGCTGGTTCGGATACCACAGTGAGCTCCTCAACACAATTCTCGGAGAGACTTAAAGGTGTAAGCCAAGCGACGTCATATTATCTTTTGATGTCATGCCATTTTTTAATTCTATTCCACAGGACCTGGCAGTCGAGACCGTTAAACTACTCCTACGAAGCAAATACCATGAAACCAAGAATTGCCTCGGACACATCCCAAGTCCTTCAGCTCCTGAAGTTCTGGCACAGGACGTACTGAATATTTGACGGAACAATCTACGAGCAGGTGAAGGGAACACCAATTGGTTCACCGATCTCCGGATTGATAGCCGAGGTGGTCATACAACGTTTGGAGTCGCTGGTCTTCTAACATGACAGACCGAAATTCTGGACTCGGTATGTGGATGACACCGTCGTTATCCAAAGGGATTAGGTGCTCATGTGCAAAGAACGTCTCGACAGCACCTTCCAGAACATACAATTTACGATGGAGGAGGAAGAAAACAACCAGCTGGCCTTCCTCGACGTCCTCATTTTCTGCAAAGGTTGTGGTGACTTTAAGACCAAAGTGTTCAGGAAAACGACAAATACGATGCAAGCCATGAACTTCAACAGCAACCACCAATCAGTCACAAACGTAGTTGCGTACGGACGCTATATCGGCGTGTTGAGACGCACTGCAGTAAAACGGAAGACGAGGTTGCCGAATCACGATATCTTCGAAGGGTGTTTAGAGCGAATGGCAACGCGCGCAACTTAGTCAACCGGTGCACGTGCAAGCGACACGAGCGACGAAATCGCACCAAACCTAAATATTGGTCGGCGATTTCATTCGCCAAAAACGGCTCGGATGCCGTCAGTCGGCTTCTCGCACCGCTTGAAGCTGGAGTCGCACACAGACCGGAGGGCACCATTCAGCGTCAGTTAATGACACCAAAGGACCCACTGCCGTGGTAAGAAACATCTGGGGTTGCTCACCAGATATGATCCAGTAGCGAGCAAAACAATTACGTCGGATGAACTGGAATACTGCTTCGGACGCAAATTGCGGAACACGCGGCAGCGGTACGACGAAATGACGCCAATTCTTAAGTCGTGGCTCATTCGGCGAGAATCGGCCACAAATTCAAGTTTGATGAAACCGACATTCTCATAGGAGGGGATACTTGCGTGGGCCGCGAGTTGCGTGAATCATGGTTTGCAGGCCCCCAGTCTATCAAAAAGTGCAATGACCTCCCCAACCTATATTCGGTGTTGAGACTCAGTTTGACCAAAGCAATCGGCCACTCGGGGAGCCCTCAGGCGAATGAATTTGCCAACGCCAATACCGGTGAGCCAGATGGCCAATCACTCATCACGCCAACCTCCAAAACGGGTGACAACATTTCAGTGGACAACGACCTGCATGCCGGCCATCAAACAATCAGCGCACAAAAGTCCAGTCAGCATCGATGAAGGGGGAGCCGTTAATTGTTATAGGAATGCAGTAGCTTAGCGACTTCATCCTATAAATACTGAAACACCCTGTGTACGAATTTCCCACATCTGATACTGTCTCGAATGATGGGCCGCAGTTGGAATCCAAAGTCAGGCGGATAAAGCTCTTGTTCCAGTGATCGCATCTACTTCTTCTTAAGTACTCGCACCTTTCAAATAAGAAAGCAATGACAACCAGTTTACACGAATCAGTCAAAAGTGATCAAGGGTACTTGACGCGAACCTTGCAGTAACCATAGGCCAAAAGCTGCATTCAGTTCAGGGCAAGTGAACTGCCGATTATCAACGATCGTTGCTACAGAGCTCAGTAGCAAAGTTCACGAGTACCTTTTCTCGAGGTTGCGTGGAGGTCAGTGGCACACCAGAATGAATACTAGCGTCCACGTACACTATGACCCACAGCCCTCCTACGAGCTGGCTTACCAGTACCAGCAGCACAACCGCCAACGTCTTAGCACCTCCTGACATATCCTGCCCTCATTGGAACCGCACATGCACCTCACGCAGTGGCCTGGTCGGTCACCTGCGAATACATCGCACGGAGACTAGCAAACCAGTGCCAGGAGCACCATCATACACCCCCTGCACCAGCCTTAACTGTCCACACGACCCACGCCCATTCACACCCCGCGTGGGCCTAGTAGGCCAAATGCGTCTCCCCGATAACCTTAGGTAAACCACCGTAGGCTAGATCACATCAACGTATACTACCTCTAAAGACAATTCACAACAGTCAAGGAATCTGCTGAGTGAATTCTTAACGATGTTACCCACCCGTCCTGACTCTGAGCTCATTGCCGTGAAGTCTTCCCGTCCCAAGCGCAAAGGCTTTCATCATAAAGCTTGTCATACATCAGCTTATCTCTGTTTTGGCATTTCTAGTACGCTACCTTACGTGTGAAGAGATTGAAATACAGAAACTGCGAGTGAAACTGGCTCTCTCCCGAGATGCCTATTCTTAACCTTTTGATTCCTACATAATCTATTAACTTATCCAATTTTCTCAGTGAATGGAGCCATTTTTTGCTAAAAATTTTGAATGATATTTTCAAAATAAAGCGTATCTCTCTCTCTCTCTCTCTCTCTCTCTCTCTCTCTCTCTCTCTCTCTCTCTCTCTCTCTCTTTCTCTCTCTCTCCCTCTTTCTCTCTGTTATAAGCCCCACCATCATCGCATACCTGTGAATATTATGGTTTCGTCGAAACCTTGGCGTAGAAGGCTGCCACATGGTTTTGGGAATCCATGTGTGTGCGCGCAAAGACGGATACGCCGGCACTGTCAGCCAATGCGCCCACTCCCTCATCAGACAGCTTAAAGGCTCGGGCGGTGGTCTGATTGTGGGGGTGGGGGAGAGAGGTAGGTCGACGGCTCAGCGCACTTTCCTCACTATAAACAATTTGATACGTTTTTACTTATCGCAGTGCGCTAAAAGCCCTGGAGTGGAAGGTTTCCAACTGATCAGATAGCTCGGACAGCGCGGTCAGTCCAGTGTGTGGAGTAGCTGACTAGCAGACTGAGAGTCAGGCTGCAATGGCTCCTTCTTACTGTGGCCTTTATGGCACTCCCACACATTTGGGATCCAAGTTACCTCTCCCTGTCTCGTAGTTTCCTTGATGTGTGTTGGCCCACAGTGAGTGGGCGTGTGCCATCTCCCATCTACGGTCTTCTTGACGCTGTCTTGACATCAAACCCGTGTGGGGGAGTGGAACAGAGAGTGAGGTAGATACAGTGCAAGTATACTCTTATTATAATTCAGAGCCAGTCACCGTCCATGTAACACCCTACTTTGGTGCATACGGTGGACATCGTCGAAAACGACGGTTGAACTGGCGTGTTCCCTCTAACCATCTACTCATTTTGGGGTGTTTATTGCGAGGGATATTTTGTCCGAAATAGCAGCAGATTTTTTTAATGTGCCCTTTTTAAAACAAGGTAGAAATTATAAGTTATTTTGACAAAATGGCTTGATGGAATTTTTAATTGATTAATGACAGCTAACAAGAAAACGCCTGTCACAACAAATCCTAAGTTAACATTATTACAAAACGAGTTATTAGGTAGGACAGTTTAAGAAAAATCTCCATGGGCATTTAGACCGAGAGTCGTTTGGAAATCCTTAGGATTAAAACCAAACCAGGGTAGAAAAACTTGATAATTAACCGTGCTGACTTGACGTAACCATATTTTCACCAGTCAGTCCCGTGAAAATTACAACTTTCTGCATTGCAAGTGTGGTATCCTGTTCCATGATCTTCACCCGAGTTAAATTGTTTGACGAAAAGGAATAAAATTCGCGTTTTAACTAGATTGAAAATCTATCGAACTTTGAACTTCTCTTTTGGTGGAATGCCTTTCATCCTGATTATGTTTTTTTTCCTCTACCTCTAACCATCCGATGCTCCGGGTTACTGTCTCGCGATGCAAAACTTAGGATTGCATTACCCCAGCATCTGAACAATTCATCATTTTCATTGCTTCAATATTCTCATTTTTAGCTCGACGGCAAAGCACAAATGCTCCACAGGCGAATATCACCACTATACATCTCGTCAATACTACAACGAAGCAAATTTTCACCGCGTGAAAGAAATTTATATGCCGGTATTTCGGAACAAATGTTATTTCCATGAGTCACGCAACCGAACTTTAAGTTAATGCACTTTTCAGTTATGCGTTTAGAGAAAACATGAACACTTAATAAAACGCAATCTCACCTACTAGCCCCCGAAATGAGACGATACGTAAATCGAATTTCTTTCGAAATAAATGGATGTAGGTGGTTCTTACGTTTATCGACAAACATTAATCAACGACAATGCTGTTTACTGAAACTGGGAAGTTTGACAATCCAAAATTGTAAAGGAAACTACTAACTTAGCAGAACTTTCGATACCAAATTGATTTGTAGAGAACACGACATGCAAATTGCCAAAGACCCGAATGTGTTGAGTCTTGATTATAACATAGGCAAATTTTAAAAAAGTATGATAAAATTTAGGATTTATTTTTTCCTCCATAAGAAATTGGGTTGTGTGTAAAAGGACTTCGTTTGATTGGAAAGTCATTCGATTAGAAGATATAACTTTTTTAAGCTTTTATCCTAAAATTTCGCTGAGCTTGACTGGCTAACTTGCCCTTTGCTCACATTCACGTTACGCCTTCTGAACCAATGAAATTCACGCCTGTCCATAAGTTTGGCGACATCCCCTTTATCATGCGCAGTTACGCGGAAAATCGATATTCAGTAGAGCGCCACTGTACGAAAAAGTGGAGGACCAGAGCGGACAGTATGGCCACGATGGCTGTAGGACTGAAGATGGGCTGGTTTTGGTCGCAGTAGGCGTACAGGCTAGTCGTGTGGATATAGCTAGTGTAAATATGTGGCAAAGGCATGTTTCTAAGAAATTAATTTTATGAACTGTGCCTGGTCAAAGGAAAAGTATCGTTTTTTAAATTATGAGCTTACCTTTATAAACAGAAAAATGCTTTGTACACCACAATTGCGAAAATATGTATTTGAGGCACGAGAGAACGTTCAATAGAGGCCAGAGGAAGTTGTGAACCTCAGAATTGGTCATACCTTCAGTCCTGATAAACGCGGTAAATAATCACGGTACCGAACATGTAATAATCACTCTTTAATAATAAGAGAGAGATTTTTAAACCCCTTCGGATATTGAGAATATGATATCATTCATAACTTCGTGCCGACAACTGAGTTTTACCCTTATCTGCTGCTGTCTACGAAGGTGGGCTTGAGGTGGAATCCATAAAATCAGGCCAATAAAGTTCGCAGGTTCGCAAGGGTAAGAATCAGAAAGCCAACAAGTTCAGCCTATCATTAAAAACCCTGATATATATATATATATATATATATATATCAGAAGAAGAAGCGATCACGGGAACAATAGGTTTAATATCCTGACGTTTCAAAATCAAACAAGATTCCATTGTCGGAGGTAGGTTCAGTACGGCGCCTCACAGTATTTATGGGTTCTGAACATGCTTGCTCTACAGCTATTCGTGCAGGATGCACTGCAGGGGGGTGGGGAAGTTAGTTGCTGTCCTGTTGATCATTGATTTTTATTCTCCCTCGCCTCGCCAACAGGACAGCAACTAACTGCCCCACCCTCCTGCAGTGCATCCTGCACGAATAGCTGTAGAGCCAGCATGTTCAGAACCCATAAATACTGTGAGGCGCCGTACTGAACCTACCTCCGACGATGGAATCTTGTTTGATTTTTGAAACGTCAGGGATATTAAACCTATTGTTCCCGTGATTGCCTCTTCTTCTGATTTATGCCCGGGGACGCGCCTTTTGCTTCAATAAGCAATATATATATATATATATATATATATATATATATATATATATATATATGCAGTAGATGCTTTGGCAGAAGAGAGCCGACCAAGATCCCCGAAACGTCAGCGACAATACGAACCAGTTCCGGTAAGCTCTTTACATTTATCTGAAATAAAGTTCTTGTCCCAGCGATTGCGTCTACTTTTTCTCAATTCAGGAGTTGGCATTTTCGTCATTTCAACCAGAAATCATGGATGAACCCTTAAAAGATATTATTTTTTTCGCAATTAAAGGGTGCCCTCATGGAAAAGCGAGACATCAAAAGTACTTCTGCCGCATCTGCCGACACACAGAGAAACCTCTTTACTTGGAATCCTGTGAGAAGTTCTACTCGTTTCAGGGGGCTCCGCAAGGTCAGCTGTTGATGTATTCATCAAACAGCTTTTCAACTACCCTTAATAAGGCTGAATGACTTACTCTCAATGTAGAGGACGTCCTGATACAGACGTCTGGGATACAGCTGTGAATACAACATCTAAGTCATTGACACCAGATTACTTCGAGTGAGGTTGGTCGAAAAGACAGTAGCAGCGAAGGAAGAAGGAGGACATCCCCCCAGGTCGTGGTTAATTTTACGGTGTCTGGCCAAACTTTGATCGTTGACAAGTCCAAAATGCTCCTGAGATGTAACAACCACATGAGTCGCGATCTGCTTGAGTCACTATTTACCGGTCTGCAATCGATTCAAAATCGCGATGAGATCCTCGTTTCATATTCAGTGCTGTGACGTTGACTGAGTAAACGACTTGGTGTCGCACGAGACCCGAGGACGAACGGTGTTTCCAGTACTAATATCAAGGGCCCGAATTGTGGAGCCATTATTGCGTCAATAATATACGACAGTGGTGTAATTACGAGAATTAATGTCTGGATTGTGATTAAGCAAGACAATATCTTACCCAATTATCCCACAAATGTATGCGGCAGCTGCCAATTACGGTGTGTGTTTGCATTGCACTTGTGATCTATAAAAATTTTGCACATCTTGTTAGTCCACCGCTCTTATCTGCGACTGTCTCTGCTGATGGATTTCACAGAGAATCCAAAATGTAGGGCAAACAAATAATTGTCTTAGGGATCGAATCTCGATTTCTCGAACAGTTTATTGGAGTTAGCGCCTTGGCCTCTATCGAAAATCTATCAGATTTTAAGTTGTACGCAGTTCATATGATTAGGGTTTACTTTAAGCCATTTCTATTCTCAACAACATTTAAATGGATTCGAACCTTAGCGACCGATAGTCAGTAATTAAATTATAGCGGAAAAAGTGAGAAATGGAAGTCTAACCTTCGGTTGCTTGCTGTAATTACGAATAAGTCAATAAATGAAAGTTAAATAAGGATGGAGTGGAAGAAGGAAAAGTAATATCTGGGAAAATTAGCTTATCTGTAAGAGAAATCGAATTAATTTTCGGATTTATTATATATTCATGCTGAACCTGATCAGCATATCAGTGATCTGTCTCCCTCAGCAACGTGACTTCATAGGATCTAATAATAGGAACGGGAAATTTACGTGTCAAACCCTTAACGTCTGATCACCGGTCACTTCCGAGCTATTGGGCAGTGGCCTTCAGAAACCATTTCTGTCCTGAAAAAAGTCAAACTTTTTGTGAATTTCGGCCAAAGTTTAAGTATATTGAAAACAATGGAACACGGCGTTTCTATGCAACTGAAATCGGTCCCATATAATTTGTTTTCCGCTTTACTCCCGTAAATAGAACCAAACACCACGTGCCTTGCAATAGAATACGTATAACTAGCTGATCCCATTTACTTGACCATTTACCACTTAGGATTTTGCGACATCGAGTTTATGGAAAATGTCCATTCTTTAATGAACGATCTTGTCTCAAATCGGTTGCTATGGATTATTAGGTTTTATCATGTGATTTAAAAATGGTCGGGCGTTACCGTCGGGTAACTTCTTTTGAGAAGAAATTAAAACAAAATCTTAAGGATTACCTAGGAACAACCGGGTTTTCGTGGTTGTTGTTGAGACAACATAACCTTGATTACAGTGACAGTCCTATTTATAGAAAGGAATTTCTCTTTTGAGACCCCATTGAGCAGGCCCTTAATGCATGAAACATAACCAGCACATTATTAATCCCTACACGATGCTCTATCTAGAAAAGACATTTCCCATTTAGGCACATTTAAACCGTAGGCTCCGCATTCCTCTGCTGTAGCTGACGTGAAGAACAGACTTAAGTGGACCCAGAATGCAGCCAACTGCGTCGAAACCCCACGCCACGCCTCCTCTCTCTAAATGTTACTCGAGGATTGTGTTGAGCTAAATCAGCATCTGGGTAATGGCACGGAAGTAAGGATTTTGCTGGGGCCTACGCACCAAGCAGACGTTAGGAAGTCGTTGAGTTCAGTGGGACGTGGTACTGGTTGACCTATGGAAGAGGGCGCTGACCGATTACGTTACGGAGCATATTCGCCTCGTTGCACCTTGGGGATCAGTCTAGAACATATTAGCAGTAGCATAACAACTAGGAATTCATACAGATCAAGATTAACAAGGAGATGACGAATACTGGAATGACCATTTTTGGCGTAATAGCCACCATTAGCCAACAATAACCAATACCGGGTCTGCAGCTAGTAGAGCTCAAGCCGAATTTTATTGGATAGAAGTCCAAAGCTCTAACAGGACACACTTCCGGCACGAGTCATTCGCTTCGTTAATGGTTGGTGTAAGTTTGCATGCGAATCACTTTAGTAACTTATGTCAGCATAGGAACCATGTCTTGCTGAAGCCAGTATCATCGGTGTGTGAAGAAACGTAATTTCAACTATAAGATGAATGTCATACCTTCTTTGAGTGAGCCTACGCAAGTAATTACACTGTTTAGTCTTAATTGCTTATATGATCCGCGCCGATAGAACACGGAAATAGGAACGCCCCCATGTAATGCAAATGACCTTGGGCTACATTCCAGAAGTCGTAACTACCCAAGTGTTTTGAACCTAACAATAACCCTTAACGTAACCCTAACCCTACGTTCAAGCTCAGCTGTGACCTTGCCCCTAACATTAAGCTCTTTGGTAGCAAACCCAAAGCCTACTGCATTTTGCACGCTTTCTGTTACAACGTCCTGTCCGACGTCCATATAAGCAATTCTTACCCAATTTTGGAAGGAAGTTTAGCCTTGCTTGACTGTTCGGCAAAGTAGTGTCTTTCCCTGCTGGGTAGGTGAGCTTGAAAAACGCACAGAAAGGTTAATCGGCGGGTAGAGACTGCAAAATGGGTGATTATAATCGGCTTTAGAAACACAGAGGTTCAACACAGGTGGTCAACAGAGGTCACAACTCACTTCTGGGATAAAGATTTTCATTGACTAGCATGTTTTAGGTCATAACAGCGGGGGAATCACAACCTTGCGGAAAGAAAGTGAGCTGAATTACGCCGAATATAACCACCCTCGGGATATGCATGCGTTTGCCAATCGGTTTTGCGTCCTATTGGCCAGGTTAGACGTATTTTTGGTAATGAAACCTCAAATATGGGTTTTGGGCGACAGGATTATAGGTAATTGTCAGCTAGTCCTGTTGCATCTGTAAGGTCTGTAGATTCTCCTACAGAAGCCTTAATTTCACTTATGAGGCAACTGGAAATAGAGTAAGCCGTTGTCAGAAGACTCGAGAGAATCAATGGGAGCGTTGTGCTGCAGGACCAGACATGCCGCATTATGCTAAGCTGCGCTTCTGACTATATGCCCTGCTTTCACTTACTTGTCTCGGCAGTTGATCCTTCATTGGTGGTTTGAATGAAACTCCATCAGTTACGGTAAGCGCTAATGGGCAAGCGGTCGTTCGTCTTTTTCCTCTCACAGGTGATGTGAGGTCGCGTTGTGGCAGTCAGACGGTTCAATCCTATAACTTGCCAACGGGCCACGCTAAATTATCACGCACTCTTTACGTGGTACTTCTTTTTATCAATAAAAGCGGAAGCCAGATATTTTATATAATCATTTCTTTGAGGGTACACGCGCATTTAATGGCTCATATTAATGGAAAAGCGTCAAAAAATAACAACAAGTTACTGAGCAATGGGAACTGCGTAGCAAATTCGAACAGGGCCGCTAATTGGCCAAAGTACGGCTTAGAGAACTTAAACATCCCGAATTACCTGTCCAAAGGGCCTTAGCTATTTACAACGTTCAATTTGTGATACTGACGATCAAATTATGGAACCAGATCGAATATTCAAAATCAGTTTGATGGGGAATACGCGGATGAAGCAAAAACCATGGACAGTTACTTGAGGGAGACTTTCTGCATGTTGGCTACATTCATTATTATTGTTCAACCATTATTATGCTGATAAAACCCTATGAATGCCATCGTTTGGCTAGCACACTGAAAGAAACCAGTTGTTATTAGGGACGCATTTTAAGTTGTTTAGATTTTTTTCTGTGGGCCTTAATTCAGATAAATAAAAATATAGTGGGTGTTCATATAAAAAATTAATACAATTTTACCAGGTCCTTTCATGTTAGTTTATTGTTGAGTACAACAAGCATACTCATTAAGCTGAAGAATGTCATATTTACTGACAACGGATTATATAAAATTTTGTCCAAATATCAGTTTAATATTGAGCAAAAGCGGCATCTAGGTAACTATGAGCATAAGAGACAAGATATAGTAACGCACTTCCAAAAATGAAGTTTGCTTTGTTAGAACCGTTCTGCTGACCATTACCTGGCAAATTCCTAGCAAACGGCAGAATTCATTTTAGAAGATAAAAATCCTACAGGTTGAGTCATCCTTGATGTATCTGATTTAGTTCAATATGAGTCTCAAAACCGAACTAAACACGATATATTTTGTAGTGAAGTATATCCAACATGCACCGAACTCATGAACTACAGACATGGAAAATAAAGTATGCATCCAAGAAACATTATTTAACAATTATAAAAAACATTATTATAATGAAGCCTTTTTTCAAGTTTATTCAAATACGAATTTTGCACTAGAAAAATCTCACCTTTGTATGAATGATTACCGTCAAAAACAAAACGTTCGGAGATTATTTACAATGATTTTCAATGTTCTTTATAACTTTAAAAACACTTTCAATCCTAAATACGCAAAAAATGTTTTCTATACTTATTTTCAGCCCATTTTTATTTTCTCGAATGCTACACTTGAAGACAGGTTACATGCAGGTTTAAATATATATATATAATTCCGAGGTGTTTTTAGACACTGATACAACGAATCTTGTACTCTACTATCACCTTGATTATCAGTCATCGTCGTAGCTGCTGTGATGTGATTCATATCTATAGAAAACCACGAGAGCATGAACTTGGATTTGTCTCAGGCAAAGGTTATTGCACGATGTTTGCCCACAGACCAGCTGGAGAGGCTTAAAGCTTAAGGTTACTCTAGTAAGAGATCATACCCCAGACCAGAATAGGGCAGTATATAATAATCAGTGATTCCTAGGAAGGAATCTTAAGGGTCACCTAGCTTTACCTACTCCGAAAATAGTGACAGAAAACCTGAAGTCTACTTTTTATTCTCTTACGTGTATGTTTGTTTCCGAGAGTGAGATCTGTAATCCAAATCAGGACGCATGCATTCTGTTTTGCAGTTGGAACAGAGAGTTGAACGCAGTACACACATACCTGTTGCTCTTAATGAGCCAACAACATTTCCCCGTGCATTTAAGCTGGCAGAGCGCATGAAGAATACAGCTAGCTGGCTTCTATCGAGGTGCTCATGTTAAACGTTCAATAATTATGCTGTGTGATGTTTAAGACGCAGTGTCCGTGCTAGACTACCGTACCGATTGTGGAATCAGAGCACAGATGATCTACATTGAAGAAGTGGGAAATTGAGCCTTTATTCACAGTATGCCTTTTTGAGAAGAGGGAAGATTTAGTACAGACAAATCTCTAGCAAACTGGGCTACGGGGCCCACACCACAAGCCGTAAGTTCAATCAAAATTGGGAACAGGGACCCACCCACTAAGGCTGTCGAAGACCTCACAAGTGGGTGAAAGAAATTATTCAAATTCACTGAAAACCTACTAATAAATTGTGCCTTGCAGTCATTGAATAGATTACACATTAATTAAACAGGAAATCATGCGTGGGCAGTCACCTTACTATATCAGCATTGGTGCATTCCATACGTCGCAGAAGCGGGGGGGGGTGTACTCGTAGCTCAGTTGGTTAAAAATTGGCAGTACTAAATCCTTCACCATGTTATCGTTGGTTCGAATCCCACCCAGGCCACCCAGATTTTCCCAACTGGGTCAAATGCACGATTTAAGTCTGCCGAAACCCTCTATTAATTACTTGTGCCTGGTAGACGTCTGGTGGATTCTAGATTCATTGATTAGGAAACTCTGCTCAGGCAATCAGCTTACGGTATCAGAATTGGTGGATTCCTTACGTAGAAGTAGGCTGCACGTGTAACTTGACCAAAATGAGATAAAATTGACGGATTCCAGTGGGGCCTTGGAAGCTCAGTTGGTTTGACGCTTGGCTCTACTAAAGCCTTCCCTTGGTTGTTGTGGGTTCAAATCCAATCGCGGCCATCGAGGTTTTCCGAAGTCCGTCAAAGGCATTATTCAACTCTGTCAGAATCATCTACTTATTAATTTTGCCTGGTATTCGTCTGGTGGATTCTAGATTGATTGCTTAGGAAATCCTGCTTGGGCAGTCAGCTAACTCTATCAGAATTGGTGTATTCCATACGTTACAGTATTCTGGGCATGAAACTCGACCCAAGTTTGATAAAAACCCCGGATCCCGTTTGGATGACCGTTGAATGAAATAAAGCCTTCTTTTTGTTATCATGGGCTCAAATACGACTGAGGCCTCCGAGTTAATCCAAAGTGTGTAGTTGCAAAGTTCAACTCTTTCAAAATCTTCTCTTAACTAGTTGTACCTGGTAGACAGCTGGTGGATTCTAGATTGATTGCTTAGTAAATACTGTATGGTTAGTCGGCTTACTGTATCATACTTGGTGTACTATACACATTGAAGTATTCTGGGTGTGTAACTTGAACCTATTTCAAAAAACTCAAGGATCCCGTTGGGATCCTGTAAGCTAAGTTGGTTTGCCTTGGGATGAACTAAGCCTTCCCATAGTTTGCGTAGGTTCATACCCCACCGAGGCCACCGAGTTATTCCCAAAGTGTGTCAAATGCATTTGTGAAGTCTGCCCAAATCCTCTAATAATTAATTGTGCATGGTATTCATCTGGTGGGTTGAACATAGATAGCTAAGTAATGCCTTCTTGGGCAGTCGGTTTACTTTATCAGAATCGGTGGATTCCAAACGTAGCAGTAGGCTGGGCGTGTAACTTGCACCAACTGGGTTAAAACTGATGGATGCCGTTTGGATCCTCTTAGATCGGTTAGTTTGACCGTTGGATGGACTAAATTTTCCCATTGTCATCGTGGGTTCGAATCCCACCGAGGCCGCTGAGTTATTCCCAAGTGTGACAAATGCATTACTCAACTCTGTCTTCGTCCTCTACTAATTCATTCTGCCTGGTAGTCATCTGGTTGATTCTAGATTGATTGCTAAGGAGTTACTGTTTGGGCAGTTAGCTTACTCTATCAGAATTGGTGTATTCCATACGTTGAAGTAGTCTGTGCGTGCAACCTTGATCCCCAGTGAGATAATTCTCATGGACCCATTTATTTCCTCCTACCATTAATGGCAATGGCGTTTGCTGTACTAAAGCCTTCACCTGCCTGGCGTGCGATAGAAAAGCACCGATGCCATCCATTTATTCCCAAATTGCTTCAAATGCGTTATAAAAGTCTGCCAGAATCCTCTAAAAATTAACTTGCATGGTAGTCATCTGCTTGGACAGGCAGCTTGCTGTAATCCGTACGTTGCAGTAGAATGGGCGTGTACCTAGAACCAAATTTGATAAAATTCACGCATACCGTTTGGATCCAATAAAGTCAGTTAGTTTGACCGCTGGATAAACTTAATTTTCCCCTTGTCACCGTGGCTTCAAAGACCACCGAGACCGCCGACTTTCTTCCAAGTGTGCCAAATACATTACTAAACTCTGCCAAAATCCTTTAATAATTAATTGTGCCTGGTAGTCGTCTGGTGGATTCAACATTGATTGCTTAGTAAATACTGCATGTGTTGTCAGCTTCCTGTATCAGAATTGGTGTACATCTTACGTTTCATAAATCTGGGCATGTAACTTAACCAAAGTTCGATAAAACTCACGGTCGAATGCAGTATTCAACTCTGCGAAAATCTTATACTATTTATTTGCTGCTGGTAATCACCTGGTGGATTCTAGATTAATTGCTATGTAACTACTGCTTGGCCAGTCAGCTTACGGTATCTGAATTTGTGCATTCCACACTTTGCTGTAGTTTGGTCGTGTAAATATGATACAAATCTGAGATCCCTTTTGGATCCTGTAAGCTCAGTTGGTTTGACAGTTGGATGTACTAAAGCCTTCTCATTTTTGTCGTGGCATCGAGACCCCCAGCAAGACCACCGAATGTTTTCCATGTGTAAATGCATTACACAAATCTTCCAAAAGCATCTACTAATAAATTGTGTTTTGAAGTCATCTGGTGGATTCTACGTTGATGTTTCAGGAAATACTGCTGGGAAAGTCGGCTTAATGTATCACAATTGGTGTATCCCATACATTAAAGTAGTCTGGGCATGAAACTTGACCCAACTGTAATAAAACTCCCGGTTGGACCCTGTAAACGCAGTTTTTTTGACTTGTGGATTTACTAAAGCCATCCCCTGGTAGCCGTGGATTCGAATCTAACCGAGACCGCCGAACGTTTCCCAAGTCAGTCAAGTGCAGTATTAAACTCTGCCGAAATCCTCTACTTATTAGTTCTGCCTGTTAATCATATGGTCAATTCTAGATTGATTGCTAAGAAAATACTGCTTGGCCAGACAGCTTACTGTATCTGAATTGGTGTGTTCCACAGGTTGCTGTAGATAAGGCATCTATCTTGACTTAAATATGATAAAACTGACGGATCCCATTTGGATCCTGTAAGCTCAGTTGATTTGACCGTTGTGCGTACTTAAGCCTTCCCATTGTTTTCGTGGGTTGGAGACCCAGAGAGCCCACCGATTTTTTTTTCATGTGTGTCAAAAGCATTATTCAAATCTGCCAAATTCATCTCCTAATAAATTGTGCCTGGTAGTCGGCTGATGGATTCTACATTGATTGCTCAGGAAATACTGCTGGAACAGACAGGCTACTGTATCAGAATTGTTGCATTTTTTACGTTGCAGTAGTCTGTGCGAGTAACTTAACCCAAATGTCTTAAATTCACACGGATCCCCTTTGGATCCTGTAAACACAGTTGTTTTTGACCGCTGGATGTACTCAAGCATTCTCCTGGTTATCATGGTTTGGAATCACACCGAGGCCGCCAACATTTTTCTTAGTCAGTCAAAGGCAGTATTCAAATCTACCAAATTCGTTTACTAATTAAACGTTCATGGTAGTCATCTGGTGGATTTAGGATGGATTTCTAAGGAAATACTGTTAACCCAGTCAGCTTACTCTATCAGAATTGGTGTATTCCACCAGTTGCTATACTTTGGGCATGTAACCTGACCCAAATGGGATAAAACTCACGGAACCCGCTTTGATCCTGTAAGGTTAGTTGTTTTGAACGTTGGTTCTACTAAAGCCTTACCCTGGTTGTCCTGGGATCAATAACCAACGAGGACGCCATGTTTTTCCCAAGTGTGTCAAATTTATTATTCCAATCAGCCAAAATCCTCTACTAATTGATTGTGCCTGGTAGTTATCTAGTGGATTCTATATTGATTGAATAGGAATACCTACATTAGCAGTCACCTTATTGTAACAAAATTGGTGGATTACATACGTAGCCGTAGGCTGTTCGTGCAATTCGACCCATGTTCCATAAAACACGGATCCCGTTTGTATCCTGTACGCACAGTTGGTTTGACCATTGGATGTACTTGAGACTTCCCCCAAACTTGTCATGTGTTCAAATATGACCAAGGAAGCCATGTTATTCCCAAGTTTCAGTATATCAGTATTCAGTATATACTGACTACTGATACTGCCAACATTTTCTAATTAGTTGTGCCTTGTAGAAAACGGGTGGATTTAACATTCTTTGCTTAGTAAATACTGCATTGGTAGTGAGCTTACTGCCTTAGAAGTGGTGTATTCCATACATTGCAGTTATCACGGCATTTGATGTTACCCATATTTGATAAAACTCACGGATCCCATCTGGATACTGTAAGGTCTGTTGTTTTGACCGTGTGCTGAATTAATACATTCCGCTTGTTTTCGCGGCTTCGAATCCCACCGAGGCCACTGAGTTATTCCAAAATGTGTCAATTGCAATATTCAACTCTGCCAAAATCCTCTACTAATTCATTGTGCCTGGTAGTCATCTGGTGTATTCTCGATTGATTGCTAAGGAAATACTGTATGCGTCGTCAGCTTACTGTATCAGAATTTATGTATTCCATACGTTGCAGTAGTCTGTGGATGTAAATTCACCAAAATGTGATAAAACACACGGATTCCGGTGCGGTGCTCATAGCTCAGTTGGCCAGGGCATTGAATGTACTACAGCCTTCACCTTGCTGGTAGGTGTTTGAATCCCACCCAGGCCGCCGAGGTTATCCTATACCGCTTGGACAGTCAGCTTACTGTATCAGGATTGGTGTATTGCGTACGCTGCAGTAGTCTAGGGGTGTAACTTGAACAATATGTGATAAAACTCACGGATCGCTGTGGGGTACTCATAGCTCTGTTGACTAGAGCGTTGGCTGTAATACCTCTTTCACATTGCTGGCGTGTGCTTGAATAACACCCTGACCGCCGAGGTTTTCCCATGTGGTACATCTGCATTTTTCAAATCTGCCAAAATCCTCTACATATTAATTGTGCCTGGTAGTCATCTGGTGCATTCTATATTAATTGCTTAGTAAATACTACATGGGTTTAAAACCTACTGTATCAGAATTGGTGCATTCCATAGACTTCAATAGTTTGGGCATGTAACTTGACCCAAATGTGATAAAACTCACGTATCCCATTTGGATCCTGTAAGATCAGTTGGTTT
Source organism: Schistocephalus solidus (assembly GCA_017591395.1). Taxonomy (NCBI): domain Eukaryota; kingdom Metazoa; phylum Platyhelminthes; class Cestoda; order Diphyllobothriidea; family Diphyllobothriidae; genus Schistocephalus; species Schistocephalus solidus. The sequence continues at coordinate 111,651 of WEDG01002874.1, read as the reverse complement.
GAGCTTTGGAGGAACAGAAGCCTTCGCTTTGATTTCGTGTGTTCGAATACCAACGAGGCCGCCCATTTATTCGCAAGTGTTTAAAATGCATTTTACTACTCTACCAAATTCCTCAACTAATTTAATGTGCATGGTAGTCATCTGGTGGATTCTACATTAATTGCTTACGAATGCCTACGTTGGCAGTCAGCTTACTGTATTAAAATTGGTGTATTTCATACGTTGCAGCAGTCTGGTGCTGTAACTTGAGCAAAATGTGATGAAACACATGGATCCCGGTGGGGCACTCCTAGTTCAGTTGGTTAGAGCGTTGGCTGTAGCACAGCCTTCACCTTGCTAGCGTGTGTTTGAATCCCACCCTGACCGCCGATATTTTCCCATTTGGGTCGATTGCATAATAGAAATCTGCCAAAATCCTCTTATAATTAATTGTGTCTGGTATTCATCTGTTGGACTCTAGATTGATTGCTTAGGAAATCCTGCTTGGGCAGTTGGCCTACTGTATCAGAATTGGTGGATTCAATACGTTGCAGTAGGCTGCTCGGATAACTTTACCGAAGTGTTATAAAACTCACGGCTCCCGGTCGGTACCTGGTAGCTCCTTTTTCGAGATTTCTTTGTCTACGAAATCTTCATAAGTTCTTCATGGATATTTCCCATCCAGTCCACGTGAGCACTTATTACTAGTCTGAAAATGCCGAGAGACATTGATTTTTACTTGAAAAAATCGTTTAGGTTCTCGTGCAAGTGAGAAGCAGTGTCACACCTTCCATGGGGGTTGATATTCTGTGGGAGGTTTAGACCAATTAGTCGGCTATCCGCCTCTGAAGTGGTCTGATTCATGTCGAAACTTAGAATATGGCATAATGAAGCCGAAGCATAACTGAAGACGCGTAAGATTGAACCGGACCGCAGATAAGAGTTAGATGACACTCTGGAAATTTTTAAAAATTCATAGTAAATTCGGATGCCAGTTACGTTTCAACGAAAAATTAGTCCCGGTATTTATTTAGCGTTTTTAAGGCAGCAAATAATTTCGTCCTGATTTTCAGGTCAGTGTCTTGTCATTGGTCACTCGCATACCCTCTTTTCCAGTAATTATTTAACGCTGCGTAATATTTGTCGGTACATTGAGCATTACATATTTCATTACATATATGTCAGTATGGCCACTCCGATTCAAATTTTTATATTTTAACTCAACCTCCATCACTGTCCTTCAGCAGTTATATATCTTATTAAATTTATTATTCTTATGCGTTCACATGGCTGCATCTGACACCCTTTGGTTAAGTAATTTAACCTATCCTTCTTAAATTCCCATCAAAATTATTTTTAACTTCGTTATAAATAAAAAACTTGATAGTGCTTTACGCTATTTAAAAAATAATTTGAAAGTTGCTGCAGATATTATTTCAGGGACCTGTAAATCAACAGTCACTACTCGGATCACAATTCTCAAGAGATTAAAAATTTAGGCACAAAATCTCCCTAAAAAGTACATATTCCATTAAAATATATGGTATATAGAAGAAACAGGCCAATTGTTTTTAGAACGGATGTAGAGAACTTCCTAGGCAGTTGTCTGCTTTTTAACCTATAAATCTACTTTTACCCACTTTCAGGGGATTTTGTACAGTTCAAAAAACTGAATACGCTGGCATGCATAATCATGGGTTTATTTGCATCTTTCCGCAGGTAGTGCTATGGAAATACGGATGAGACTAAGCCTAGCTGAGGAAGTGTGCAAAGTGTACAACTAACGGCCTGCTACGAAAAATGAAAGGAAAACTCATATGGATGCTAATAGGTTTCTTAGACTGACGAATAAAAACGAAGTACCTTGATTGGATTTCTCATCTTCCTCGTTCGCAAGATGGTCAGCCTTCGTGTAGCGCCCATCGTAGTAGCCGTAGCTATAGCCCAGCTCACTTGAGGTTTCATCGTCGGTGATTAGCGTAGTGTACGATGGTGAGTGCAGCTTTCTCGGTAGGAAGGCGTCATCGTCCATGAAGGGCACATCATACCGGTTCTCCTTAATCCCCTTACTCTCCTCCACAGCACTCAAGGACTTTTCCACCTTTGTTGGAGTAACTGCATCTGGATAGAGGTAGTCATCGTTGATAGCTGGTTCGGGTTCCAGAAAGCATCGTTTTGGGGCCTGGTGATGAACACGTGTAGGTTTGTACAGCGCTATAGGCAAGGTTGCTAACGTTTGGTTCTGCCTTTCTCGGAAGTCGCCTGTTCTTCCTTCAACTTCACGGCAGGTCTGATAAGGTTTTTTAGAGTAGAAAATTCCATAACCCGGTAGAACTCGGCCCACAAATTCCGCATATCGGCAATCGAAGTCTTCGCTAGCATGTCCGTTTACGTGTATTTTATCCTGCTCAGCGATCTGGCCAAAATCTTTTCTGTACTGCCTACTGTCCATGTACTTTGACAGAGATTTTGGCATTTCCTTAGAGGGCATTGTTGCCTTAACACTAGTTAAGGCTCCAGCAACTTCGACCTCTTTTTCTTTGTATGGTACCATTTCCAACAGCAGGATGCTCCCATGAAGTTGAGGCCTCTCCTCACACTGAAATATGTGATGCTGTTGGAGGCTTTCAGGGGGCAAATTATGTATTGCATCCTCAGTTGGATGAAACAACGAATCTTGGTTCAGTAGTAGAGCGGTATTCATCACTGGCTGACGTTGGAGAAGTTGGAGTTTCACTATAGCATGCCTGGTAAGGTCCCTGCTTCCTTGCTCCACTAGAATGCATACTTTCACAAAGTCTGGTCGGCTCAGTACCCGAGAGTTCTAGTATCTCGCTTGAGGTCGCCTGCGCAAACTCCACTCTATGGGGTTCAAACGTCAGAGGCGTAGATTCTGAGGCAAAGGGTAACAGGTGAAGTTCTTTAGAGACATTGGTTATTGAGGCAACTGGTGGGCTTTTGCAAGCCTGGGACATGGGGGAAACCATATTCAGCTGCTCTTCCAATATTTCCTCCCTCGGTACCTCGGCCGAGTTGGTTGTTGCAAAGAAACATGCTAATACCTCCTCCACCTGTGGTGTGTCATTGACCGATGTGTCTGCCAAGGCCGCAATGTTGAGATTTTCCCTATTTTCGTCTACTGGCGAGCGGGGTATTTCTCCGAATATCTTTGAATTGTTACTGTCGTAGAGTCCATCCTCAAATTCGCTTAAAAATGGGGTATTCTGCTGTGAAGGAGGATCAGACGTCTCAATCATAAGTGCCATTGTTGGTGTGACATACATCGATAGGGGACTCTCCAACGCCGCAGCATCAGCAGACATGCTGGGTATCTCGCTTAAGGTCGCCTGCGCAAACTCCACTGTATGGGGTTCAAACGTCAGACAAGTAGATTCTGAGGCAAAGGGTAACAAGTGAAGTTCTTTAGAGACATTGGTTATTGAGGCAACTGGTGCGCTCATGCAAGCCTGGGACATAGGGGAAACCAGTTTCACCTGCTCTCCCAATATTTCCTCCCTCGGTGCCTCAGCCAAGGCGGCGATTGCAAAGAAACAAGTGACACCCTTATTAACCTTTTGCCTATCGTTGACTGATGTGTTTGCCACGTCCACAACGTTTAGGTTGACCATATGTTCATAGGATGGTGAGCAGGGTATATCTCCATGTTTATTTGAATTATTGCTGTCATAGAGTCCATCGTCTACGTCATGCACAAATGGGGTATTCTGTTGTGAAGGATCATCAGTGGACTCAATTATATGTTCCATAGCTAACGTGACATCCGTCGATAAAGGGCTCTCAAAATTAAGATAACTGTACTCGGCGGCCGGTGAGGAAGTGCCAGAGATCTCACTCGTGGCACACATATCTTCCCGCTCTTCGTCATCTTCTGTCGGATTCGCACGTGGTTGTGGCGGCTTTTGAGACTTATCTAAACATGATGTTGACTCTAGAGCGTTAATAGGGGCTGCAGCGTCTACTGCTTGGCTGGGCACTGACAATGTTTTTGGCAGCACCACAGGTGACTCGCTACTAGAGTTTACTTGCGAGTGTGTGCAAGATTCTGTGGATGTCTTATGTAAAAACATCACGCAATCCGAATTTGCTAAAAAAGCATCGTCGCATAAAAATGAACAGACGCCTGCTGAGGGACACATTCGCAGAAGTTGAATCCCAATTCCTGCGCCTGGTGAGTATTGAGTCCTTCTGCAATAGGCGTTGCCAAAGCAAATACTTTTCCCTTATGTTCGGGTACCACCGTCTGCAATGCATGTTTGATGGGCAGGCAGCAAATATTACTGTCAGAGTTTTCTCCTATATCAGTGCAATTTTCGGAGGCTGTTAAAACATCAGTAATCGGTTTGTGCGGAGTTGAGGAGTCAGTCAATGTGAACTGATACGTTGAAGGGTTAGAGTTTTCGGTGGCTGATGCTACATAATGAGACATTTCGTGCTTCTTCCAAATACCATCACTGACTATTGGAGTATCCTCTAGGGGTTCCTCATTAATTTTGACCACAAGATTCGAAAACTGTAAAGGAAAGACTTCTTCAATGGAAGTGCCATCGGCGAGATCCGTCTCGACAGTCGTACAGGCCCAATTTAAAGCTGGTTGTAGTTTATCCATGCGATCCTTGTTATCTTCTAAATAAAAGTCGGATACGCACGAAATATCTTCACATTTGACAGTCATCACTGGCACTGATAATATTCTTTTAGTGATTTCCGTTTTTACCACTTCTTTTTGTTTTGGTTCACCTTCGTCTGTTTTAGAAATATGTAAACATGGTTCAACAACATTTAAATCCAACGCAACTGATTCAGGTTGACGAATTTTGAAAAATGTTAGAGCTTCATCTGCCTGGTTCTTTGTCTGGGTGAAACTGCCGGAATTGGATAAAAGCGACGGCTGCGTCATTGATAGGTTACAAGATTCCGTGTGCGTATCGAAATCTTCATTTACTCGAACTTCCCTCTTTATCTTTTCTTCTGATTGGTCTCCATAAGATAAGAATTTAGGTTCTGCAAATTTTTGTCCAATGATATTACAATAATCACCTGTGAGGTTTCTCATTGAAGCCATGTGATCTTATCACCGTTGCGAGGTCATCCTGTTGAGGTTGATTTAGGTTATCTAAGGTAACACTTTCACCAATAACGGTTCCTTCCTCAATCCATTTTTTTGAATCACCCTCCAAAGGTAAACTAAATGTGTGACCATTGACAATACTCTCGATACTACTTTGTGACCAAGAACACCTTGAATGGATAGCTTCTTTCTCGAAATAGGGGCCCAAGGTTTCCGACTGAGGTGTCATTTTGCTCGATAACTCAGCATTAGCTGGGGACTGCTCAATAACCAAACCCTCTGACTTGCCGGCGACTTCCGTATCTGAAATTGCCGTAAACTCCTGTGTTACATCTCCATATGGTACATCGTCCTCAAGAATGTCATTCGCGGAGAACAACCCAAGATCTCCTAAAGCAGTTAGTTCTTTTTTAGCCGGCATCTTGGCAGGCACCTGGTCACAGCCCTGAAGTGAACGGGAACTGATCGTCAGAGTTCCAGTACTTTCAGTCCCATGATATTTTGCGATTTTAAACATTAAACAGTCGTCCTGGTGGTCTTGTTGTTCAGTGAAGCATAGCTCCGGTTTAATATCCAGATCACTGTATTCTTCATAGTATGCCAGTTCTGATTTTCCTTTCATTTTTACCGTTATAATGTTATTAAAAGATTCCCACTCAGCTTTTTCATTTATTGTATGAACAGGTAAATGGTCCTCGTCTGTTTTAAACTTCCCGCTTTGTTCTTCATCATCAGGCACATCGTAAGACATATCCACAATAGTATCACCCGATCTGTGAGCAGTATCTAGCGAATTGGTTCTTTCTTTAGGACTTTTGTCGGTGAGTGAAGAGTTCTCTTGTATAGTTGGTGAGAAATCTGGATTTTTGAGGACAGAAGTGTTTTCTCGCCTTTTTTGAAGGCGAAATAAATTTTGAAATTCATCGACAATTTCCTCATCAGTTACATCCAAGGGGCATTTATTTTGGTTGGAGGTTGTTTCTGCTCCTTTTGGCAGTAAAGAGCTGGTAGAAGAAAGATCTCGGTGATCATCCAATTTTTCTTCCACAAAAATCGAAATTTCCTCTCTCCCAGATGAACTGGTTAGTGATGTCTCTTCCATTTTCAGGAGGATTTGAGTGCAAAACGATAACTGTTATTTTTAAAAAACGCCGAGGTAGATGAGTGGTTCTCGTCACTGTACTCGAAAACGCGTCCCACAGGCCACACCGTGACAGTAAATGGTAAGCAGTCAGTTTGTGAGCGAATTCAGAGACGTGGACGAATAGGCGTGCCAGGATTTTTTCAGCTGTCGGATAAGTTAAAATAGCTCGACTCGATAAAAGGGTTGTGCAGACCAGCCAATAGAAAACCAGACCGGACCAAATAGGACATTTCGTGTTTCAGCTTAGTCAGTAGAGGAAATATAAATGATTACATCAATAGTTATATCATAGAAAATTACAAAAAGCGGTTTGAGTTCAACAAATTTTGGTCACTGCCAGAAAGGCACCGACTTCTGCTCAAATGCAGGCGACAGAGAAAAACATTGAATTTTGTACCAGAGCATCGTTCTTTAATCAAATTATTAGCGGAAAGCGTTCCAAGATCTGAAAGGGTTGTTGGACATTTTGCCTTTCTGAGAATGAATCGTTGCCACTCAATTGCTTTGAATTAACGTCTTATTCTTTTTTGAATTCCGCAAAATGCTGTATATGATTGATGACACCAGTTTATGGTTTCGCAGTTGCACACCGCGCTAGTACATGTTTCTAAATCTAGTATACATTGTGTAAGAATCATCCTAAACTTCAGTAGGCTAGAATATATATCTTTCATTCCTTCCTGATATTTATTTATTATGGCTGATAAGTCGCAAATTTAGCTGTATACTTTTGAAACTTATTCTGATGATTCGAGTAAACCGCTATAGGCCTGATATAAAATATAGACATGATTTACACGTAAAATTCAAAATGCAAGATTAATGGTAGTTGAAGGGTAGCACGCCTATGGCAAATGTACGTTATTTCAGCTTTCTCACATAACATGCAATTTAGGCAACTAAATATACGGGATTTCATACATGCAAATAATATATTAAATCATATTCGACTTAGACTTTAAACGTTTTCCTGGAGTAGAGAGTCGCTGACCGATCCTGCTCCACGAAAAATTAATCCCATTGTGCCTGAAAACTCAACCTGGAGCGCCACAAGCATCAGAGTTAAGGAAATGGCAACATTTGGCTTATTAGCCGTCATCAAGCAGCCATAGCCAACCAGAGGTTTGAAAATATTTGAGCCCATAATCTGTTGGCTCGAATTCCAATGACCTAACCCTTTAGGCGCGCACTCGTTGTCCAGTCGATAGCGGTCGGGTGCATTAACCATGATAAAGGACACTCAATGGTCACCTTACGCGACAGCCTTTTTCGTTGTGCCTTTGGACTCGAGCGTCGCCATGAACCGCACAATGGAAAGTAGTATAGGTAGAATAACATTACTGACAATAACAAGGGAAACTGTTGTATTTTCGGTTATCTCCTAATACTTAGTACTAGTTTTTGTCCTCCACACAGTTTTAGTTGCCCAACGTATTTTAGATTTACAAGTGACAGCAGTTGAATGTATATAACAGGATAACAGCCGATGTAAAGCAAGCAATAAATGACTCCTATAATTCACTCTACCGAAAATCGGAACACTGAATTTATGTTTCTTCATGGGAAAGAAGGCTTAAACCATCGTAAACGGCAATAGATCATGCAAAGTGTGGTGTTTGATTTATTTAATCTCAATAAAGTTAAACTTTGTCAAATGAAAACAGAATGCTAATAAATACAATAAATAGAAATGAGACTCTAAATGAAAATGGTGTTTTAAAGCCTATGCATCATAATTGGCCTGATGGAACAGAGAAATTTTCATTGATATGCGCTCAAATATTTCAGAGTTTAAATGCTCTTTGCAGTAAAATAAAACAAAGATTTCCAATATTCTTGAGCAGTAAGATCAAGCAGAATGTGTCCGAGTGGTACTTAAAATACTTCTTTTAAATTTGGCAGCTTTCTAAAACAAAGTGCCAGCAGAAGTCCAAGATCACTTTTTTCTGACAATGTTGATAAAAGCATCCCATGAGGACGAAATTCACATAGAAATATAATCGAAATCTCACAAAATAATGCTCAATGAACTAGTTTAAAGATTCTGTACTTTATGTTCTATTAAATGGCTTTCTACGTTGCCGAAGCTCAATTTAGTTGAAAATATCCCTGGGGTAAATGCTGAAATTGCAGACACCCAAATGCCTGAGTTCTTTGGTTTTGCTTTCGCCTCGGGTTTCGTTCAATTTGTCTCAGATCGCGCTTGTTCGTAACAAAATATTGGATTTTATCATTGTGCATGCTGGGAAAATTTCCTTGACCAGAGCATAATAAATACTGTGCGATGGTAACCCTGAAAACTTGTGTAAATGTTTGTAGGGCTAATATACCCACGATGATCATAAAATGGTCCCATTATATTCCCCGATTAATATGTAGGGGGTATTACAAGTTAATTTTATATAGGACGATGTCAAAGGTATTTAATAAAAACTTAAATAGTCTGTTTTTGTTCTAGCTAAATTCATTTGTCCTTTCTCTGGTTAGATACTGTCCCCTGATTAAAGGAATTTTTTTATTGCCTTTATACCCTGAGAACACCTGGTACCTAGCCAGCGTGTTTAAAGGCTACCATCGGCAAACTTTACATTATTGAAGTTTAAATTAAAAAAGGAGCTATTGAAATTATTTCTTTCACGTTTTCCAACAAAAATATTTGATCCGTTAACGCTTGCACACATTTGCATATAAAACTCACTGATTTCCTTTACCAGCTACATGACTAGAAGTTTTTTCATCTGTAACTCCAATAACAGTGTTAATAAGATCGGCTATTGCACTAACACAAGAGACTTATGTCCAGTGTTAAGTGCAAGCATTTTTTCTCAGAAAACTCGGATTGTTAAGTAAATGGCTTCACCTTAAATCATATTTGTACACGAGTCTACACAAGCCTATGCAATCCTATACGAGGTCATTAGGAAAAGTATTTATTTGCATTAACGATAAGGATGGTCACTCTCAACTACTTATTTCATCTTAACTTAGCTGCATCAACTCGCAAAACATGTTTTTTTGCCTAGTGAAACTAGAGACTGTCACTGGAAATGTTTTCGAAAGCGACAATGTAGCGGACACAGTCTTTCTTATAATTATCGCTTAACTTCCTACAAAATATGAAATATAGTACGAAGACTTGCCCTTCGAGGGTCACTAAAAGTAAACAGCAAATCATAGAAATTACCTTGAATGAGATGCTCAGGTCTCAAAAAGGTGTTTTTTAATTGCTGAACATTAAAAAAGCATTATAATTGAAGGACTGGTTTAACTCCTGCCAGCTGTGCACGGGAATATTTGAAGTAATTTAAAGCAGCCATTTAAATTCCCAAATGGTTTTTTATTTGTTTGCTATCAACTCTGCTTCCGATAAAAAATCAAGTGGACATCTTACTGCGTAACTTCATAGGTTAACAGTTTTAATTTGTAATAGTTACGACAAAGTAAAATCAAGGAATGAAAAGTTGACATTCTTATTGCCAGAATTCCTGAATATTTGTGCATATCACGAGGACTAGATTCGAAATACCGAAGTTTATTGAACCAAACGGATGTGGTTGAGGACATATAGAACGCGTGCTGCTTATTCCATGCATTCGCATGCCTTTTCGAATGCAGTTGATTTCAGAAATATCGATTTTAAGAAATATATTCCACTAAAAATCGAGCTTAATATGTATACCTACCTGGGATGTCAAAAAAACGGAAAAATAAGTAAAGCCATGTGTTCAAATAAGTTCATGAAATGTTCAACAAAAACTCCTATAACATTTAACTTAAAAGCTTATTTGAAGAAATACCATAATCAAAGCAGGAATTAAATATCGAAATACAACTAACAAAAAGCCAGGAAAATGTCAATCTGCATATCCCTTATTTTTTCCTGTGACGCAAAAAGAATGATCTTTCTTTACCGTTTATTCGGACGAGCTCAAATTTTCATTGAAAAGTAATAAGAATCTATATTGCATTTGAGTTTTCGGATGGTTAATTTGCATAATTTAAAGGAGTGAACATGTTGAACATGATTTTTATATGCTGCTAGTGCTTGCTGCCTCTAGCTAGGTAGAACGCTTGGGCTCAATATCCGGCATCTTTGCAAAAACATCCGTCTACGCGGCGAATAAAAGGGGCATTTGTCTTTGAAGTAGCATATTTGTACAAGAAAGTAAGATGCGGCAGCGAAATCTAATGCGGTAAATTAACTTTTTGTTCTTAAATATTTAATCCAGAATACATACATTTTAGATAGTAGCATCTCAGGAAATGTGTATGCTATCTTTTTCTTCCTATGCTGTTTTCAAATGGACTTCTTTAGCTCGGCAAAATGTGGTTCAGTGTCCGGGAATAGAGGAAACGCTCACTTCATAAGAAAGTGCATATATCGTGAAAAGTAAAGCAAATGTACAAAACCAGAAACTTTGGTGTAAGTTTTTCACATATATAAATATTGGAAATGCCAAATAGTGAACGAAGAAGTGATACATAGAAGGCACCGAGGCGCTGCCTCATGGCATGAATTGTGTTTACATTTCGGTGTTGTGACATAAGCAATCGTGCACAGGAGGACACCTTTATCTAAACAGACTGTTTGCTAATCTCTAAACTGTTCTAACCTAATAATGGTTCAGAGACTAAAAGTGTTAGAAAGTTAAGTTTCTTGAGGTAATTTATGCCCCTCCTTAAAGGTGAAATCTTCAATTAATAGTTCCTCCCCATCCACTCTTGGTAGCTGTTTACCCTATTTCTTCGCCTTGAGCCAACATACTGTCATATGCGGAATTTGTATCAAGAAATGCATTAAAAATGACAGTGGCCTCATGGTACGCACAGACCGAACGCAAATGCAAAGAGACCATGGAGCTGTCTCATCCATTCAGCCTCAAAAAATATGAAATATTTAAATAATATTTCAAATAAAAAAATACAATCTTCGAACCACAAAATGACATGAACGATAACCCGAGACTATGTTGGCTACTGTCCCATGCAAGGTTTTTGTTATGTTTCCTGGCATCCGGATTGACCAACCACAGGTTAAAACTAGAGCTTAGTTTATGAGCAGCTTTCCTTAACGTCTTGTAATTTTATAACGGAGGTTATGTGTGTAGTTGGTCTAGAAAGTCATCTAAATATTATTTTCTGCTTAAAAACACATCTACATCATATAAATGCGAATGAGATTGAAAGGAAAAAGCAAAGATGAAGACATCGCAGGTCGTTAGCCACCTGGCCTTCTCAGTTCACTCCAGATAATGTGCTCGAGAGCAAAGAAGAAACTTCCGACGGATGCAATGATCGTTCTAGCCATTATGCCGCAATGCCCAGCAAGGCTTCATTACCTTAATCCGCTCTTGGTTTTCATTGAAGCGTATCTTTAGAACGGTAAATATGGGAATGCTATAAAAGGCAAGTTTGGGACTGCTCGTTTGTTTTCTCTCAATCTATCTCGGATGTATTCTTCTGCGGTAGATTACAGCGCAGCACTTGAGGTCGCAAGCAATTGATTTGGTCCTATGAAGTGTGCACTCTCATTCAGCAATACGAAAGAAACTTAAACGTCAAAATTTCACGCCTTATTGTCTTATGTTTCCGTTTTTCGGCTACAATACTGAACTCTAATGATAACGGAGCAGATATGAGGAATCTTGAAAAGTTGCTTTCCGACAAAACTTAGAAAACCAAAGTGAATTTCGTACTTTTGGGAGTAGGGGTGACTTTCAACAATGCTTAAGACGCGATAAATATTCAAACAAACTCTGATTTCTTTGTATTACTACGCATTTTCGAACTGTGTTTCAGTCGTTGTGAGTGAACAATGTGAACGTTTTAAAAGGTGAATGGTCAGTGTTTAAAATTACAAATTCAAAGAAAAGGGCTAACTTTGTGACGTTCCCAAAACTACAAATGCTATATGAGCATTCCTAGGAAGGATTGTTACAGTGACAAAAGTTACAGTATGCACCTGATGTCAAATGACTGGTGTTTTACGCTTCTGAAGAGAGTATAACAGACTGGTAAGGATAAATGGGTCAGAATGGTCAAAGTCTCCTTCGTGTTGTTCAGTGCTGTCTCCTAAATATCGATTGATATCGGATATGCTTCCATATGTCACAGCTATAGCTCAGAGGTACAAACAAACGTAGCACTCTCATTTGGCTCTGCGTTGAACCCACAAACGTCAGCTTCGTTCCTCACGTGCTGGAGCATTAATGTTTTCGATCAACTGCCTCTTCGTCAAACTTTTAGTTTCCTTAAGGTGATTTAATATCATTGGCAAATAGTGGGGGCAAGTGAGTCTGAAGCGTTCAATTTTTTCTCCTTTTTTATTTTATCTGTGGTAAATGTTGGTTCTGTTTCATTATTCAAAAAAATTTCCAAGAACTGAGATCTTTTTAGCGAATGTATATAATTCGAAGAAGCCAGATTCTTTTTGAACGGAGCAGGTTGAACCGAATTTAGTGTGCAGCTGGGCTGGACTAACCGGTTTATACGATGCTTCATCCATTCGAACAGATTGGACAGCTTCTTCAGTCAGTATAAGTTAAATTTGAGAAAACCTCCCCAAGGTCTGTGTCATCCCTCCTCTGCTGAAGTCCATGTGATGTGCCCCTGCCTTACTCAGGAAATCTCACAGTTTTCACAAGAAAGGACCTTTTTAGCGAAATCAGTCCATGCCACGTCTCCCAAAGTTTTAAACCAATAAATAACTGACCATTCCTAAGAAAAAGGGCATTGATCGTTTTGTAACTTAATATTTACTATCAATGAAATAATTGATTTTCAGCAAAAACCTGAATTTAAGATAAGAACTATATTGCAAATCAACCAAATAAGGCTAAATATAAGTGTTCATAAGGAGAGAGGGGCACATAAAAAATCGGGAAAGTAAAATTTAGTAGAAACAAATGTACAAGATCAGTACTTTGTTAACTGTCCTTTTGCATTTATGACAGTACAAAGTCTCTCTGACATGTAGGTAGCCAGGTTGTCTATAGTAGTTTGTTCTGTGTGAGGCTGGCGATGAGTAGTGTTTACGTACAAATTTATTTTTTTCAGTCAAGTAGGGTTAGTCTGACTGAGAATTTTAGTACCTTCTATGCCAGGCACCAATAAACTGACCGGCTAGGTGATTACTGAGCCTAGGAATAGAAGCACAACGTGAGTTAGATGGCTCAGCGCATTTTTCTCACTAGATGCGCTTGAAGCTATCACAGTGCGCTTGGAAGGCTTCAACTGACAAGATAATGTGAATCGCACAGCCGACCCACTATGCGTTTTTGGGCATTGGCGGACTAGCGGACTGAGAAGCAGGCAGCAATTGCTCCTTCATTACGTGACCTTAATGGCACTACTACTCTTTGAGATCCGAGATAGGTGCAACGGCACGCCTAGGGGCAGCTCCAATCGCGCCAGTCACCTGCACCTTATCCCATCTCCGGTTATCTTGACTTTGTTATGACACCAGGCCCAATTTGGGGAGGAGAGATGGAGTGGTAGATGCATCGATCGTCTCTTCTCACTATAATCTAATTTAAACACAAGTCACCGTCCCTGCACAAGCATGCTATGGGGTAGACGGTGGACATTTTCGGCAACAGCTGTCAAACTGATGGGGCATATTCGGGACCTGACACTGACTAGGGCCAATCAGTAGAGAACAGTTTCTGGATAGGGGGCGGACGGCACTTCTCATTTTCTCTCAGACGCCTCTAATCGTACAGTTCCCCTCTGCATTAGCCGGTCACCTTTGCAAGATTGCCGTATTCCCGCAGCGGCATTGACATATTGTTGCCCAGTTCGATTAGCTACTTTCAATGCCACGGAAGCGACAGGTCTAGGCAGACAACTTCATTTAACTTATGACAAGCAAACAATCTCCTCGACTGCTCAACATTCCTCATCACCCACTCAGTCTAATACTTGTAAATTCGAAACTTGTTCCAATTATCGGTTCACTTAAGCGATGAGATTACTAAAGGGACAAAGCTGCACTAACGCACTTAAACATTTTCCGCTTTTCTCAGTTTGATATAAATAAGCGGTTAATCTTATTTAACTGTGGCATTTTCGACGACGTTAACTCTTTCGAAGAGCATAACTTTTGTACGCATTGTTAATTGTGCCGTGGGTTTGAGGACTTTTTGCTTGGAGGGGTGGAAATATTTAACAATGTAAATTAATGCGTTCAAAATTGACCCCTGGATTTAATTCTAGATTCTGTTAGTATTTTCATCTCATTTCACAGTTTTTCTCCCCTGAGGTTGCTCCACTAACTCTTCGACTTGTAACGGAACTGAGCTGCCTTAATCTCGTAAAAATACAAATTAACTTCCAAAATGAATTTTCAAAAAGAGTATAATAATATTTACCACCCGACATTGGATGCATGTCTTATTAAAAATAATTGCTCCAAATGTATTTTAAATTACTTTTTTTATTTATGTCTTATGTGTTTATTTACCATACAGTTTTAAAGTTAAAGGCAGAATCACACTTTGTGTTTTAAAAAACGAGAATTACGAGAAATACTATTAAAGCTCCGTTTTTCGATTACCTCAAACAGTTATGGCTTGACATAACTAGTTTTCTGCTATCAGTTTGCTTTTAAAAACGAATTCCCGATATTCAAATGTTTGGCCTTCGTCTTTTCTTGTAGAATTTCCATAATATCGGTCCATCTGATAAGCGCTTGTTCTGACTGCTATGTAAGTCGACCTACTAACCAAATAACGTCAACAATAGTTAGACCAACCACTCTTTGTCAACGCATTTACGTGCAAATTGTGCAATCAAAAAGAACATTTCCACATAGGAGGAAGCATCCTATAGCAAAAAGGCTGAATGAAACACGCATCGAAAAACTACAGATCGGTAAAATCGGTCTTTAAAACCGTAAACCATTCGAAAGACTCCAAACACCAAAGAATTACCGCTAGTTTAAATAAATGCATAGAAACCAGTTCGTCAAAATATAGATCCAAATATTTCAGGAAATACGTACTATGCATAGCCGTTCGAGACAACTTCCTTTTTTTATAGCAATCGATGACTTTTCATTCGTTTTCCTATGCATCATTTAAAAAAACCTAAATCACGTGCGAGCCCTTCGTCAATGAAGAACTACAAGAATCAAAATCCTTATGCTCAAACAAATTCAAAGATTAAAAGAGTTCTATGAAGAGATTTTTTAAGGCACTCTACTGAGGACTTGCATTTTAGTAGGAGGTTCAGTCATTATACCAATCCATAAGTTGCTAAGTTCAAGGCGAAAGCATAATAAGACGAGAACCGCCCAATGTTAATCATTTTACTGATTAATTCTGTTTTTTCTTCTTTTCATTAATGACCTAACCGCCTTCTTCTTGATAATTGTGTCTCCTCAGAATCATGAGCAGAGCGCTTCTAACGTTTCAATCCAAAAGGCACGGGCGTATCGGGCCTGGAAGGGTAAATATTATCGTTTCTTAAATCCAACACTAGTTCTAACATAAGTCTAAACCATAACCTTAATCTAAAACCAAGGCCTAAAACGTACGGTTAATACGAACAGTTAACCCTTAGCCTAGTTCTGACATTAACCTTAGACCTAACTCAAACACGTAGGACACTGTGTGCAGACCTCTCGCAGTAGCAAATCCAAAGAAGCCGGATGAAGCTGATGACTTCGCGTTCTTGCAAAGATCTGCGACCTTTGGTCACTAGCATTAGCTAATCACCTTCGGACGCATGTTTGGGAACATAAATCGTTCCTTCACATAGAATCCACGTTGCTAATAGTCTGGCCGTTAGAAAACGGTTCAGATACCCTCTGTGGAGACTGCCATGCTATCTTTTCTCCCTGACGTACCCCAAGGCCTTATAAAGTATCCTAAATAGTTTCCTCTTCTATTCGATCGTTTATAAACGGGAAAATTCCATAGTTTTTTAATCAGCACTTTTAGCCACACCGAACCCATTGAAGTATTTCAGAATGACTGCCTCTAGCACAGGCATAGCTACGACCAGACTATAGTCTGAATAGACGAGCTTCGTTAATGATACTTAGGTATCATAACAAGACTAAGTTCATTCATCGTAACATGTTAAATGGATGACAGACAGATTCAACTCATAATCATCTCAGTTTGATTTAGCCTCTTAGTCCAAATATTTGTGATTGCCGTGTGGAGAATACTGGAGGCAATATTTGCTCATCAGACGTATCAACAGCTTAGTTCCTACCTCATTAAATTACCTGCTCGATGCTTACTCATGCGTAGGAGCAGGAAAGCAAAACTTCCATCGACAGTTTTAGGGAGACCAGTTGTCAACGTTTGATGTCTGTAAAGGTTTACAGCGGTTCCAAATGTAGGACCACTATTTTCGCTTCATTTTTACTAACGTGCTGTTGCGATATGAGCAATCAAACACGGTAAAATGGTTAATCAAGGAAAAGCTCTTGCGTAGGTAGTTAAATTCGCCATGTGTCAGGACGCATTTGAGCTGCCATAGCTAAAGTTTACATGTGTTTCAACCTGAAAGTTGACAACTAGCTACATAGAGTGCCGAGGAGATCAAGTACTCGGTTAAATGAGAGAATTTTACAAAAAAATAAATAAGAGAAGATCGAATAAATTCTAGGAATGCAAACGGAAATTTTAATCAACACAGCATGCCTTGCACTGTCCAGGAAAATAAGTACTGACTTATTTGGTGAAACGCCCTACGTTTTGTCTGCGGAAGAAGGCTCCATAACATCTAGGACACTGCGTATATTCAAATCGCAAGCAAGTGTTTAGAAAATGTAGATGACAACTGCCTCTTTATCGAATGCAGACGTAGTAAGGATGACTGGTATGGACATCGAAACAGGACGCGGGAAAAGGAACCACCCACACTGCATGTGACTCTGCGTCAAATTCCTGGGAAGTTAGGTTTAGGAGTACAGTCAAAATAAGGGTTAAGTTTGAGTAAGGTCTAAGGTTAATGTCAGAACTAGGCTAAGGGTTAACTGTTCGTATTAACCGTACGTTTTAGGCCTTGGTTTAAGATTAAGGTTACGGTTTAGACTTATGTTAGAACTAGTGTTGGATTTAAGAAACGATAATATTTACCCTTCCAGAAATTTATCGCAAGGCCACTTTTGTAAAGTGCGTGAGGCGTTTATATCCCCCTCGTCCTGTTTAGGCAGCCATAAAATTCCTTCTCACCCGTAAAAACATGTAAACTGAAACGTGTCTGTTTACTTTCCAATATATCTTTCTAAGATTCAATTATTTTATACCCATCAGGAGAAAATTGCCAAAATGCATTTTGCTGAGAGCTTTTACTCCTGCACACAGGAAAGAATTAGAATGAAGTATCCCTGTTAGATGGGCTTACAGGTATCGGTTTTACAAAAACATTGATGAGAAGCCTTGGGGCCCCGTGGTACCCGAAGCGGTAATGTTCGCAATACATTTCACTGCCACGACTCGTAGCATTTGAAAAGAAAATTTAGAAAGTGGGCCTTAATTGTGAATTCTTGCATCGTTCTAAATGGATTAATCTTAAGCATTGAACTCGCAGAGGGGAGTGTCATTTCCAAGGAAAACGTACAAAACCCAGCACTTTCTGTGATAATGCGAGAAAAAATAGTGTCCTCTCACTTTATGGCTACCGACAGCTCAGAAACAGACAAAATGACGACTCGTACATGTGATTTAGCTGTATTGTGATGAGCTTGCATCCTATCCCCGATCACTGCTATGAACGCAAAGACCACTAACGGTTGAATCACAGGTTGGAAAATTCAAGGGTGCCTAAACATACACAATTTCTTCTTAAATTGTTATGTTGTCTTTGCGCGACTTTTGTTCGCTTATGGTAAAAAACTGCTGTTTATGTAATCCCTTATGAAATCGGGAACCACACCGCTGTTTAACTCCAATGGCACAACTCTTCCGACGGATATATTACAAATCCAAGCCCCACACAACAACCCACCCCACACCCCCCAAAAAACAACCCCCCCCACCAAACCAACCCACAACCAAAAAAACAACCAAACACCCACACACACAACCAACACCAAACACCCCCACCCCAAAAACCACAACAACAAAACACAACCCCACACCAACCAACACAACAACCCCAAACAACACACCAAAAAATGATTTTCACCACTCGCCAGCTGCAAGAACAGTGCCAGGAGATAGGAACCCCAATCGCATCTGAAAATAATTGATACGGTGAGCGGAAATTCATCAGAAATTTCTCTCGTTCACGCCAAGCGTCAGTTCCATGATGGGATGATGGCGCGCGTCATTGACAAACAGATGGTCTTTGAACCTTGCACGGTAATAAACGGAATGAAGTAGGGCTGCGTAATGCCCCCACCCTCTTCTGTCTCATGTTTTCTGACCAACTGATGGACACCAAACGTGATGAGCGCCCTGTGACACGTATTGCCTACAGGACTGACGGGCAGCTCGTTAATAGCTGGCGCCTGCAGGCCCCAACACGAGTGTCTACGACTATATGTTACAACCTGCTCTTCGCGGACGACTTTTCCCTCAATACCACGACGGAAGAGGACATGCAAAAGAGTATTGACCTTTTTGCTGCCAGCTGCGCCAATTTCGGACTAACAATCGCGTGGCCAAAACGGTAGTCATGCACCAACCATCCCCCAGCGTGGAATGCAAGGCTCCTCAAATAAATTTGAACGAAACCCAACTCAAAATAGTGGAACACTTCGCTTATATTGGGAGCGACTGTCATATAACATGAGAGTCCACAACGACTTTAAGCATCAGGTCTCCAAATCCACATAGGCATTCAGCGGGTTCCAAGCCTTCGTGTGGAAACTTCATGACTTTCAACCAAACACTTAACCGAAGATTTACAAGGCTGTCGTCTTGAGGACATTCCAGTATGGATCGGAGACGTGGATCTCCTACTCCAGTCGAGACAGGAAGCAGAATTGCATCTATCTCAACTGTCTCCGCTAAATAATAAAACTGAGATGTCATGACAGGATGTCGGACACGGAATTCCTGGAACGTGCCGGAAGCCGCAGCATCCACGCCATGGTGAGACAAGTGCAGCTGCGATGGCGCGACCCCCTGGTGTGAATGGAAAACGAGCGAATATCCAAACGAATCCTCTTTGGAGATGTACCTACTGGTGCTCGCCAACAGGAAGGATAAAAACGACGCTAAAACGACACCTTGAAAACCTGTCCCGCAAATCAACTCGGCAACTTTGGAGGACCTTACCCAGGACCGACCGGCCTGGCAAAGAGCAGTGAAGGCAACCGCAGAAATCTACGAATAAAACCGGATCATCAATGCCATGGCAAAACGACTCCTCAGAAGTCATAAGCGCCTCGAATCCACTCCACCAATACCCAAGCACTCCCAACAGACACGTACTGCAAACGAATCCCAGCGCGCGAATCGGCGTCGGACGCAATGCAACAACACTCTGGCAACATCAATTTCTGCGTGAACGAAAGCCCCTACTGCCACCCCTGCTTCAAACCCCTCGACCGCGAACATACCCAACACCAGTGCTCAAAGCTCCGATGCCTCGCCATTCTCGAGCGCTGGTACCATTCTTTCAGCTGTGACCCATTCATCGGTCACAATGGCAATCGCCATCATCACCACTTCCCTCACTCCCACCTACGATGAGACCTCCACCGATGACCCCCCCACCTGCTACCTACACCACCGCCACTCATTCCACTAGCAATAGGGACTCTATTCTGACCTGTCCTGTTCAAGATGTAGAAAGAAAATGTGACTGAGAGAAAATGGGAAGAACATGGAAGGAAGTTTTCGCAAGTTTACCTTTTGCCACATCACATAAAGATGGTTGTCAACATAGCTGTCCCGAGATGTCAGAAAAATATCAAGCTGAAAGCCCGACTATACTTAATCTGGGGTGCCATTCAACGAAGTTATTTAAGTTGCATGAAAATGAATATTTTTAAGTCGGATAATCGTAACCTCGAAGTAAGCTATCTTAAAAAGCCTCTGGTAAATGAAGAACTACGTGATTTCTAGCGCATTTGTAACTTTGCACATAAAATACAGAAACCCTGTACTGTTCAAGATAACATAAATGATCTTTGTCTGCATGGCAAGATGCCCGAATAGTATGATTGTCCATTTTTTGACGCCTCTCATTTGCTGCAAATAAAGATACGAGTGTAATAGATAAAAGGATTTGCAGTTGCGAATAAGTACGCACTTGAAGTATTACCAAGATAGGTTTAAGGGTCATATGGCTCACCATTGTAGGAATGATGTCCGCTCTCGCTACTCTTGTTGGTAGTTGCCTTGCTTTTATTACACTTCCCATCTTCCTCCTAGTTTTCTCCGAGTAGTCCTTGTGACTGCGAAGATAGAAACATAGACACTGATCATGAAAATGCCGCCTGTGACTGGTTTTAACAACCAAGGGTTCCTTTTGGTAGAAACTGCCCTGACGCGCGTTTTCAAATGTTCAATATCCGTTAAAGAAACGCTGGTGGTATGTTGACGCGAGTGCTGTGGAAGAGTTAATAACACCACGCAAATCTATTTGGACCGCATTCTTTAAGTTCAAAGTCAATTTGGCCAGCATATGTCGGCTTCAGTCGTTCCCAATTAGATTTAAATAATTAAAGGATGCCTGCAAGTAGAAAAATCATGATGTAGGGAGGAGAAAGATGAATATTGCAGCCAATCTTCTGATCAGCGTCACGGGTTAGTGGCCACTGGCACAATACTTTATATGCGGCCGCTGACTTTTTGGCTTCGGGCCATGACAACTGCGGGGCCTGTATGAAGAGTCTCTGATGGAAAGTGATGGACTGTCTGTCAGATTACTAACTGAAACGTGTAGCCAACGGATCTTTTTCCACCCTTTCCAGAAACCAGCCGGGTGATACTGAGGTTTTAACTTTAACCGAAAAGGCGCAAAAACGGTGGCTCTTTCGCTAGGTACTCGAATATGCCTACAGTTTCTTGCACGCAATTGTGCCTTTTGACCACAACTGAATTATCCTTTTAGGGTAGGAGTGTAAAGGGTTCAATCTGTTGGACAAATAACCAGTGAGGTCTGCACAGTTATGGCATCATTTTAGAGATTCCTTTGATAGAGGATGATACTCCTAACCTTCATTTGTCCCTGAACAGTACACGAGTTCAAAATTCATGCATTGCGGTAAAATCCCTCATTACTTGTAGATAACTGTCCCCATTAGACCACGTAAGCGCATTTGCAGGTATGATTTTTTAACGTGCCTTGAAGAAGTTTGTTGAAACTGTAGGATTTACCTCTTTAATGAGGGTTGCACAACGGAGAGTCTTTTGGTGCTAATTGAATTGCTGATGGAATTTCACCCCTGAGACATATGCGCCAAACTTAACTCAGGCTATGGCAGGATGGGCAAGTCGTTATAATCATGGGTAAATTTCAATGGATGTATTTGCGACAGACCCTTAATTAACTCAATGAAAGGAATTCTTCCCGCAATCCCAGAGGCTGGTTAACGACGAGCTTATTGCTTATAGAGTAGTAAATCGTTGCCCTCCACTTTTCTTAGTCGGTCAAGTTGCTGAACATGTTTGCTTCTCGTATTTATGTGAAAGTTAAACGTCTTTTCGTCGTTACCCTCAGTTAGCTGGTCAGGGCTTCTGAGGTGGTCACTAATAGACGCAACATATATCTCCATTTGCTTATATTTACCATGTATTAACAGCCCTAATATTTGACAATGGACAGGGAAATTTAACATATAACGGATCCATACATGGGTATTTTGTATCCCGCTTCTACCCAGCATGAAAAAAACACTTTTCGCAAACTTGATTTGTAAGTATACCAAACCTTGGTAAAACGGGATATATTTCAGTCGAGTAAGGTGTGTCATTGTTACTGAAGACTAGAGAAAACATGAAAACCCACACAGAAACCACGTGAGGCCCCAGTTCAGAGGCAAAGCACTCGGTGTGCTGTCAAGGTTTGACAATTTCTATCCGGATATCGACGCACATTTGCCCGTTTCTGTGGATGTTTTCCCCAAGCTACAGGGAATGACACAGTCTTTATGCAAGCCTGACAAGCCCATGAACATACCCGCATTGCCTCTACACACTCGCCGATGTCTGGCAAATAACCAGCAAATGTCTCTCAGACTGAATAGAGCAGGTGGCCTTTGAGGCAGTGACGAGGGAATATCAAACAGAGACGGCAGGTTAATCTGATGCGAAGCAAAGAGTTCAAAGTGGGTCGATAAGAGTTTCAATCTCGCCCAGCGACTGTGTGCGAGTTTTTTTCATATCCAATAGACCACAAGCACTATGAAATATCTCAGTTGCTGATGCAGTCACTACTTTTTTTCGAAATTCCAACATGCTAACTGTACTTTAAATGTTACGTATAAGTTACCAGCTTCTGATATTTTCCCAATGAGCCTCTATAATGTTTAACGAATCGAAGTACAATAGGTCAAAGTAATGTTTGATAATTTGGACTTAGATTGTTCGCTTAAGGACACATTTATTTGATGTGAGCTCATTCAAGTATCGATTAGCAAAAGGCGTAGGAAAGAGGAAACGGCCAATCTATTGGATAAGCCTCGTAGTCTTGCTTTTACATTTTAACCCCACGAGTCCCTTCGTAAACGTGTTGGTTTTGCTAAGGCGGTGAACAATATTACCCCGCCACCTGACACACCCAAACGGCTAATTGAGACGTGGTCCGGCAACGCCCATGACGATAATATAACTTACGGACAACGAAACTTGCATTAGACGACATGGAATTTGCAGCGTGAAGGCTCAATGCGTAGGTTATAAAGGAAATAAAAGTCGAATATTTAAAAAAATAGCCAACATGAAATGGGATTTCGGGTTATAAGTTTGTAATCTGTTAAGGTTATAGGCAAGTTTAAAAACTACCTTTTCCAACATGCGCCCTTTACAAGCTCTTCCTAGCGTGACTGCCGGTCATCTGTTTGCAGTCTTCCATTCCCTACTCTGTAATCCACAACTCATTTTGCTATACTTACCGTTGTGAACCCTCACTCTAATAAATGCTCATCCTTGTATATACATAATTTGATGGTGCCTAACGGATTGTGGTCAGAGAAGCACCATGAACAAAAAAGTAATAAGTTAGCCCCAATTTGGTCGTAGACGTGCGCAAACAAGAAATATTCCACGATGTCGGTTCATAGAGAGGCATCTCTCACTTCCGATCGACTATCACGGTTATGGACAAAATAAAACTCATTTATCCATAGGCACTTAGTTGCAGGTAATACAGCTCTGACGAAACGTTGATCTATCACAGTTATGGACTAAATAAAACTCATTTATCCATAGGCACTTAGTTGCAGGTAATACAGCTCTGACGAAACGTTGAGCTATCACGGTTATGGACAAAATAAAACTCATATATCCATAGGCACTTAGTTGCAGGTAATACAGCTCTGACGAAACGTTGAGCAATCATGCTAGCTGAGAGTTTGTGCCTTCTCCCCTGAAGGATGACCTGCTTGGTAACGTATCATAAGGTAAACAGTTGCACCAGCTCAAAACTGAATCACAACTATCGTTGCAAGATTTCGTATCTGGTATAGTTGACTACCACAATAATTTGGAGCCCGAAACGCAGTTGATGGGTTAAAGAAGTTGCAATTGTGAAAAGTAGATAAGAGTCCATCCGAACAGAAGCCGTTCGTTTTATTTAAACTGCAAATTCTTGCCTTATAGATTGAAATGTTCACAGTACTTCGAAGCGAAGAGCGCAGTTAAAAATCCATCATTTTTTATTTGGTAGAACACCTGGAATAACGAATCATAAAGTGAAAGCTATGATAGCCGGGACGGAATCAAAATTTCGGTTGTTCGAAATATGTTCTGTTTTTCTTGCTAACAGAAATACCCGAGGGTTGCAGCTTATGCAGAATTTTGCAAAGCGGGTAAAATTTTCCATCACCTAGATGAGAGAACATGTGTCCGCAATTGCGGAGCTTAACCACTTGACTCCGTCTGACTTTGAAGATAACTTAATGTAGCTTTTAATTCGCTATTTAAAATATTTTAAAGCCTCAATAAAGGGCAGTCCAACTATCGTGAGAGACGAGGTCACGCCGGGCGCAGGGACAATGATGAGTGCGTGAATTACTTTAAATTGATAATGGACTTGCGCAGTATCTACAACACTCTCTTGCCCTCAGTCACCTGAGCCAAGTTTCATGACACGGATGAGAAGATCAGAAGCGCAGTAATTTAAAAAAGTTAAACAGCACGTCAATGTACCTCAAAAAGGCCTGGACTGCGCACCATGCATCAGAATTTTTTTCACAAACAAGAAGGGGCTTGATTGGATCCAGCAAAGTATAAAGGGTGCCCAAATGTACCCGTAACATTTGGGAAACGTTAACTACTCTTACAGATTCAAAAGACTTATAGATTGTTATTGCTTTAATGAAGACAGATTATGCCGACATTTTCCACCGCAATCTTGAAAAATTCAGGTGACACCTCGCACTATGTCTATTGCATTTGCTGAAGGTCCTGAAAGAAACCTACTCCAGAGATCAGTTTTCGCAGATTGAATATATGCCAGTGAGCAGACTAAGAAAACGTTACGTTTTGAGCCTACTGGCTTTCTCGGAGGAATACAGTGAAAGGTAAAAATCTAATATGTCGACCACATTAATAATACTATGAGCTCGACTACTTAAGTAGTTTAGGTAGGCATGTAATACTGCTAGTACAATCCAATCATTTGGCCTAAGTTACTTCACATGTTAATGTTAAGATTCGATGGCAGGTATTTGGGTGCGGTTTAGGGTTAAGGTTAGCTTTAGGGAATGGTTTAGTGATTCGCTCGACATTTTAACTTTCTGTTAATTTACCAGGTTGTTACGACAAACCGTTTTCAAATCACGTGCTCATTATTAAACTGAATTGGCATATTCAAACAAACTTCTTTGCATTTTTGCTATTTTTGCCATTAAAGTTACCTACTAGTTGCTATTTTTTTCCAATCCATTAAATCTCTCATCACCTCCATTCATGCATTTCAGGAGATCTTGCTTGTTCCTTTGCGAAGAGGTAACATATATAAAATCCCTGCTCTGTGAAATGCCCTGCATATTCGCCAGTAAAATTCTAAGACGAAGCAATGTCTGCACCGTCGTAGAGATACTCAAAACCAAATGTACCCACCAGAACACAGTTATGTGATTTTAATTCTCTTGGGGCTTTCCAGATACTACAGGTGAAGCTGAATTGGTAGAGCGAAAACAGACACCGCGAGTGACAACTGCTCTCTGGTGATCGGCAGCTAAGAGGTACCTTTTTTTGGCCAGGGTCTCGCGATCTTCTGTCAGCTGTACGTGCCACGTTAGCGTAGGGCGCAAAAGGTGAAAAAAGGTGACCCATATCCAGAGACAGTATCTGATACTGTCTCTGAAGCTAGGTTAGAGTTCGAATTCGAAACGTCAGGCAAAGAAAGCTCTTGTCCCAGCAATTGCATCTACTTCTTCTCAATTACTTCCTTGGACTCGCATTTTCACGTGTATTGACCATTAGTATGTGCAGGATTATCCCGTGACTCAATAGTTAGACCATTGGCCTGATAAAGAAAAGAGCGGGGGTTCGAACTTGAGTTTCCCCACACCACTGCTTGAATAAAGCTGGCTAACGAAGGATAATAAGCCAGGAGAGGCCAGCACAGTCTCCTATGTCTTTGTCTTTAATCGCAGTCTGCAGATAACACTTTTAAATGCCAGCGAGGCTCTAGGTTGAGCTCCAAGGCGCAACAGGGCGAACCGGTCCCATAATATGATCAGCATGCGTAGCTTAGCGAGTTTACTATTTAATCAAGCTTTGAGTCATTTTTGGAATGGACTCAGGAATCATCTACATATTCCTGTATAACGTCTAGGGGTGAAAGTGAAAAGCAGTTACCGTACGTTAACTTCAAGTGAACCTGTAGTGCAGAACAGATTTGAATCCAAAATCTGTACTTTAAGATGGAAATTCATTATTGTTTGTCGGCTGGTCTGAGCAAAACTCAGCATACTTCAAGAAACAGACAATGCATATTTGGACAAGACACCTTCATCCCTCGCCATTCACAGAAAAATTAATGTCCATATTCAACTCTTTCAATGTTTTTTTCGCCATTAGGATATACTCAGGAGATAAAACGTATATCGGAGTCCAAATTTATTGACATCTGGACTATGGCGCTAATAATGTACTTTGACCTACGCCATGCTACCTTGTTTTGAAAAAAACTGCATTTATACTTAAATTGCGAAATGTGCATCCAATCCATGTTTATGACGATTGAAAAATTGATTCAATATTTATGCATATGTGCAGGATTTTTTATATGATGCCGGCGTTTATGAATAAGGTGCGTTATAGGGTTTCTTAAACTTTTGCTTAACCATAATTTCATCTAACTGTGAATCGTCCACAAGTTTTTTTATAAATGGAAACCTGCGACTCAACGAGGAAAAACAGCAAATCCCACCTCAGACCTAAAAAAAATTCAATTTCAAATCGTAGTTTGTGTTAACAGCCAGCAACTCGAATCACATAATGAGTAACGAAAAGTTAAATGGCAGTGCATGTGAATTTACCAGTACCAGCTCACACACTTCAAATTGTTACTTTATAGACAACCCTTGAACCTGCAGGTAAACGAAGACATCAAATTTTGTTCACTGCATGTATTTGTGTGTGGGAGAAGGTTATGCACAACATACATGGCGAGCTTCGTCAGTGCGAGACTTTGGGAGCACATGCGCAAGCTTAGCAGGCGCGTGCGTTTGTGCATCCGTCCGACAAGGTTGCAAAACTTGTCGCAAAGCCGTGTAATTCACGAAGCTGTTTTGTAGGCTGATTGGCTGACTATAGTCGACTCTTTCATTTAATTGGCCACACCAGCGAAGCATGCCTTGGCGCGCTCTCGCCCCGAGAATTGATTAAATCGAGGGCTCAGCACTAGATAGTTCTCACGCGGACAATTTTAGCGGCTAAAATTTCTCTACCACACGTGCACAAGCCATGGAAGAACACTCAGAGCCTCTAGAGTTGCCTTCTGAAGCCGAACCCATCTTAGAGGCCTCATCCTCAAGTACATCCAGGGATGTAATGCGCAATGATGGCCTCCAATTGGGTGGAGGAGCAGAAGAACAATGTGACACCAGCAGTGGCGATGGTGAACACCAAGGTGTGGATAATGCCAACAAAGCTCCCTTAAACAACCTAGAAAATACGGAAGATCGTGAACAGCTCCACACAACAACTGACTATGACTTGAATTTGACAGAACATTCAATCGGAGTGGAGCATATTCAGGAACATGCCTGGCTGGAATCGAGAGAAGAAGCGCAACACGTTCAGCCCGTGAGTCTCGAGCAAATGACGAATGATCAAGAGGAGACCGTGCCAACTTCTGCAGCATACGAGTCTGCGGAAACACATGTTCCAAACGGTTATACCGGAGAAGAAGGAACCGAGGATATGACTCAGGCGCAATTAAACGAGATTACTACTGACATTCATCAAAATGGCGGAGAGGTCGGGAGTGAAGTCGTAAGCGAAGGAGATTTATGTGAAAAGGCTTTTGCTAATAATGGAGAGAGGGATAATTTTGAAGGGTCCACGCAGCAGGAAAAGGAGGAACAAGACATGGTTGCTGAAGATGGCTCGTCCGCAATATCCCAAAGCGCCATTTCCTCCGGCTGTGAAGCTTTCTCCACCGTTGAGGCTACAAAAATTATGCATGCAGAAGAAAAGTATGAAAACTGCTTCAATGAGCCCGTTAATCACCCCAATAGTGTCCGAAAGAATGACATCGAACTGATTCCCGAATTTCAAATTCAGTCATTGGTACCAACCAAAGTGGAAGATTCTCGTGACTTGGAAGGTTGTGAGCAGCCCCAGGTGATTCAAGATGATCAAAGTGTCATCAGTTGTCAAGAGAAACCTATTCAATCTAAGAAACCGTCCGAATATCTTCAAAGCAACGCTCAGGAGTCTGTGAGTCAGAAATTATTAACAGAGGACAGTGTAACTGCCCAGCCCTGTACCGAAATGCCGTGGAAGATTACTGAATACGTCCAGTCAAAAGAGTATAGTCCCGCTGCCGAAAAACAAACTAAAGAAGACGAGAAGGAGGAACCGAATCCAGTACAGGCTGAACCTGAGAAAAGTTTGTTGAAGGAGCAAGTTACTTCAGGTAAAGAGGATTTTGAAGCAAGATATGCCGATTTTGTGGGACGTATTCTTCCGGGCCATGACATCTATAATTCCCGGAAGGAGACACTTGGAAGGGAAATTCCCCGTGGAGGCACATTGCACAGGCATGTTGATGCTCGTTCACCCTATGCAGTGCTATGGGACACTTCTAACGCTTCGCTGCGGACCAAGTCAGCCACATTGGGTGCCCGATCACGACGACTGCCAACGCAGCCTCAACCGTCGATTAATGACGACCACCTTTTTCCGGACTCCGTGACACCCTCTAAGGTGGATAAAACGTTAATAGAATCACAAAAAACCAAACAATACGACGTTCCCTTTATGGATGATGATGCTTTTCTTCCACACCGAATGCGCTCAAAGAGAGGTCAGGGGGATGAGGAAAACGAAGACTCGGACTCCGATTCAGATTATGAGAGCGGAGACTTTTCTAAGTGTTTGCTGGAAAAAAATCACTTAGCTCACCCAGATGAAACGTCTACAAACTCCAGTAAGTCAACCGTTTATTAGTGAAGTATAACTATTCCATCTAACTTTTCGAAAGTAATTCAAAAGGAACAACAAGTACAACACAAGTTATGCCTAATGCGTTCATTACTTTAAATTGGTGCTGCCATGTTATCTTGGGCGTTTTGTGTACAGGAAGCTAATTTTCATCATAATTTGCCCAAATAAAACTCTGAAGTTTTAATATCCTAGAGGTAGGGATTTTTTTAGAACTAATACTGATTGGGGTCAAATGGAATATTCAAATTCATCGGGTTTCCGAGCAAGCACAAGATTCTAACATGCTTACATTTATTTTAAGAAAAGGAAAAGTAATTGATAAGAGATATTAAATTGACATAGATGGTATTATGCAAAGAATTTTATCACATTACTGACATACTGAGGAGTGTAGATATTTGATAATCGTGAACTATTTGCCATATAGGCATTCAGTTATGTGCGCTATAGTAAATGGTTTACGGAAAAGTAAATATATTTTGCTAATCTGCATTACATTTTAACTTTTAAGCAAAAATGCGTTCTTTTATTATCGTCGTTACGGTCGTTTTAGTTAATTGAATACTCTTTTAATGTTTAAACAAAGGAAACGCATTTTGTTATACTTCTAAGAGAAAGGATTGAATCCTGAGTAAACCGGGCTCTTAAAAAAAGATAAAATAGCATTAACTGGAGCTAAATTGGCAGATTCATAAAGAGTTGAAGAAGAAATTATCATCAACATAAATCACCCACCTTAAGTGGTGACTTTTTAACATAAACGAATGAATACCTCTTGACTTCCAAAAATATCATGGAATGTTTTGAAAAAATATAACTTGCATCGTCTTTGATCTCTGTCTGTGTTAAAAGTTCACTTGTTTACAAAAGGATAGTTATGAAAAATATAGATTTTGCCAGGTGGACAAGGTAAGGTCAACGATGTGAGCTAAGGGGTAAATTTATGCCATATAAGGATTGCGATCTCCGTAGAATGGAAGTTCAACTAATCAAAATTGAGGCTAAAGTTAGCTTTTTCGGTAGGATATATGTACCCACCTGTTTATTTAAACTAAAGCAGTCACCAAATTTTACCTAAAATAAAGCTGCATTTGGTTGTTAGTAGCCAATGAACAACATGTGTTTATACAATATTTAAAACTTACAATAATAATTTAAAGAGAAATCACGATATCTATACCGGGTGCAGACAGAAATCAATTATTTTTATAAATGAATGAAACATGGATGGAAGCAAATGTTCATCTTCTTTTAGCAACTATCCCCACTTCTCATGAAAGGCAGGTAAATTAAGTCAATTTCTCATAAACAAATAAACGTAGCAAACGTTTTTATCTGCAAAATAGGGTGAAATGCCTGCCACAGGGTATATGCGCAAGTCCGCCAAAATCCCTTCTAAGTCGGAAAGCGCTGAAGGTGCATCACAAAATATGATATTGTGACACTGTAAGACTTACTGTTAAAAAAATTCATAAGGAGTATAAAGCAATGATTTTTTTTGATGGAAGTATCAACCATTTTAAAAAACGGGAAGGCAAAAAACGCAAAAATCATTGCAAACGAAAAAAAGACTTCCCTCTCTAAGCAACGTATAAGTAAAACAGTACGATTATACCATTGAGATATTATTTTAAACTCTTTCCGGACCATTTATCCTGAAGATCTCAGTGGAGTATTTAATATGGCAATCAGTAAGCAGTTCGGCAATTAAGTTATTTATGTCAAATGGCATCGAGGCTGTTTAATTTCTCTTGATCGTTTTTGTATTATTCGGGCTACGAAAGATACGGTCGACCACGTTTTCGTTCAATTAAATAAGCGAAGACGTTTTCGAAAAAAAATATTCTCAAGGCTTCATTTCGAAAAATAGATAAAATGATGAACTGAAAGATAAAAATTACTTTTCTCATAATACTGATCATTTGGTTTTAGGGGTTTCTCTGTTTGTTGATTACCAGAGGCCTTCCGAAAGTACTACAAGGCGATTAAGACTAACCTGTCTCCAAAATAAAGGACTAACTCAGAAAAATAATTTGCTACTTAAATTGCCTAGTGAGGTGCAAAGCATTCAGGGCAGCTTTACCTACAAATTCTACGGGATCTGAAAATGGGTTTGATTGAGAATCCAAAAATTCAGACCAATATAATTATTGTTTCAGAAAGGATATATTCTCCTTCTTTATTTATCATGTTGACTCGGCTTTGCCATTGATGTATGGAAGCTTTAAGATAAAGGACAGTCTGCAGAATGTATAACTTTTATTTTATGTGAGATTTTGCACAAGCGTAATCACATTACCTAGCCGAAAACGGATAAGCGTTTATTCATGCAACACTCTATGCAAAAAAGCGTAGCGATTTAGCCAGAGGGGGATTCTTTCTTTACTACCCTGTACCAAACTTTTAAACTGAACCGCAAGTTGAGAGTTCAATGGGTTACAACAAAACCTATTTTAAATCAAATTAAAATGACATACGTATTTTGCAGCATGCCTCGTGACTGATTGTGCTTTATCACTGTCTCTGGGATAAGCGTGAAAAATAGTTTTTTTTAGCTTTAACAAGAAATAAACTGCCTTTCTGTTTAAATAAACTTGCCGAAAAAAAACACCAACCGCTTTTTGGTCACATTTAGAACTTTATTTAGCATGAACATTAAATCTTTCGGCAGTTGAGGAAAACTGTCCAAAGGCAGCCCTCAGTTCTGTTCATAAATACATGTAATCTACTATAAAACCACTTCCGTCAGCGATAAATGACGGACAACTATTTCTTAAAATGAGTAAGTTACCAAGCTTTCCTGAATTTGCTGGTTTTAAGGGTGAAAAGACAATGATTTCTTTTTCTCTCTACTTCTTCTATCTCTACACGTGCATATTGTTGCCTTGCACTGATTACTTCAAAGCAGAAACACAGCACCACATTTTCATCAAAAAAGATGAATTTTGCCTTAGTATTTGACTTAAGAAGGTTTACGTGTTTCTGTAAAAACAAACATCTGGAAAAAATTCCCTTGCGCAATACCTAGCCTATTTACTTATTATATATAAAAATAGTTTCCCATATGTCCCTTAGGCTTCCATTCCGAAACATCTATTTAATTTGATGGGCAAGTTTTAACACGGTTCAAAGTCACGTTGCGTAGGAATATCAGAGAGGATTAACGTATTCCGATGCTTTTCTAAAAAGATAAATAGCTGGCCGATTTTGGAGGGAAACATACTTATCGACCAGACCCTTAAACGTGAAACTATGCGGTTCTTTATCAAAATGCTAAACAGTAACAAACAACGACCGAATAACCGGAATATATGATTAAAGAAACGGTTTAAAACGACTCGGGAAACACAAAAAGAATCTGATCCGGGAATTAAATTTTCTATCTATATGTTGTTTTAATAGCAGTGTGTTATGCACCTTAATTTTTGTACAAAAGATCAGCATGTCTGCAATCAGAAAGTTTGCTTAAATCTAAGGCGAAAACGTCACTTCTGACTTTTCAAAGTTTAAAATGTTCCATTAATAACTATAGACTGATAATAATCAATCTGGGTTCATTCATCGACTAGCTTATTATGCGTGTAACTGTCTCAATATGAAAAAAGTTAAAGCGCATTTTGTTTTCCGATAAATGATCCATTTAAATAACCAAATAAGAAAAATACCTTCAAGGTCATTATTTAAAGACGGCTTTTTGGAGTATTACACATTTAGCATAACATTAGGGAGACTCAAATAAGATGTTTTATTAGACTACATCGTGTTCCTATGGACCCTTGCCTTATGAGACACTAAAAGATGGTGCAGGCCGCAATTACTAGAGTTTAAGTGTTATAGACCATATAAAAAGACGAAAAATATGCACAGAATGAATGATACGAAGATATAAAAAACACCTGATCAGTATTAGAAGCGGAAATATGCTAAACTAAAGCGATGTACTTTTTTCAAGTATTAGTCAAATTAATTCGAATTTGAAGGGTCCCAATATATCCTGAATCATATAAGACGGGCGGCTGCAACTTCAAATTAAATGAGTTAAATAACATAGATGGATCTTTATCATTGAGACTTTTAGGAGTCCTCGCATTTAGACCACATTTATAAAACATTCTGTAGGTTAACATCTGTTAATGGCGTGTTTTGTCACTGCATATTTGAGTCTTTTACAAAATCAAATACGTTTCACAAAAGAAATGTGCAAAAATATATGCAGAGCCTACACTTCGGTTAGAAAAAATAACGCCTTTTCAGAAGCATATGAAACATTGATGACTTAATGCGTAGCCAGAGGACTTAACTAATTCTTGTGAAGTTTCAAACCAATGTACTGCAGTTCTCAGAGAATGTTTTACGTAACTCAGATATAAACAGTCAGTAGTTCTCCATAGGTCAATACACGGAAAGTTTGATGCTTCTCTGGCATTTTAGCTTACATTTATGGCGTATTGCACATTATAGCTTCAGCGCCCCACCTGAAGATAGTAAACGACACAGCTGATCAGACCAGTGTCTCAAACCTTCCAACAATTGCAAGTTTTTTTAAAAATTAATTACGATTACCCGTTGATGCAAGTATATGGTTTAAACAGAATAAATTTTCTAATATGAGTTAGTTTCCAATCATGTTTGCGAAGGGGAATGGAAGGTTCAATGTTATACTTGAAGTGTTTTTATAATGCAGACAACTCTGTTTCCTTAAATGGAATTTCGCACGAATAGATATCAGTGTATTTGTCATATTAACCCGTTTTACCACTTTATTAAAGTAAGTTCGTTTCGTTGAAAACCTTCACAAATGATTGCTCAATCTCCTATAGGTTTGGGTGTTTACTGCTGTTGTTAAGCTTATTTTTTCCAATAACTAATCAATTCCTGGCTTAATTAAATTGCACAAATAGATACGATCACTGCAACATGCTCGTTCATCTTATAAGTGATGCTCGCTGTCCCTGGGACAAACTGCAAGAATTTAACAAGTAATATATTTTGCACAAGCAAAAACCTCATTTCAAAACGGGCAACTTACATCTTTTCGTAACCTAGTAATACGGTCACAAAAATTACTTCAACATCAAATCAGTAGTAACATTTGTTCACTTTGATGTGCCCCAAACTGTCTGAAAATCAGTAGTCTTTTAATTTTACGAATAAATCGGTTTCTGAGCCCTTTATAGTGTACTGGAATAGTTTCACTGTTTCACATCGGAAGATTTGAATAGGCTCAAATAAGGAACTTTGGAAGTGAACGTGAAAGTAGATAACTTTGAACTATTCAATCGACCGGGGAAAACCGCACACGTCAATTAGACAAAATATAGTCTTGCAATGACTTATCCACTAAAAGGATGGTGTGAACCTAACGAAGGCGTAACCTCCCAGCTTAAATGGAAAGAATCAAGTACTATCTCTGTGAAGTCCCTCCAGGACCTCACATTCAACGGGAGAATAAGTGAGATAGGCCGATGGCCAAAACAGAAAACGCTACCGCTAGGAGTAAAGTTGTCTAAACAGGTATGTATTTCAAGTATCAAAATGGCTCTGACCACAGCCAAATTTAGCACCAACAAGCACTCAGCTACGATCTAAATACGGTGAGCTGGTGCATCAATGGATGACAAGCAACTCGAAACGGAAGTACTTAGAGAGTATTTCTAGTGTGCAGCTCTTCGGGCAGGATTCTCAAAGAGTCCTTTTGATTCGAGTCTGAGGACCCCAAACCTGCTCATGATTTGTGGGTGTTTTAAAAACAGTCGCGTTATCGTAGGTAATATTTTGGGCACTTTATAAGTACGGAGGACAAATTGTAAATAAACTCTAGATAGCAAGTTTTTTTAGCGTGAGTGAGTTTCTTGCAGGAATGAGAGATTTCCGTCTAAGGTGGAAGTGGCAAAAACGCCGTTGGGGTTTGATGCCAGTTTCTAACTGCAATCCAATCTATATGGCCCGTTAAAGTTTTGAAATAGAAGGTGCCAAATTTTACGAATCAAAACGTTCAGTCAATGCTGGGGGTCAGGTGTTGGATTTATTATGTTAAACAAAAATGAGCCGCATGAATCGACGTTCTTGCGATCTGAGCAAACGTATTATCGTAAAAAGATATTCGGTGATTTCAGGCAAACAACATTTTTCTCCACTCAAATGTGACGTCAATTGAGAATATTTGTTCAAACTTTCAAAAAAATGAGCGTCAAATACGCTACGCATTGTTCTTTGTTGGTGACTTAACTGAAGCCAGCACAACTCAGGATGCTTTTTAATGTTTCAAAAATTAACAATACACTTCCTGTACGGAGAATGACTGCATACCCCATTAGCGGACTTAAGCGAATAAGGGTGTGCTTTAAGGCTGCGCCTTCCTATGAAGGGCCCATAAATGTATACAAAATCAACGCTCAGTGACTGTGGCTGGCCAGGCTAAACAGGAAGCTGGAGCCAGTCGTAAAAATCAGGCTGACTGCATAGCTTCATTAGACTGATTTTATGGCGGTCTTACCAGAACAAGTCAAAAACACATAGAACACTGAAAAATGGTGAAATATCTGGAAAGGTTATTCCTGGTTATCTGCTTCCAACCGTTCGTCCGCCACAAAGACAGAGTCCTGGCGCACTTACGTTTGGAACATGATTAGTTGAGTACAATGAATTTAAGTCACTTGTCTCATCAGCCGAGGGACGGGAGAATGTTTTCTCACGATTGGGTGACATCACTACAATGAAGGACAATTTTAAATAGAAAAGTCTTTCGAAAAAATGAAAAGTACACTGACATGACTACTTCTGTTTATATTTTTGTGGGCAAATTATAATAAAACCTTTTCGACGATGTCTAACATTTGAACACGGGTAACATTGCTATTCTCCATTTATTTTCACGTCTTTTTGGCTGCCATTAACACCAAGATTAACCCTACCCTACACATAACCCTAAATCCGAATTCTATGAAAGTTTGCGCAAGGCCACCTGCAATTTTAGAAAATAGAAGCTGTCAAAAGTAATGCAAATTGGCTGGCACAGGAAATATTACTAGAATCATAACTCACGGGGAAGGATAATACAAGAAAAGTGCGGCATACTGGCATCGTGTGGAGTAAGCCTACGTAGACAAGATAAATATGTGCATTAAAAACCAACTTACGGTTTGTATTGAGGCTTCTTAGAACAAGGTGTGAGCATCGAAAGGTGTACGTTTTCTTAGTTTTAATGGCGATTCAAACCGTCAGAGTAGGCTGGCACTACAGAAGGCCCCTAAGGAATTCGCACTTAGGAAGACGACTTGTATGAAAACCTTGCTCGGGGAGAATTTTTACGTCGCCTATTCTTACTTTTCTCAAAAGGTCTTCATTAATTTTAAGATGTTTAATTCTAGAAAAAACATTCCATTTAAAAATCAATCGTATTATGATGTAACCATGAAGCCCTTTAGTGAATAAATCACTAGGAGACTGCCCATGGGATTATTTAGGATAAGCATATAACAGCCTGTTGCATAAACGTTTGCAAAACTATTTCGCACACAACTGAATTATTTGTTAATGACCTTAACTTCAATATCAATGAAAAAAGTTAATTGGCAATAGGCACACCATAGGAAGACACGGCGTCCGCCAGAGAGGTTTATTTAACATTTTCAACCCACAACGTAGGTTAAACGCGCCATTTAATAAGTCATCCGCAGGGACCTCCCTGGTCTATGAATATGCATATCTGTAATCACTACCCGAAACATCGGATGCCACATAACTCTTTCATGGTTAACTCCCCCTCCTCTTATGTCGTTCGCTGCTGCCATTGACTTTATTCTTCTTTAGTTTTCTAGGTGTTATGTTTAATATTTCATGTAAGCTGTTGAGATAATTAAATCTTTCCATTTGAAAGTATGATTTACTTCTAGGTTTTCCGTCACTTCATGTATGCGTGATTTGAGCCGGGCGCCAAAAGATATTATTGAGCAGGTGCCTATCGATCAGCTTTAACAAACAATTTACCACCGGAAAAATTTCTTTATTCAGCTGAGATTTATAATTCTTACAGGGGTTTATCGTTGGAGTTTTCGAAATATCAGCTGGATAAAGGAAGTGTTCCTTCATTCGACCAGAATTTGTCTTCCTTACTTATATTGATACATGGAGCAAAATCATTTGCCTCAAAAGTTTTGCCGCTACTTTATCTGACACACATTTTGTGACATTAATCACTTAGATTGGAAAGTGTTTTCTGCTGATATTTGCATGGAAACCGAAGATTATAAGTCAGATAGAAATACGAAGTCGGTCCTCTGCCACTAAAAACATTACTGAGTTCATAATTTAAAGTCCTGCAATCAGCAATAACCTACTGGATTAATATTTTTCAAAATTGGTAATTCTTGTAGTCGCAATCAACATAACAATTCTTTTCCGTGTGAGCAGGGCATTCTTCAAAGCTCCTGAATCAGTCAGCGCACTACGCAAACTGAAAGAAGTTTAAGCCCAATTTTTTGTGTTCTCAATTTGCTAGGAAACTACAAATACACATAAGCAATTGCATGCACTTCAGATTGTTTGAATTATGCCTATTTATGTAATAATGCTGCAATTATCGTACATCCTCTCATTTACTGAAAGCTTAGATGGCAAATCCAGCTACAACGACATAAAGCTTTTGTTCAAATGGGCTTTATAAAACCTAATAGAAGTCGCTTATTTCTGCAAATGCTAGCTACAATCTAGAACCAGGTCTCAGCAATAGCATATGTCATTCGTGGGTACAATCACCACTGAAAGGAAGCCACTATAGTCGTTTAAAGGAATGTTTTGGAGAGAGTACAATACAAATGCCTTTAATGACTTCAAAATTAACATTTTCGACTCATATGAAATCGCAGTAATTATGTGAAGCGAGTGCATAGCGAACATTAAATATATTAGCATGAATTATGGGAAAATCATATAGTAAAGTCTAAAAGTAAGATATCTGTAAATAACCTATTTAAAAACTAAGTAGTATCTGACAACAGGTGCTTGAAATTCAGTCATTTCCATAAGCTACAATCTCAAACCACTGGCAATATGCACTGTTACCATGTTCCTACGTCCGTTCGACCATCAATTTCGACACCATCGTTTTCCACGGCATTGTCTTCGACAACATCGTTTTCGGCACGATCGTTTTCTCCAATAGCCACGTTATCTTAGCTTCCCCACTTATGCACTTTCCATTTTTGCATGTAAGGCTAAAATCTACTGCACACAAGTTATGGTGCGGCGTTGTCGAAAACCGAACGCCTCAGGTTTCTACCAGTAACCAAAATATAACGAAAAGAGATGGGCATCCTCTGGAATAAGAAACAATAAGTGTCATTTGCTGGATGCCTAATCATAAAATTAAATGCAGAACTGTTCAACTTTGACATAAATTTGTTGTCCAAAGTTCATCTTAATTTTTCAGCCACAGGAGGCATTTGATCCAGAATTTAGCATTGGCTATTGAATCAGCCGTGCCAACGTATATGTCCACTTCAGTTAACACCGTGCTCAGGGTTTGCTGAAATAGTAAACAAGTGAAATCTACACGGGTCAGAGTACTTCCGCCTCAAATGGAAGCCAGGAAAACTGGTACCTCGATGGACAGGAATAAACTCTACACCCTTGTAACCTAGTGAATACGGATTGATTCCGAGGCGTAGGTTTCCACTTTTAAGTGCCAAAATGTACTGAAATCAGATATGGTCGAGGCGTATAAGCCTGTCGTTAAATGCAGTCACATGGCAACACGACGATTTGCATAGGCAGTACTTTGTTACCTAGTACGGGAAACAATGCTCTGACGGTCGAAAACAATACGCGAAATTTTGAGTAGCATGAAAAATAATGTCTTCAAGGAACGTCAAATGCCATCATGGTCCTATACCTGTAAATTCTGTCATCATAATATAGTAACCAATGGAATGAAATGTATATTTTTGTGGAGAGTTCTTTAGGTACCACAGTTAGACCTTAAAAAGTTTCGTTTGTCAGATCAAAAGACTGACATAAAAGCAAATACGTTTATGCCAGCCTTTTTGAACATAAGGAAATGTTATTATTTGCAAACCCATAAAAACAAAAAAATACAGTCATTCCCTGTATATTATTTGGCGTCATAGTACAGATATACGTCACTGCCAGGCTGAGAAAAATTTCTCGAATACGCAACATCAAAGAGCACTGGAAAACGACTAGGACGTGGGAACTTATCGCTGCTGGCCTTCTTACCTACACCAGTCAGAGGCACCCGGACATAACACCAGGGTGGCTTGTTTATTGAGTCAAACGCCCTACAGCCTTACATCTGGCCTAGGTCCTCGTGGTTGCAGTCAGAAATAGTCCAAACTACACCAGAAGGCTGTTTATAACTTGTATGAATGAATCCCGTCCTTTAATCAGATCTGCTGTAAATAATTCTTAGATATGGCTGTTCCCTCATTTGTTGCATTTTATTTAGTTTACTTTATCCAGCGCCGTGCGTTTTGTGAAAAATAAAGCCCTCACTGTACTAGTATTGTCTCCGAATAACTTGGAAATTTCAATTGGTTTACCATTTGCGTACATCTTACATCTAGTCGTACTTTTGCCTGTTTTTATTTTTAAAATTAAAGTACTCGGATTCGTGCAAGTACTACGTTTCATAGTAGTCGCCACCATAGCATCTATCGTGAAAACAATACATGCGGCCTACAACTTTCTGGCATCATGACCAATTTCATGATAATTGAAAGCAGTGTAATTTATCTGTGGACTTTCAGTACAAAAAACCACTAAATATCTATTCCAAGTGTACTCCTGCAAATTTTTATTACGTTATTTTTAATAAAAATGCAATAAAAAGGCAGTCGCTGTTTTCCTCTCTAATTCCATGTGGGCAAAAATCCCGAGCGCATCATGTGATTCCAAATACACCACCAATGCTTGTTCCTCATCTCTTGCATATTTTGCTTTTTTCTTCTAATTTGAATATTATGAAGATGCATGTGATAAATTAGTTGTCATTTCAGTATGTTAGTAACTTTTCTGAACTTTCGCTTTCTATGCGCTAGTTGAACTCAATGGATGTTTACTTCTATTTTTTTGGCTCTTAATGATAAAATTTTTCCCAACTTTTCAGAAACCACGGCTACAAAGCCAACGAATGGTATCGCTTGGCTAAGTGGACTTAAGCTCTGTGGATGCATGCGTCGTTAGTACGAAATAAACCAAAAACTGTGGATGTCACAACGAATAGGATGCCAGATTTCTCCCTATTAATTTTGAAGCAAAGTTCTGAAAGTCATTAATTCACAGTTTATCTGACACGTTTTATGGGCACATTTATTTTCCGCAAAGATTTAAGTTCACTGAAATTCGTCTGCTTTATAAATGAAATCACTTTCCGTATGTGATGCTGTTTTATTTTTCACTGTTTTTCGTAATTCGTTAATTGCCAAACAACGATTGGGGAAAGTATGGGTTTTGCAGTAATTTGAATATTCCTCGCAAGAGGCCTGTTGCTTGTATTTAATTGCACCTTACGTTGCCCAGAAGCCTTATTTTTCTGCAATGTAAACGTTAACTTATTTCAATGTGAATAAAATTTAGAAAAACGGTTTTATTTTTCCGAAGAGAGGCTTCTCAAATCAAAACCAATCAAAGCAAACAGTTTTGCACTCGGATTTTCTTTTAATTAAAATTTTACCTATGCTTAACATTTTGGATTATAAATTTAGGATTTCAGATCTCATTGTGAGATAAAGAGCGCTTGCCGAGGTGACTGAATGAAAGCCCGAGCTCCCTAGTTAACTGAAAACAAAATTAATGGGATATCTTTGTCCGGCTGAAGGAATTAAATTCCAAGAGGTCTGCCTGCTATAGCATATTCTTAACAAGCTGTAGTATAAGGCAGATCGTAAACGGCATTTTTACCGGGAACGGTAACTGTGCCAGTCAAAATACCAACCCAGATGAACTATTCATAAAAAATTTAAAACTCTCTTTTAATGTGGTATATTTTTCTAGACAGGAGAATAAATGCGTTTCAAGGGCTTTTTCAGAAACCTGTCCCGTTCTTTACTGAAAGAGTAAGGTAATCTAGGTGCGGAGTGAAGCAAAAGCGTGCCATGATACCGACTTAAAATTGAAGATCTACCGTGAGCTGCTGGAATTGTACGTTATTTTCCTTTTCCAGTGTACATCTTACCAAATGATTTGCATGAAAAAGACGTAGATAAAAAGAACAATTCTCTTTAGCTAAGGGTTTGAAATTTTCTACGCATGATGTCCACAGTCGATGTGGCGTTCAATTCATCATGGTTGCTTTTATTTAATAAATGCATGAATGTGAATTAAAATTTGCTTTCAAAACACATGATGTGAAATTTCATTTTAAATAATTCATCTTAGAAATTACACTAGTCTAAAGCAACAACAATGCAGGCAATTTGTTTTATGAACTGAACAATAAGTGACAGGAAACAGAAATCGATACCACTACATAAAAGCATTCGCCGTCGGTGTCAGTCAGATACTGAAAGAGTTGTACGACCTGATTCTGTACGATGGAGTAGACATCTAATAAATATAAACTCAGAAACGAGTTTATGAAGTAATCTTATCAATGCCGCTTTGGCAGGAAATTGTCCACTCGTCGCGACTACGCTGTGATAGAATACGTCTGCTGAAGAAGGCCTATTACAGCTCTTGACTATCCACAGTGATGTAACCCACGCCAGTATACATGCCTCTCATGCTCTTTAACTTTCCTGAATCACTGAGAAGGAAAATGACTCACGATATAATTTTTATGACACGGCTATTTATGTCCAGTAATGTAAATTATTACAGAAAACACGTGTATCAGGCTTTTTCGAATATTCTTTACTGTGTACCCTCTATGAAACCTGAATTGCAGGAAGGAGTAGGAAAACGCGCCAATCGACTTTAAGGGCGTTTTATTAATCTGGGTTTTCTGATTGATTCCTGTATACAAATGGACAGGTATGCTAAAAGCTATAAAGATCCCAATGTTTTGTGCTTGTATAAATGGCTACCTCATGCTTACGGCATTTGTAAACACTAGGCCAGGTAACGGCCTTCAGTTTGATCATATAGGATTTTTAGACAGAGAAAAATTGACAAACCTCCTCATAGATTCAAACCCGCATTCCCAGGCCTCGATGAATTCCCATGCTATCTTCTAAATTATTTGACTGCCTTTGAAGATAACGTCAGAAGTTTGAGTATATTCAGTGTAGTAAGTGGCAGCGAGGCTAATTTGACACCCGAGATACAGCGTTTTATACTCCCATGAATGAGGATCCACTGTACGCCTAATTTACCTTGTAAAATTGTACAGTCATTCTGTACATGGTATACTATATTTTCCCACTGGATGCTTACCAGAGTTTATTCAGTCATTGATGTGCATAAGGTAGATTCATATTTGCGGTATGCGTCCACATATGATGCGGAATTTAAATTGCGTACCACGCGTTCTGTTACCTGACCTTTGCGCTGTAAAGCGGTGTGCTTTTTCGACAGATTCCTGCTCCGCAGCTTTTGTTAATTAACAACTGCGAGGTCACAGGCAGCTGGCCCTAAATTTTGAGGCTAACGAGTAATTCTGGAATGATCAAACAGTTAGGGGAGTTTCATCCACACTCGCCTGTCAAGCGTGACTGTGCGTGCGCATTTGTAACGAACCACAAATCCGACAAAATTGTTAAAATGGACTGTTAGCATTTTTCGCTTCGATCCGGATGGGAATGGAGCGATTGAATGTCGGTGAAGATGTCGGTGCCCCCTTCCACTCTCGAAAGCTGACCCCCGTCCCCACGATTATCGTCGCTCTCTATCGAATCGTTATCCTCCACTCAATGTCAGCATCCTCTCATCCCGACCCTGCAGTTGCCCACAGCGTTGCACTCCCCACCGGTTATCCAACGGACACAACAGAATTCCCCTCACTTCAAAAGGGACATAGCTTCATGTAACGCTCATTTCCTTATTTTCTCTCGTGTCCTTTCAAACCTTTATATCCTTCTTACTAGTAGAACCCATTTCCGTCATTTCTGTCGTTCCTTCTAATGACTGTTGCGTTTGAGTGATTGGCATGGTGCTTAGAGAGCCTGTTCAATACGCGCATCGTCTAATAACGACTACAGGT
Organism: Schistocephalus solidus; assembly: GCA_017591395.1. Classification (NCBI taxonomy): domain Eukaryota; kingdom Metazoa; phylum Platyhelminthes; class Cestoda; order Diphyllobothriidea; family Diphyllobothriidae; genus Schistocephalus; species Schistocephalus solidus. The sequence continues at coordinate 68,524 of WEDG01002874.1, read as the reverse complement.
GCGTAACTCACCCGTGTGTGTGTGTGTGTGTGTGCCAACCTCGAAGTCCTCGGCCGCTACATATTCAACCATACTGAGCCCACACATTCGGCTTTATCTGTGCGCCGATTGTTTGTTAGGGCAGAAACTGCATACACTGCGTATTTCCTGCAAAAGTTTGCTTCTAGGTGGCAATTTAAGTGTTTGATCATTGAAACATCCTGGAAAGGGACTTTAAATAAAGCCTCTTTTACAATTATGAATCAGATGCCGTTGGAGATAAATATGAACTGCTCGTAAAATGTGCGCACTGTGTTTCTCTTGCTGATTATCAGTGCCCTCGACAAGTCGATATAGGAAGACTGATTCATGTTCCTGAACGCATGATCGTCGTAGTTCTGCAGGGCAGGTTCTGCAATCCAACCGGAGAATGCAGAATAAAGCCAGACCTTATGAGAGAATTCGGAGAAGGTTATCTGGTAGAACCTGAAAAATCGGATGTGTTTTGCGTAACGAGACTTTGGTGCCTTCTCGTTGACAATCAGGCGATTCTCATGCAGTCTTTCGCGGGTCAAATGAAGTGAAATGCGAAGCAATGGTAGCTAACAACATCGAGTTTGGATATAATCTCTCTCCTCTCCGTACGGCGATGCCGATCGCACATGTATCAATCACTGTATTTGAAAGTCCTTTTTTCCTCCTGATCTCGACAAAAGATGATATTAAATTAAACGTACTACAGGAGAATGCTATGTAAGAAAATCATTCTTGATGTTAACCAACAGTGACATCAAGGGAAATCTCATATACTAGTTTATTTTAGCCAAGGTCGTTTTGCATATAAAAAAACACCTCCTGTGGTGCTAAAAGAACCAAAAAAGTGAGTTCTAGAGAGCAATGCAGAAAAGGAACGATCGCTGGAGCAAGCAATTTTTTGGCCTGATGTTTAGAAATTTTAATCTATTCTACAATCGGAGACGGATACGGATAAGAGTCCTTAAATGCTCCTTTTCGATAAATGTCAGTCGCTTATGATATGCGGGTCGCAAATGCCGATATTGATTGCTGCAGCAAAGTTTTAAACGACACATTTAATGCCCTGGTTTAGGTGTGTATCGATACAACTGTCCTTAGTGGGAAGTACTCTTGTTTCCCACAGTTGTAATTTCGTTAAAATTGTAAGATACGACTTGGCGTCCTTGTAAACTCATGCTTTGTATAATTGGATAAATTCTATAATAAAGTAACTGCGGTACTTTAAAAAAACCATCCCTGACTACGTACTCCGTACAATACTGCGAAGGATAATCAAAAACATCTTCGTGAATCTCATTAATGAGTTCCGCACAGGAGGAGTTTAAAGCTTTCACTTAAGGGAGCCGCATCTCAGCTACACAAAGAATTTTATTTACTTTTCGCTGCATTTGCGGGGTTGTTCTTTACAACACATCCAGGGCTGATGGACAAATGTTTAAGAAAACAATAGGAGCGGTCTTGCTGGGACTTTGTACTGATGCTCAACCGAGACACTTGTTCGAGCCATCCGGCCTTCCAATCTACCTATCAGGACCGGGTCAAGAATGCGAAGTCCGCGTCCGGAGATGCAGCCCACGGAATAATCCTATAAGCGCAATTAAATAGATTATCTCCAGTGATTGCCAATTCATCCTCGTAGATTGCAGATGAAATATGTGAATTCGGTTGAAGTGCGCGGATTACGTCTAGTGACAGAGAGAGTATCTAGGGGCATTACCCACATGGTTTTTATACTGATGAGGCTGTAATAACAGACATTTGGAAGGTCGTTTGGAAAAAAAATGATTTGTTTACGGGCCCATAGTCCTCGAGCTTTATCCCTATTAAGCATGTGTCAGAGGATATCGTTCATTTAGATCAACAGCCCGGACGCTTTCTTGCTATGCGCACGTTCCCAATTATATTGTGATAATGGTAAAACCTCCTTGTAAAAGTATTTTACTCTCCTTGCCTGTGTGCATAGGTGGTTGTACTCCAGTAACCAACAGTACGTTACCTTTATAGTTAACCGGCAGCTTTTAGACATTACAACAGTCATTTGTGATGGTTTCTAGTTGTATAAACAGATAATGACCAGTCTTATTTAAGTAAATTCGTGATCCATATTTGAGTAGTCTCAAGTTAAAATCCCGGAAGAGCAAGGGAATAGTGGTTCTGCATTTTAACCGAGGTTTTCTACGGGAAACCCTTGGGAAGCACTCACATCCACGCTGACACCGGGCTTATGTATGATTGTAGACATCGATGTGTTAGTCAAATTTCCTCATCAAGCCGATGCGAAAGCAATGACCTCGAGTTCGGGGGATATGATAAACTTCTTGTCCTTTACGACCGGGAACTCGATTTGTTGCATGACCGAAAATTTCAGTTGATGTCATACTGTGCGGCAAAAAAAAACACCGGCGAAAAAGAATTATAACAGAAGGACGTAGGACTATTTCTGGTGCTCAGTTGAGGCCATTACTCAAAGTTACATAAGTATCAGAAAAGTTTTGACCAAGATCAGAAGCGCAAACCTTAAAGGCATGCTTATTCAAGAGTGTAATAGACGTGGGTGTTCTTTGACATATTTTGGGAGCACGATCGTGGGGTTAGAGACTATGGATGTGACTGGGGCGATGTAGAACCTTATTTGGTCACTAGGGTTTTTTCTCCCCAGGATATGAGCCGAGGTCAAACACATGGCTACTAAAAAACTTGGAGTCCAAAATGTGTTGTTACGAAGGCTGCTGCTAGTGGATATTTAATAGCCATGTTACGTAGGATTAATTACTATGGGAAAAGTAAATAATATCTTTTTAGTGTCCTCCATAAGATTTCGTTTTTTACAGCTCTAATGACAACAGTCACTTTCTTGCGTAAAGTTGTTTATGCAAAAAGCTCCCAACTGCTTCTTTATCATTTATACATGCAAGAACAATAAATGTTAGTTAAACGTTGTGCATATATCGTAAACCAAGAGCACAACCATACGCTTCTGCGACTGACTGATGTCCATTTATTTCAGCAGATTACTTTTGTGAAATTGATAAGCATGCTACAAGTAATGTTGCTTATACGTCGTTTTGAGAATTGAAAAGGCAATACAGAAAATTATAAGTAAGAACTGTTCAGGATATGACTGTGTAAATGTTTATCTGTATGAAATCTTATTTAATTATGTCTTTGTAATCTTAAGTCAGTTATATATTCACCTTGCATTTTATCTTTCAAATCACGCATATGAACTTTTATCCGACTTATTTCACGGCATTTGTCCTCAAATTTGTGTTAAAAGGTTTGATTACGAGGACGTTTTTCACATATTTTGAACTTTAAGATTTCACCAAAGTTAATACCGCTTGCAGGTATGTCAGTAAAAAATCACTGTATGAATTAGTTGAATTTTTCCGAAAATGTATTGACTGAAAACGTTTCAGTGTTGGAAATAAAAATATAAATATAAATTTTCTGTACTACTTAATCATCAGTAAATTAACTTAAAAATACTTTATCTTTAATTGAGTAACACGTAAATGTCCCGTTGGTAACTTTCAAATCACGCATATGAACTTTTATCCGACTTATTTCACGGCATTTGTCCTCAAATTTGTGTTAAAAGGTTTGATTACGAGGAAATGTTTCACATATTTTGAACTTTACGATTTCACCAAAGTTGACACCGCTTGCAGGTACGTCAGTGAAAAATCACTTTATGAATTAGTTGAATTTTTCAGAAAATGTATTGATTGAAAACGTTTTTAGTGTTGGAAATAAAAAATATAAATACAAATTTTCTGTACAACTTAATCATCAGTAAATTAACTTAAAAATACTTTATCTTTAATTGAGTAACACGTAAATGTCCCGTTGGTAACTTTCAAATCACGCATATGAACTTTTTATCCGACTTATTTCACGGCATTTGTCCTCAAATTTGTGTTAATAGGTTTGATTACGAGGAAATTTTTCACATATTTTGAACTTTACGATTTCACCAAAGTTGACACCGCTTGCAGGTACGTCAGTGAAAAATCACTTTATGAATTAGTTGAATTTTTCAGAAAATGTATTGACTGAAAACGTTTTCAGTGTTGGAAATAAAAAATATAAATACAAATTTTCTGTACAACTTAATCATCAGTAAATTAACTGAAAAATACTTTTTCTTTAATTGAGTAACATGTAAACGTCCCGTTAACGTTCAGTTTTTTATTCAGTGTAACTCCCGTTTGCTTTCTACCACACTGTATCCGTCTTCAGACATTTGCCATATCGCCAGCCTCCTGAGAATAATTACTTACGCAAAGAACGAATGCAAGTACTGAATGTGTAACGATACCCTCAGCAGTTATATTAACTAAGGGCCCAAACACATGTTTCTCTAAAGTTTTACCGTTGCCTGACGCAACAGCGAAGGGGTCTGTCTAATCAGCGAGGCCCCAGCGTCCCTTATATACCTCCTGATATCTGTTTCTGCTTCCCATTAGGCATTTCTTACTTGTTTCAGAAATCATGGCGCGCACCCGTAGTACATTCCTTGGAAAAACCGCGCAATTTCCATTCAAAAGTCGATTTGCACATCAGCTTTATGTAAACGCTGCTTGTTTTATCATACTCTCAGTATCGGTAATAGCTACATTCACAGAGACGGTTTCTGCTAACTTTTAAACCTCATCGAGTGTTATTAAATCTCAAGCCAAAATTGGTGAATGTTTTCGCAATGAATTTATTTCAAGTGCACACACATACTACCAAAGAGATTTAAGAGAACGACAGAGAAAACAAAGTCCATTCTTTCGCAGTTGACCTTCAAATCACAACCGGTCTATACTAAGACCTCAGAGGGTGTTTAACATAGGTACACCCCCTGAATTATATTGGAGGAAATCACGTGCCCTTTTCCATAAAATTCATTTAAACTGCCAGATGTAGTCTCTGAGGTCCACTGCGGCTGAAACTAGTGCCTCTAAGTCCAAAAATTTCTCCAATGGCAGTCCATTCTTTTGAAACTGTTACGTGCATGCAGATTATTTACTTAAACACCACTAGGCCTTCCACGCGCACCTATTAACTTTCGGCACGTAATGACTTAATTCTTTTCGCAGTGTCACGTAATTATGAAAGGGTGGAAGATAAAACTTCCTAAGGAGCACTGTGAGCATTAAAAAGTGAGTTGTCAAGGCCAACCCAAACACGTTCGCGCTAACTTCTCTTCTTAATTCAATAGTTAGATATTCAGTTAATTGGAGAAAACTTAAGTACTCAGTAGGCCGTAGCTGTTCACATCCTATACTGAAGTGACCTCTCACTGTTGAAAAACTGTCAACCGATTTTTCTTGGCGAAAGAACATGGCACAATGTATGCAATCAATTAATTCCTAGCCGATGAAATCAGTTACTAAATGAATTGCATACGAGGATCAGCAACTGATTTACTGAATTATCTTAACGTTTAATTTAATCCAAATGTGAAATTGTGTTCTCCAAATTTTTTCCCACCTTCCAGTTTTTCATTTTTGAGAATAACCCATTCAGCTTCATTTAGTCTTCATTTCCTCTTCAGTTTTGCTTTTGTATTTAATACTAGAAATACGTTGACACCTCTAATGAGGGGAAAGCTGAATTTAATTTTAGCCGATCTTGATACCAAAAGGTGGATTTTTATAGTGCTTACCCATGTGTTAGCAGCGATGCCTTGCTAAGAGAATATAATATTCACTGAATTTTACCAACTCGACAACAATATGGGCAAAACAACTAAGGCTTTAACAAATTGCACATTCATGGATTGTCCCGCCTGTAACTTTGCTTATAGTTCCCGTCTAAAGGAATGCCCGAGTAATAAGAGCATCTTCAAAGTTCATTAAAAATAAATAAAAATGAAAACATAGCTCTAGAGTATGTGTAAACTTCGGGTGATCTTGCCGCACAATATCGATGTGCTGGCAATTCATTCCAATACAACATATCTGGTGAGTTAAAATAATAATTCCCGAAAAAATCGTACATCGCAACAACTCTGTAAAGGCCCTTTCCAACCATTTTTAAAAAGTAACATGCTTTTTGTGAACCACAAACAAAGTGGAAATAAGTTCGTCACGCAAGTTGTTAAATCAATTTATATTGAAAATTTGAATAAGTGGAAATCTTGCATATCCTGATCAGAGAATGACAATAACTTATTCATATTTCTTTTCAGTTCTGTCCATGTTCTGAATCAGATTCACACAAGCACTCAAACCTGTATACATTTATTAGTTATGTATGAATGCTGAGAAAGCTTTTATTGAGATTTTATAACTATTGCTCTTAGTATAAAAAGCATTAGTATAACCAAAACAGAGAATTGGCTGTCACAATGCATGATCACATGTGAAATCTGCCCAGAAGTGTCACAATAAAACGCTCACTGATGGGAAGGAACATATATGAGCCTATCGAGAAGGTACCAAATGTTCAACGCGTTGCGTAAATTTAATGGCCAGAAGGAGAGTTTTAGCAGAAGGTGGGACAAAATATTCTTGATAAGTCATTGAATTTCAGACGGGCGTCAACATCCGATATCTTTACTGCCCTATTTCTGAGCCCTCGTGTGACAGATACCACATGTGCCAATAGGTAGACGGTTATTTCCAAAGAGTGATTTCATTGGTTCAATTGTTTTGTTATCGGCTTCCAGTTACCAAGCCCTGTTTGTTTTTGGTAGGTTGTTCCAAGCTTCAAAACTGCCACAGTTTTAATGCAATTGTTTTTCAAAACACATTATTCCACGTCGAAGGGATATGAAAATATCAAAATTATGCTTCACTAAACAAAAATATTTACTTATATTGAGGGCGAGATTTTTACTTAGTTGCTAGCAGTTAAAATAATTTAGTTGGAAAAATGCTATTGTTTATCTTCTAAATCATCTCGAAGAAACAGCGGACTGGTACGTTTTAACATGTTAGACATTAGGCTCAAAGCATATGATGCCTTAGTGGACATTTTGTAACGCTGCATTTCCATTCACTTCCACTAATCTATACCCTGTTGAGCGTTTAGCATGTGGTCAGAGACTCAAGTTGCAGCTGTAAGGTTACTCTAGTTTCTTAGATTTGGTTGGGTTGACGCTGAGCGCAGTTTCATTGCTGAGGATAGATTACCCGTAACTAAAATGCAGGATAATGTAGCGTAGATGACACCATCTGGGCACGATATCCATGACGCGTCCAGGATGGTGGCAGGTTCCTTTAAACAGTTCGCTGATATTTTCAAGCAAAAGCATATCTGAACCTAACAGAATGCGCTGCTTTGACCCATCGAGACGCCCAGCTCTTCACTGTTACTCCACGAATCCGTGTCCTAAATAACGACAAAACCTCACTAACCGTCCTTGACCAGTGGGCTAAACCAGATGACGGTCTCCGGCATGTGTATCTTTTTATTCGCTAGCTCTTGCATGAATCCGCATGCTCCCTTCTAACGAAAATAGAAATTATCATGGAGCGGGTGACATGCAATCCCCTTATTTGGGTTATCTGCTCACTAAATGAAATTTATGAACCATAGCGAAATTGTGATGTCGCCTAGGATAACTTTGTAACCCTATCTGAAGGATGAGTTGCTTCATACACCCTCTGACAGGGAACTATAAAAGGCGTCCGACAGATTGATTTTTGTGTGCCCCGTCGGCAAGCTGAGCAGGGCTTTTAGGCCGAAAACCTTTCTTCCATAAAGTACAACAAGGAACAATTCCGCCCGCATAATCGTGCTTCACCATAGGCAGCCAGAATGGTACTATTCAATCTGGTAGCTCCGAGTGATTGTTCTCTCTAAGATAATCCAATAGCAAATAATCCAGGAAGGAGGACAGCTCTGCTCGCCCAGAAACTGACTCGCTACAAAGTGGGCATTGCAATTCTTAAAGAGATTCGTTTCTCTAAACAGAAAGAACTCGAGGAGGTGCGTGTTGGCTGCAGTTTCCCCCAGAATTGACTTCCAAGAGTGCAGCAATGCGATACTGGAGGCATTTTCTTTATCATGAACGAGGTCATGACACGGTTGTCCAGCCTGCCAAAGTACGTCAGTGACGAGTTCATGACTTGGCGTCTGCCTTTTCACGGGAATAAATTCTCAACTATCATCAGTGCCCAAATCCCAAGCCGCATGATGACCAGCCCTAAAATGTGAAGAACACGTTCTACGAAGACTTGCACGTCCTCATAGAATCGATGCCGAAGACGGACAAAATGACTGTCCTTGCTATCTTTATCTGGCATCTGATCGACTGTGTCTCGGGCCTGGTAAGCGTGTCATGCTCGTGACTAAAGTGACCAGTGGTGCCGACTGCTAGATTGATAAGTACCCTGTCATGTCCAAGATGAGGCGCCCACTGCAATCGCGGAGGCAACTGCAAGGCATGTGAACATCGGGCAAGTCGAATACTATTGAATTTTACCAGTCGCATAAACTATAAGCTGGCGTAAATGTACACTCTAAGGGCACCTCACGACGGCTCAGTTAGGATGGAGCTAAACGCCTTTCAACAGGGTGCTATCCCGTGCGGCTTCAAGCGATCTTCCGCAATCTACCACAGTCTCGTAGAAGCCATCAACCGAAGTTTTCGAATGTACGAAAACGTGGACCTAAACTACGCGCCTTCCCTCACAAAAAGCAATCTTTCCAGTGGACAAGCACCGGAACTCAACGCAATTCCAATTGAGGGCTCCAGGTATGGTGGTTTAACAGTTCAAGGGAAATATTGCCTTTCTGTTACAGGCTAGGTGGCTGCAGGTTTGCTAAAACAACCGAGAAATCTTCCATTTCAAAATTTGAGAAATGTTTTGACCGCATCTTACGTGATCGCTTGACTACGTATCTGGAGAAGGGTCTTCTTCCAGAAACGCGTTGCGGATTCTGAAACCGGCGCAGAAAAGCATGCATAATTTTCGTGGTTCGCCACCTGCAAGAAAGTACCAGTAAATGAGAACTAACGCCTACACCACACTCGTTGATATGCCAAAAGTCCCTGATACGGTGAATCACAATGAACTCTAAGGAATCAGGGTGAAATTTTGAAGTTTTGGAGCAATCCACACAACTGGTGCAGCAATTACCTAACAAAACGATGGTGGGAGTCGAGAACGAGGGAATAATCCCTGAATCATTCGCGGTGACCAGCGGGTGAAGCAGAGCCTTGTACTCGCTCCCACCCTATTCAATCCTGTGTTTTTCGAAAGGTTGATGAATGAGTACTGAGAAGAGTGGCCAGCAATTGAACCTATGGATAACTCTGCAACCTCACTCACATGTCAACACCATCGGGTGTATCGAACAACAGTATTCATGACTAATTGGTAATGGGCAGCTGCGCAATTGTAAAATACTTATACAGAAATTTGATTAAAGGAAAGTTCTCCTTCAAAAGATGGTATGTCTACGATTGCAACTGATAATTCCATTTAAATTTATTAGTCACTGACAGACCTATAAACATGGAGGCTTATGAAATATTTCATTCCTGTGATGTCTCTATCGGCACGATCAAGCAAAATCTGTTTGCCCTAGTTAATATTCGTGAAATCGTGTTGGCATATATACTCGACAGGTAGGCATTTTTTAACGGCCATGCTTTACATTGCCCGTGATCTGGAGGAAAATGCATGTGCAAAATTCATCAAAGAACTACTTTTGACCGTAATTATGTGTGGGCTTCTTTATTATTTCACATTTTTGTATGAACAGGCTTCCATACATTTAAAACTTTACCTAGTTACAGCGATTTTGCATGTTTTCGGTATTTTGTGCTTTTTTAAAAAAATTGCTATTTCTAAACAACGTGATATTCTTTTTTAATCCACAGTATGCCTTCTTTTTAAGAATGCTCGTTCCTTTACTGCTTCAAAACTTTCGAGACCGTAGCCTGGTCTGATTTTGCGAAAGGGATTTTCCTGTGAAATTTGTGACATTTTAGAATTTAGGAAAATAGGCATTACGGTGATCTTGATCGTGTAGTTAACAGGTCATCAATATTGGGTGCTAGTTACCTCGTGACCATCTCGGTAGGCTGTAGAGGTCCAAATACAAAGCACGGCAAATGCTGCCTCGTAGGAACCTGTTAGCTGGTAGTTTAGCCTACGATTTGGTGGTATTAAAATATATTTCATGTCAAATTTAAATGCGCCCCAAATTCATGAGTGTAGGAATTAAGTGATTATTAATGTTCATGTCTTCTCACTCAAATCCCCGATTGTTTCCACTTCTACAGTCTGTCAAGTGGTTCCTTCCCCCTACATTCCAATTTTAACTTATAAGCAGAATAATAAATTAGCCAGTAAACATAATAATGGTGTGCGATTGCCGTCTTCTAACGCCTCACATCCCTAAGACAGTATTTTGATGGATTTTTTGGTTTTTCGCTCACCGGTCTATTCAATGCTGACAGGACTCGGAATAAATAAGATCAAATCGTACGAACGCGAATGAGCGGTTAGGCTATGAGACGACCAATAAAATTTCCACACTATGAAAACCTTTCAAACCCATTTACAGAGACTCTGAAGTCGCAACGTACAAAAATGGCTTATACCACCTCAGACCGAGTAATATAATAACCGATTTAATGAGAAGATTTGTCTAGCACTTACATGACTATCTGATATTTGATTTCAACCGACGCAAACAAACTGAGCGCTGGCTTAAGGGTTTTTCCACACCGACCAAAGATTTTGATAAATGTTTGCAGCCGTTTACCCTCTCTGCAATCTCTTTTTGTTGTTGCCTTTCGCGTGCGGAATGGCAGGTCTACGAGTGGACCAATTTATTTCAAGAAGACAACCATTTAAGCTAATTGAAAGAACAAGCAGAAATGGAGTATCAAGCCATTCAGCTTTTGACAGGAAAAATATTTATAATTGTTATGAATACGTCCTAATTTGAAATTTAAGGAGATTTCCAAATAAAACAAGGGATGTGTGGTATCTCATGACGTTAGCTTACGATCATATTGGATGAACCCGTTTTCTTTTTATACGAACACCAAATTAACATGAGAATTTAATTTTAAAACTTTGTGAAAAACGAATTCTGTAACTTTGTTAGAAAAACTACCCAGAAAAAAGCAGTGCAGGTTGGCTGACTTCAATGTTTCCGACAGCATTTGTTTAGATTAATACCTCGGTAAATCTTTTGGGTGGTTATGAACTTGACTATCACGAACAACGCCATCTACGTGTGCCCCGTCGGTAGGATGGTTGCGATGATGTCGGTTTAACACTGGCGGATCGGCATCTCACCTATCGGTTACGGGAGGAATTAGTCCCGTACCCGACCGGTGAGGTGTCCGTCCACAAATTTCAATATTCTCATCTAACCCGGCAAAGATAATACGCCTGTGGCTCAATGGTTAGAGCGTAGTACTTCTAATCAACAGGTCGCGGGTTCGGGCATCGGGTGGTGCACTACCTAGGTGTGGTTATGGCTGGCTGTTGACGGCTAATAAGCAAAAAACGGTCATTCCAGTCACGCTTGTCTCTCCCGGCAATGTTCATGGTGACTTGGGCCTGAATCAAGTTAAAGAGATATTAGATTTTCGCGGCTTTTGCAGCACGCTCTCCTTACTTAAATATGTGACCCCGAGTTCGGACGTAGTGACTGACATAGGTAAACAGCCCGTCTGCGCGTGCCACACCTGCTTGGTCCACGCACGATGGTCCAAGTTATCACAGAAACAACGAAGGAGTAACCTGGATCCCAAATGAGCTAAATTGCCATAGCGGGCATTACAGACTGACTCTTCTCCCTGAGAGGATTCAGTTATCCCATGCGTTGACAGTTTTCCAAGTCACAAAATTTAGCACACCATGATAGGTTGAAATCGCGCCTGATTATTTATTGCCAGGAATGTGTGTGGAATGAAGTGGGGACGAAGTCCCCATAGCGGGCCTCACACTCACTTCCCGCCCCTAGACAGCAATTAACTGTGAGGACCTGTCAGCTATCTGATGCTGGGATTAGGAGAAATTGGTTGACAGGGTTGAGCAGCCCGTCTACTCGTGTAGCACAGGGCCTGACCTCTCTTTACTACTGGAACATAACGCAAAGTTTCCTTGGAAGTGCATTTGAACACTCAAGCTTATAACTTTTCGAGAATTTTTCCTTCGAATTGCTCGATCTTTGATGAAATAAAAAGCATTTTCAAAATAAATTACAAGCCTAACTAATTTGACACCTAACATCTCATGGCTACGGTAGACATAAACCACGTAGTCATTGCAGCTATTTATAGCGAAATAATATCCGAATACGGTCTTCGGTGGCTATTCCATGTTAAACATTGCCGTTGATATGTTACCATCTTGACTGGGGACATAGATCCACGACAACGCCTGTTATATGTGTTTAAATAGTGCTTGGATATGCGCAAAAGATCATGTGTGTGACGTTGCCGAAATATAGCATATGTCCTCTAACCCACAACGAACGGGTAAAGAAAAAATTGTTCACCAGAATGAGTCGTGATTAAGGAAGACGTCTTCTGTTATTTTACTCAAGCCCACATGATAAGGCACATCATGCTTGAAATTAGGTCGAGTGAGGGGCAGCAATAAGAACGATCTTTTTGGGTCATCAACTAACTCTTTATGAAACGGGCATGTAATCAGACATGCAGTGCATTCAAACCAACCAGGCGAAAACCGCCGATTGCAGTAACCATTGGCATATTTTAGTACAGTACTGAAACGGCCAAACTTTCCACGTGTAATAGAACTGTACTGAAAATAGTATAAGACGAATGTTTTGGCACTTTATGTCTACGAATAAGTCAATTTTTGTGCATCTTAGCAAGAACGCTTTCTTAAAAGGGTTGAACATGGGAATACAAATCCCCCGTAACACAGATGACATTGCGCTAAATTTCAAAAAAACTAGGGTTAGGGGAAGGTTGAGTTAGGGTTAAGTTTATGGTCACGGTTACGGTTGAGCTTAGGACGATTAAGAGATGGGTAAGGGATTGAAAAGGGAAATAGGTACGCTTCCTGGAATTCAGCCCAATGTTATCAGTTTTACGGTGTTTTTATCGTGTCTTAGCATTAGGATCAATATTAATTCCGCACCACATTGTTTTACTACATTTCGCACTATAGGGGTTATGTGAACTAGCGGGCTGGAAAAAATACCAATGGAAAGTTGCACTGAATTGTTTAATCAGTCTTTTTGTGTGAACGCACCTCAACCAAAGGCGGATATTCTGGCTATATCTTTGACTTATTTAGAATAGATCGCACTACTTAATGCCCTCGAAAATTAACATTTGTAATTTGAAAACACTTACTGTGCCAGCCTTTTGTTTTATTTTGTTTAGCTTTCCTCTTAACCCCTAATTTGCAAAGTTTAGAAAGCATCTGCTGACAAGGGCGAATCGTTTTTGTCCCTTAGTTATCTATGGTTGTCCTCCTATTCCAGCGATGATGAGGAACTTGCCATTGTCTCTTGAATGCTCCCAGTGATTCCATAACTCCCCATCACTGTAAAGGAGAACCCAGTCTCTGGGATCCCATTTAATCTTACCATGTCGAAGCACGTGTCCTACAAGCGAAAATGCCAGCCCCAGGAACTAATTGAGATAATTAAAGGCAATAGATGGGACAAGAACTTTCTTCGCGTAACGTTTAGGGTTCGACCTCGAACCCATCTTTAGAGACATTATTATACATGCGTAATTCTTACATATGGAGGTGCAGTATATATATATATATATATTGCTGATAGAAGCGAAGATGCGTGTCCCCGGACATAAATAAGAAAAGGCGATCTCAGGGACTATAGGTGTATTGTCCTGACGTTTCAAAAGCATACAAGCTTCCATCGTCGGAGGTGAGTATCGTACCGCGTCTGACAGTATTTATAGGATGTGATAGACAGTTTGTAACACAGGGTTGATTGTACGGGTTTACCTTAACAGTGTGCACTATAGGAGGACGGGGTGGGGGGGTCCTTAGTTGGCTTTGGCGTTCTTTACTGGCATACACACAGGAATCATCTCTGTAACCACCGGGGTGAAGAAGGGGGGAGGAGGAAATCGCTGTCAGTTCACATGTCTGTCTTTGAGGGGGGCGGCCACTGTCTGGGTCCGCATTGACCTTAATTGGCGCCCTGGGTCGATAGTCATGTTTGTGTCCTGAGTGCATGTCTCCTCGTCTGTCGGGGTAGTAATTGATGCGGCGGTAATCATGACTGCGCTTTCGTCGGCCCCGAATTGTGGCGTGGTTAGGTGCATATCCGTCCTAGGTTCTCCCGCGGTGGAATTCACGTTTGGCCTAATTCCGTGTTTGCTCTTACGTTCGATGAGCTGCGCCCGGAGGGCCTGGTAGGATGCCGGAAGGGCGACACAACGACCGGATTCAACCATTCGGAATCTAGTTATGAGACCGAAAGCCCCCTTCCACGAGGTGAGACGTCAAACATCATCTACCGGATCCAATGTGACTCCTGTGAAGTTAACTACGTCGGAGAAACAGGGAAGCAGTTGCAGAACCGTGTTACCGAACACGTGCGGGCAGTGAGGAGAATGGACCCATTGTCCCTGGTGGTGGAACACTGTGCAAACTCTGGGCACACGTTCGCCTTCCAAAACGCCCAAATCCTGGGTCGAGGAAATGACCGCGTAACCAGGGAAACAATCGAAGCCTTGCACACGGAGCCTACGTCGATAAACCGTTGTGTTGCCCTTCCGGCATCCTACCAGGCCCTCCGGGCGCAGCTCATCGAACGTAAGAGCAAACACGGAATTAGGCCAAACGTGAATTCCACCGCGGGAGAACCTAGGACGGATATGCACCTAACCACGCCACAATTCGGGGCCGACGAAAGCGCAGTCATGATTACCGCCGCATCAATTACTACCCCGACAGACGAGGAGACATGCACTCAGGACACAAACATGACTATCGACCCAGGGCGCCAATTAAGGTCAATGCGGACCCAGACAGTGGCCGCCCCCCTCAACGAGAGACATGTGAACTGACAGCGATTTCCTCCTGCCCCCTTCTTCACCCCGGTGGCTACAGCGATGATTCCTGTGTGTATGCCAGTAAAGAACGCCAAAGCCAACTAAGGTCTCCCCCACCCTGTCCTCCTATAGTGCACACTGTTAAGGTAAACCCGTACAATCAACCCTGTGTTACAAACTGTCTATCACCCCCTATAAATACTGTGAGACGTGGTACGATACTCACCTCCGACGATGGAAGCTTGTATGCTTTTGAAACGTCAGGACAATACACCTATAGTCCCTGAGATCGCCTTTTCTTCTCATATATATATATATATATATATATATATATATATTCGTCCTTGCGGCTGTGGTGGTACGCAACTGCTCTCGTACACTAGGACAAGCATTTTGTGTTCAGGTGGAATGAAGTCTTGGTTTACTATCGGTAACTCAACCCATATTCCACCGCTCTCTTCAAGCAAAGAATTTGCATGCTAAAACAGCTTTATCGTTCATTTCAGCAATGACAGGCTATAACTTGGTTAGCCTTTAACAAACGAGTCGATGATATTTATTTTTAGAATGCGCATTCATACTCAATTAGAATGTGAAACCCCAAAGCCAGTGTCCCATCTACTCGTCCAGCACATTTGTCACAGAATAACTGCCTAAAACCCCTCTTGGACATAAACGACAATTTTCAAAGGGAAAAAATGTGTGCTTTGCCACAATCCCACATGCTGCATGAAAACAATTGCCCTTCTCGTCGGGAGGGGCTTAATGCAAAAAGGTCCGAATATTGCACACGCCTCCAATTTCGCCATGCGTATCGAAACATCACAGCTAAAATTCGTTGTGTACTGGTGCAGATCTTCTGTATTTTAGGATGGCCTTCCAGACTAGAGGTGTAAAATTTTTTCGGCAGAAAATATTTGAAGTATCGATGAGTCATTTAGGCAGAAAACAGTACTAATGCAACCCGCGTCGTCTTCGTCAAGTCATTTCCACGAGCACACTCCTGTAATTTCCATCCAAGATTTCGGGTAGTTTGTACAATTATGCAAAGAGAAAATAGCAACCATATATCTTCCTTCGGCAGATAAGTCTGCATCGCTACCTGTGTGCGCTGATGCAGAACTTTTTAGTTCAGGTTAAACTTCCAGACCAAAGTGGTAAAATTTTGTCGGCAGTAAATATTTTAAGTGTATCAATGAGTCATTTAGGCAGAAAAGAGGGTAAGGATGCTTTGTATGAGCGCTTAAACAGGACAAGGGAATAGAAAGCGCAAACAACGCATATGGCTTTGCGCAAAATTCCGGGGGAAGCATGCTTAGGATAAGATGAGGGTTTGGGTTAAATTTAGGGTTCGGATAACTTTTGAGGTTAAGCTCAGATTTGGAGTCAGGGTCAGGATTATGTAAAAGGTTAAGCTTTAGGTGCGTGTTAACAGTATGGTTTGGTTTAAGGGCAGGGCTACGGTTAAGATTAAGGCAGCAGTTTAGTTTTCTGATAGGGTTAGTGTTGCTTTAAGTCATGGGTATATTTATCCTTCCTAAAATTTACCGTAAGGCCACCTACTTTTAGGCGGATGGGGCAGTTCCTTTTTGGTTGTCCTATTTACGCGGCCAGAATAGGCCGTAGGCAGTAGTAACCTAACTCTCGTCACTCTCGTCAAGTCGTTTCCGCGAACACACTCCCTCTCAGATTTCGGGTATTTTGTCGAATTCTGCAAAACTAACATGGTAACATTACATCTTTCTTTGTCAGATAAGGCCGAATTACTGCCATCTTGCCAGAAGCTGTAGATAAAGGGCTTTGATTCCCTTCCTTTAATTGACAAAATTCGAAGCTTCATGGTGCACAGTTATTTTTACTCAAAGAGAAACTGTTTACTGTAATTAATCTTTGAGTTGCTTGAACGGGATTATACACCAGTCTTAAGACAAAAACACTTAAGAGAAAATTCACAGAAAATGGTACGTTTTTCAGTTTTTTTCATGACAAAGCATCGTGTTTCAGATTCGAGGTTTAAGTAACAGTCGGCGTGCACCTTTGCACTAGTTTTTTCTCAAAGCTGTCCATTCGGTTGTTACTTTAACATCAGAAGTAGAATGCTCTTATATGAATAGTTTTGAAATACGATTACAGATGATGAATGAGACTGCTTGACCGCCACTACAATTTAGTTCATCTTCCTTGTTTTCGAACTTGTGCAGTAGTGTATCGTTAGAGATGGTACCAGTAGCAGAAAAAACGACAGTTATAGGGAGTATAAACCAAGCAACGACCAATGAATCAAGTCTGGAGGTGACTGCAGAGGGCCCCACAATGCAGCATCGAATGACTGAATACTCTTTCAAAGACCAGGCGTAAATTAATTCCTGACATGTTTTGCTTCCGGCGTTGATTGTTATCTTGACAGCTACCAAGTTGAAATCATGGCCCGTTTTATGCGTATGGACATTCAGGTGGTATTACTCGCATGGCCGGCGTACGTTCCTGTACGCGAGCTCCGAGTATGCTTTCAGTCTGCCGTGTGTGGTTACTCGAGAAGTAAAGGCAGAGGGATGTTGTACGCTACCCTAGACTGTTCTTTGGGATTTGTGCAGTTTTTTGAATTCCACGACCCTACGGCGCATGGTCAGCTTTGGATCGATGCGGAATTCCAACTGTTAGTCCCGCACCAATTTGCTTGTTTGCTTTCGAGGCCAAACATTCCATACCTTTGGTGGTATTTTGGTTTGGTCTTCCGGATGTAAACAAATAGAGATGGGCTTATCAACGTCGTAGATCAGAGAATACGATGCTGAGCAAATTAGGAAAATTCCGCAGCATCTTCTTCTTTACAATAACAAACGTATCTTCTACGCAACGATGCTAAAATCTCACCACATTGTGGCTGTAGACAGATTAGGAGGATCCTCTAAGAGGAGTTTTGCGATAGTTTTATCTTAGGTTATCCTAATCGTGGGGCCTTCCTTTCGATGTTAGTGACCGGATATGGGCAAATTTCGGTTCGTACAGATGTCAGCTGAGGCTGACGCACTTCCACTTTCAGTGAAGTAACTGGCTTTCTGAGTCCCATGAAACAGCCCGACTGACGCAAGAGATGTAACGTCTTCGATCATTTATTAAAACCTGCCAGAATTCACAAAAAATTCGCGAATTCGCCACAGGATATGCCACAGTTTGGGTCCTGAAAGAGACGCTTTTCATCTAACTCTCAGTTAAATGTAGCTGTTTGCCTATTGTTAGTAAACGCATGATTTCCAATATAATCAATGTTGCGACTTTTTAATTTCCTGTCGTTGAATTCTGCTTTTGATCCTCTGCTTTACAAACTACTGCTTACTGGAGGCTTTTCTCGCAGTAGGAGATAGATCACTGGAACAAAATACTTTGCTGGAAAAAGTCTGCCTTTGCGTCACAGAAATATGAAAAAATCACCTTCTTGCAACACTTTTTCAAAACTGTTAAGTTTAAGATTATATGGCGGCTGAATATATTCCATTTACAGTCTACTAACTATTGCGTTACTGTTTTATATTTTAATTCTAAGTTCTTTGTATTTCATCCCAGTTGCTGCAAAAAGCTCATATTCTATGCATTTTTTGAATAATGAAAGCAAAGTTTGCTTGATGTTTAACAATAATTTTTTGTGCTCACATGAACTTACTGCAACGTATTCAAATTCCTTTTAACACAATTTTTCCTGACGCTTAATCAAGACCTTCAAAATCTATTTTGTCATTTAGAACGTCGGAAATTACACTTTATTACCTTTTATATAATGACTTTGCCTTCAGGTTAGCCCAACACCTGCACTTAGGGGATATTCGCGGTTTTTCTGTTGCCTTTAACTATGATGGTAGGTGCTGTCAAAAGACATTGTTATAAGTGTTTTATAAATTCTTTCCCTATCACCTTTCGGCAATGATCTCTATCTGTTCTACAGATGATGTTTTGCGATGAATAGTGAAAATTTACCTTCAAAACCTAATACTGTTATATTTCAATGAACATTTCAGCAATCGAGCCAATCTCACAATAATGTTATATCCATTAGCTCCATACCAAGTACCTTTTGAGCATTATCGCTGGCAGCTGGTGAGGTGTGAGGCTCTGCGTCCACTGATCTTCGGCTTAATGACATACCAGCCTGTGTTCAAAACCCAGCTGCACTAGATCTATGGATTAGGTAAAGTGTCAGGCTGATCGCAACAAGTAAACGACAAATTGATATGCCCGGTTCCACTGTTCAGATTTATAATACTTTGGCATTGTTTGTTGTCCGTTGCTGCACAATAGTCTGGGATGAAGACTGCATTCGGTTCTACAATGGGCATGCGTTCATGAGGAGCAATCTAATTTGACATCGATTACATGATCAAAGATAATCATATAACTTACTTCAGTGTTCCTTGAGGAAAAAGGCTTCTTATTCCAGTTTGGGTGTTCTTAACATGTTTTTTCGTTTCAATTTCGTTTATTTGGACTACTAATATATAAATCATTTTAGTCGGTTTTTAATTTCATTGCCACACAGGCCGATTTCATTTCCGTAATTTTGCAAGTTTCTAACCAAAAATCGCCAACTGCATTTATGTTCGAATAATTAAATCTATGAACTCTGTGCCTCTTACTCGTACACTGCACGTATTGTGACTCAACCACTAAGAGAAATCGCTCAATCTTAACCTCATACAGAAAGGTTATTACGTAAACTCATTCATTTGACCCATTTGTGTAAACATGGCGGTATCAATGGGATTCGAACCCACGACAGCTAGGGTAAGGTCTTAGTAAAGCCAGAACTCTAACCACCCGAAGTATTACGCCCCACCGGGAGCCGTGAGTCTAATAAAACTTGGGTTAAGTTACTCAGCCTACTGCAACGTATAGAATCAACAAATTCCGATCGAGTTACTTGACTGTCCAAGAAGGATTTTCATAAGCTATCAATCTAGAGTCCTCGAGATGATTTCTAGGAGGACTTATTGTCAAATTTAATGTTAATTCACTAAATGAATTCGGAGGACTTAAATATATCTAGTAATGGCGATTATCGTTATGTATAGAAGCAGCCATCGTTTACAGAAAATCCCATATTATTATGATATTTTTATTTTATATTCTTTTCATTCGCAGTGGCGGCTTAGAAAAGGGTAGCAATAACAATGAAAAAGCACTTTAACAGGCCACCCACGCTTATAGAGAGATGGCTGCTACATTTTTACAGAGCGAGGACATGTATCAGGGAGCATAACACAGTCATTTGATTGACTATTTGTCTCCTCACTTACCATTCGGCAATGCTTGGCTGCCTTATTTTGAGTGTTATTAAGTTCACCTCAACAATGTGTACAACAAACCTAACAAGATGGAAAGGATGTGATTTTAAAAGAAAATTTCAAATTAACACAATTAACGCAAGTAAAACGCAACAATTTTGAAGACAAAAACCTTTTCATACATTTTTAACTTAACAATCAATTCATTGTCCCTCACTAGCAGTCTGTATGACCATCTTTCCTTTGATAAAGAGCACCGATGGGGCAACATGGAAAATTCTTTAAGACAAGATTCTGGTAAAAAAAAAAATACATCTAGAAAACCCTTCAGTTTCGCCGACCTTAAATTTCATGCTCCTCATTTGCAGTCCATCCAGCGCTTTATAGTAAAAATCAGTTAATTACTCGTTTAACAGCAGAAGTAATGGAATGTTTTTCGGCTAATTGGGTCCAAAACTAGAGATATCGTAAAACCTTTGAAGTGTTTTTTGGACAACACTTTTAGCGCTGCCTTTGAACTGCACTCGTTCCGTGAATCGAAAACAAAAATGCGCCATATATTGTGCTAGTTATGATACGCTTTTACATTACCAAACATTATCAGCGGACCTGTTGACGATATAAATAATGAATGCAACTTATGTTCCTGTGAGCTCGAATGCTTTTCGAGATTCCTTTTCGTGGGTGATGCAAGTAGGCCGACAAAGTGTTATTTTGGATACAAAAACGGGATGAATATTTATTTTATTAACGGGAACTTTACTTGAAGAATGTACTAAAAAAGCAGATGAATTAGTCCTCCATCCTAAAAATTCGAGAGAACTTAAATAAGTCATAAATTCACATATTATGAGCGATTGATGCCCTTCATAAATCAGTATGCCTATTAAGTCTAGAGTGATATTCTATTTCCTGCTACCAATATTTAATATTTGAACGCAAAACTGAATTCATAACATCCGAAAAGCAACCAGATAAAAAGTTAAACGAGCAAACTCAGCATTAGGAAATTCTGCTAATTCTTCGCTGAAGACCGTCCTCCATCAAGAGTTTTAATACTTCTACTGCTAAAAGCTAAACGTCTCTTCATTCACATTCTGTTTTTTTCTCTAAACTCTTCACTGGTTGACATCATTGAAAAAAATGCTCCACTATGTGATATGCCGTTCTGCGTGTGAATTGAAAGTATAATGAAGAGTGGTGAGGGGTTACATGGTCGCAGAGAGTTATGAAAAGCTTTGAGCGACACGCTTGATCCAGGCATGTGCATTCCTGCTTTATAGCCCTGTTCATATGCCTGAAGGGTGTTCAAATAGCGTGCAGGCTTTACTAGTCCCATCCTTTCTGACCTATTTATTATTAATAATGTCATTGCAGTAAGTGGACTTTAGAGCCTAGCAGTATCTAATAGCTTGCTTGGATAATACGACACGGGAATACAGAAGAACGATGATAAATTTCTGTTGCGCAGAACTCCGGGAAGGGTACATGTTCCCGTGTTCTAACTTTAACTCTAGTAGCATCCTTAACTCAAAACCTATGCGCATGCATAAACCTGTGCTTAAGCCTAACCCCAAATTTTCTGGGACGACCTGCTGGGTGGTTCCTATTCATGTACCTTTTAGGTCAAATACTTTACTTTCAGATATCCATGCCACCAGGAGAGGATAACTGTATACTATTGGAAAATGGAACTTGCTTATTCATTAGTTCTTATCCTGATTCATTTTTAGGGAATTCTGAAAAACGAAATGTCCTACAGACTGCAGAATTGGGCATGGTCGGGGTGTTGAGTGACAAGGTAGGAAAAGTCACGGGAAATATATACTGCTCTCATAACGTTAGCGTACATTTAGGTTGCTTGTGCGCTTCCCAGTAGAAATTGCCGTAGGTCAACTTCAGGCTGATAGGAATGTGAAACTTCCCGAATAACATCACGCCAGCTTATTTATACTTAAGTTAAAACTTTGGTTCTGCACTGGATCTTAGAATCTACGGTTAACGCAGGCGGACGCGTGGTAACTAGGATCTAATACTAGAGAGGGGTTACAAAAGAAAACAAGGACATCCACATTCCCATTTTGGGTCTTATTCCAGTTATGCCTACTCCCACGCCAGACGAAGGGAAACAAGGGCTTGAACTAGAATTGTTCGGAATTGCATTTTAGCCTGTAATCACTTGTACCACCAGTCCGGGTTTAAGTTACTTTAAGTAACTTTATTTAGGGAAATAGGCTTTCGCCCTTGAGCTCCCTATTCACATGCAAAAACGTCAATAGAATCAGCGTTAACAGTAATAAATCTGACAAATTACAATGTAGGGTCATCGATATGTGTGATCCAAGCGCAAGCTGCCGCTGCTGACAAAATCTTAATTATATGTACAATAGTTTCTCAGAAAATGAGTATCTAGTTTTAATTTAAATGCTCCAACAATTTCTGAAAGGACCACCTCGTCAGGGAGTCCGCTCCATGCTCCAACGACACTCTGAGAAAAGGCATTCCGACGGATGTCCATGTGGACCAACTTCCTCTGCAGTTTAAAGGGATGACCTTGCAGATGTTCCGTCCCAGCCAATTCGAAGAAGTCAGCAAATTCTAGGGCACACTTGCGGCCTCTGATAATCCGGTAGGATTGGATGAGGTCACCACGTAGTTGCCCGTAATTGAGAGGAAACAAATCAAGTTCAACCAGTCTGGCTTCGTAAGGCAGATGACTTAGATTCTTGACCATCTTCGTAGCCCTCGCCTGCACTTGTTCTAGCTGTAGATAATCCTTCTTAAACAACGGACGCCAAGCCGAGATGGCATATTCCAATTGAGATCGAACAAATACCCCGTAGGTTTTTCGGAAGAGTTCCTTATCCACGTCTGAGCGCAAATAAGACCTGTGTCGCGCGTTAAGCTGCCTGTAAACACTGTGAAAATGGTTTAAGTGAGGAGTTTATTAAACACCGAGGTCCTTCTCTCCCTCAACAATTAAAAGGGGTTGTCCATTGAGAATGTATTGGTAGGAATCATCCTCCTCACTGGTCCTTCTGGTACGCAGTCTTAGGATCACACTCTTCCCAACGTTAAAATTTAAGAGCCAACGAGCAGAACAGTTGCTTAGATGGTTGAGATCCTCTTGAAGTGCGTGCCTAGCGAAATCAGATCTGATGACTCTCCCACAATTTAACATTATCTGCAAACATGATGGTGCTGCAATCCAAATCGTCGACACAGTCGTTAATGTACACTAAGAAGAGTAACGGCCTTAAGACGGCGCCTTGAGGGACATCACTTAAAACCAGAGTAAGTGTTGACTTCGAGGCATCGTTGCACACAATTTGCAATCTACCTGTAAGAAAGTCTGCGATTCATGTCAGCAGAATTCCTCTTATGCCAATTTCAGATTATTTTTAGATAAGACGTTTGTGTGGGACACTGTCAAACCCCTTCTGGAAATTAGTGAATATGACGTTAACCCTTACACTTTCGTCCAATGCATGAGTCGACTGCTCTGTGGAGAGTAATAAACTGGAAAAACAGGAGCGATTCTGTCTGAAGCCATGCTGGAGCTATGAGAGTAATCGGTTTACCTCAAGGAACTCCATGGTTGCCTTTTTGATTATTTATTCCATTATTTTACAGCAAATGGAGTTTAGGCTGACGGGCCGATAATTTTTGACATTAGATCGAGCACCACTCTTGTATATTGGGTATACATTTGCTGCCTTCCATTCGGATGGCAGTTTCCCAGATTCGAATGACGAATTTAATATATGCGCTAGTGGTTTGGAGAGTTCGTCAGCCAGTTGTTTCAAGAACTTTGCCGGTAAATCATCCGGACCCGATGACTTCTCTTCTTACAGATTTCACAGTTCTCGTTCCACGAGAGGTCCTGGGAAGAGTATATTTTCAAGCACTGGACCGGCGTCTATAACAGCACTATTGATGTGGTCAAGCTGAAGTTTCGGTTCTCTAGTGAATACCGAGGCAATTTTCAACTTCAAAACTATTCCTATCCATAAGTAATGCTACTCGGTCCTTGTTCTTTATGCGACTATTGATATACTTAAATACATTTTTGGTTTATATGCAGTCTGTTGAATAATTCTTGATTCATAGTTCTTCCTTGCCTAACGAATCATTTTTCTGATAGCATTTCTTCGATGACGAAATTCTTTGAGATGCTCTGCTGACCCTGTTTCCCTGAATACATTCGTTTTTTATTCTTCTTCTTTAACTGCCTGTTTATTTCTCTAATTTACCAGGTAAGGTGACTAATCTTTTTTTGCACCTTCAATGGACAAAAGCGTTCAATCAGATCGAGTGAGACTGTCTTAAATGATCGCCAGTCTTCCTCTTGATTCTCGTTCAGCAAACAATCCTATCTTATAGACATCAGTTTTTTCCTCATCGCGTTAAGATCAGCCTTCCATATATTTCGCTTGCATTCCGTTCCATTCTGGCGCTGAGAATAAATTGATTTAATCCCATATCAGCGTACTATGGTCACTCTTACCGAGGAGTGCAATAGAATACACTTCATCAATGTTAGAGAAGTCGTTCGCAAATACTAGGTCCAGCCAATTTGCCCTCTGGTTCTCTCGAAATCTCGTTGGTATGTTAACCTTCTGTACCAGAGGTTGTTCGAGAGTGAGATCCATTAGCTTGTGGCCGAAGGAAGTTGGTGCACCGTCAACTGTCAAATTTACCCAGTCTACTGTTGGTGCATTGAAATCTCCAGCAATAAGCACCTCCTGGTGACTTGCTACTTCCTTGAGCAACTGGAGGAGGGACTCATCAGCTGCAATTGGAATGTTTGATGGGCTGAAGATTGTCAAGAATTGTAGGTTTTGTGAACAATCCTTTTTAATCTTTATCCAGAGAAATTCATATTCAAGGAAGATTTCGTGCGCTCGTTCGACTGCCGTGATTCCTGTCATAGCATAAACGGCCACTCCACTTCCCTGTCTATTTTCTCGGTCTTTTCGAAAGAGTTGGTATCCATCTATTGAAAACTTGCTATCTAAGATTTCGGCTTGAAGCCAGGTTTCCGTATTGACAACGATATCGGGGGTTCGGTCTGATACTAGTGCTTTGAGTTCGTCTACTTTCGATAGGAGACTCTGAGCATTGGTATACAAACATCTCAATTTAGACTGGGTAACTCCTCCATATAGACTTCTGCGCATTTCCTGTAATTGAATACTAGACTCTGCCATTGCTTTCCGAGATGAACTGGTTTCCATCCCACCCACGCTGAGTTCTGATGATTGGTCGTCATGCGAGTTCTGGATCACCTTTTTATTATTCAAGCTCCGTACAGTTGGGTTCATCGTATTTAGTGTCCTCCTTCTCGTCGAAGACCAAACTTGATTATGTACGGGGACTGCCACAAGAAAAACCTCTTCATCACTTTTACTTCCATGTCCTTTATTTGGAGCCATTTTCCCACCTGCTCGGTCCTCCTCTTCAGTTCTGCTCTCAGCATTTTTATTTTGAGCCTTTCCTTGGGTTCGTAATCCGGCTGAAAGAAAACATCCCTGTGTGAGCTAAGGCGAGCCATTATCCGTTCTAGGAGGCGTGTAACCTGAACATAATTTTCAAGAATGATTTTAAGAGGCCTTAGGGATGATACTTCATGTGAAACATCCGCTTTCCCTTAACGGAATGCTTTGTGCGCTGTAACGCATTCGCCATCTTGAAGAATCGAATACGAGTTTTCTCTGAAAAGACTGAGTTCAAGTTCTACCATTTCCTTTGCAATCAGAGAAGTGGACTCGGTAACCCCTTTAATAACGAGATTGCGTTTTCAGACGAAATGTCTGTTTGGTGACTTTGAGTTCTGATTCGTTGATAGATCATCAGTATCAGGAAGAATTCTACTCTGGTCAACGATGTTATTTGCGTCAGGATGAGCAACGATTCCTAAAGTTAATGGTGAAACACTTTTGGGAACTTTGCCAATTCGTCCTGCACTTGCTCCTGTATTACCAACAGAGGATTCCAATTGAGCATTATCGGTAAGAGCGTACTTTTTCCGGAGATCAAACCCATTTTTTGTGAAAGCATCTTGGCCCTTTTTGACTTCGAATTCTTCGTCTTCGGTCCTTCAAATTCAACGAGCTTTTCATCTTCGCCCTTTTTTGTATCATCCAGCAACGATGCCGCATATTTATGTGTATCCTGAACCTTACTGCTTCGGTCTGAGCTAGATGACTGTAGTAAGGTGGATGAGCTGGTTTGATCTCCCTTTCGAAGGAAAGGGAATTTCGACTGATTTACTAAGCTCTGAAGACGCAATGTCTTTAAGCTCTACATTAGGTATTATTGAGGAAGCTCTATTTGCAAACGTAATTTCTTTGGTTGGAATTCTCGTTGTTACGGTTTTTTTCCAGGTGAACAATGAACCTTCTCTTTTGGATCAGCTATTTCTTGTTTCAAGTTTCTTTCCTCTTTCTCTATCAATAGAGGTTTAAACACCCCATGCACTTTTCGTACTCGTAAGTAACATTCATTAGTGTTATAAGGCTTTTTGCCCGCTTGGCAGGAGGAGAAGTAGTAACAGAATATCTGTCTTTGTCATCTTTTTTTTGTTTGTATACAATTTTGCTTTCCAATTTGTTGTGAGAATGTGAAGCAGTGGTAAGGTGCGTCGCCACATGAATCGGTGACCTAGGTTATTTCTACTCCTTTTGAAAATAGGAAGGTGGAAGCCATAGTTATTAAAGTTGATGGTTAGAAGTTCTAAGAGCTGTGTCAGTGGCCTGAATTTGTGTTCCGTGTCTATAAACCAAAGGGGTCAGATGTGGCTGGAAATACCTTGAACTTACTTTGGTCCATGTTAGATGGAGAGCCTAAATAATCAGCCTTTGCGAACATATGCTGGAGTTGGTTACCGTGCGACCACCGTCTTTACAATTTCCTTTCGCTCATCATGCTTGAATTTTCTTTCGTTGATCCTCTTCACCATTCCGTTACGCTACCGTGAAACACATTTCCGAGAAGTCTAACTGAGTTATAGTTGTCTTTTAAAGTTAGTTTCTGTTTGTGACGCACTGTATTCAGGTTGCCGAATAAAAAACGGGTACATTGATGCACTTTTAAGGTGTGTCCATGCAAGCACCGTTTTTCGAACCATAATTATCATTTTTATAACTGAAATACTTTACGACAATCTTTAGGGAAAAATATGTTCAGAATGTGAACGCGGGTCCCTCTTAACCTGGCAACACGATCCAAAGTTATTTAGGCCTCGATCTCAAAGATTCAGTTAAATGTAAGTTTACGCATCTTAACATTGAATCCTCGTTCATCACTCGGGTAGCAATGGCACAGTGTGTGATTTCCAATGTCGGTATGCTCACAAAAATGTAATATTGCATGATTTTTAGGTTGGTATTTACACTATGGTGTCCATTGTGCTAGGTTCGTCTAGAATCGGCCGTGCGATTGGTTCTCAGGAGCTTCTAGAGATAAATGTTCTTTTTTATTTACTGCAAACCTCCTTCCAATCCAATTTTTTCCCCAATGGTTACTATTTGCATATAACACTTAAGTTTGAGGGTGGGTATTAAACCACGCCATTAATTACTGTATTCTTAGTCTAGTGCCTTCGCGGATTTACCGGTGATATTTTGCAACGTATTTATAGTCATTATTGTCTCTCATGACTGAGTCCGATTTAAATCCAGGATAAAATTTGCATTCAGGTTTAGATGGTGAAATCATTTTGAGAGTTCAGTCGAATATTCACGCATCAAGAAACTATGTTTAGAGCTGTCGACAGTTCGCCGGTCGATATCTGATAATGTCCATCGTATTCTATACGAAAGGTTGGTGCAGGGATAGTGACTTGTGCGTGAATAAGTTTGAACTGATAGTGGACTTGCACTGCATCTACCACAGTCTCACTTTCCTTACCCTGTGATCCCTGTGCCCGGTGCCAAAAAATAATTAACAAGATCGAAGGCGGAAAATGGTGCATGTGGCAGGCGCGGTCGGAGACGCTCATAGCCGTGCTACTATGCCTAAATCAGAGCTTACCAAGTGACATAGCACCATAAATGACAAAAATGACTGGTGTGGTATGAACCTGCGCCTGCGCGTGCCATGCCGTCCCTCCATATTTGGTATTTGTTATGGGAATTCTACCCAAAATAACGCCTACCGCATCCTGATTTGGCTCCCTTGTTGGTCCAGTGAATCTATCAAGTGGCCCGTTCGGGGGCAGGCATCCTTTAAAGGGAAGAAAAAAAACATGTAGTCATTAAGTGTCGCTACATAGGTTCAGTTTCAACTGCATGTCACGTTCTGTCGTACATTAAGCAACCATATCAATCGTATCCAGAATTTTTCCGATGCTGAATGTTTGCGGCTTTGACTGCTTAAGTAACCTTAAGGTTTTTTGTTCGGGACAAGGCAACCAAAATTTGAGGCACAAAGAAATAGCGATTCTTTTGGTACCCTCAGGTGGGGAATGGTCTTACGTGGTTAGAGATTTAAATTTTCCTCATTCAAGCATCAGTTTTACAGTGAAAGGGTAGGACAACAATAAGTTAGCGTTGTCCAATGTTCTTTGTTGTCGAAAGTATGATACCGCCCTAAGGTCAACAGTTTACAAGAGGCGAGAATTAAACTTCGTCTGCAGGATAACCACAATGGTCACCCGTTTCTGCCTGCGGGTAGCCGCTTTCAAGTCTTCCACAAGGAATTGAGAACAAACTCTGGAAATATGGAAGACAAAGAAGATGAACCAAAAACTACGCGGCACCCTTTTATAGCCCACAAGCATTTGACTGAACGAAACGAACGGTGCAAATAACTAGACAGCTTGTGACAAAGGAGTCGTGAAGTTGGTTTATGGTAACATTTAGTACTGTGTACATTTCCGTTATCCGCTTGCTTTGATTGTGGCAATCGTATGAATGATTTATTTGAAGGAAACTGGAGGAGAAACTTTTGTACACATAAGAAAAATCGATTATTCGGGTCTTACGGGCACACCGACATAAGTGGGACCAAGAAGTTAAAAGCGGACAGCACATTTATATTGATCGCATCAAAGATGGTAATGGTGGGCCAGCAACTGACATGAAAACATTAAGGAAATGCTAAGTACACTTAAGCCAGCACTCTGTACCCAATTTTCTCTAACTCTTAGCAAGTCGAACATCTGGATGGAAAGTCATCTCAGAGCTGATGATTATGCGCCTGCAGAAATATGCTGAGAAGCTTTGACAAGCAGTCAAACAGAGCAGCCCTGACAATCCTTTAATATTGGTGAATTCAGTGCATTTGAGGTGAAAATTTCAGCCCCCCTGAAACTGCCCAGTCGTCACACAAAATATGACGAATTATAAACAGCGCAAGAGAATTCCAGTGTTAAATGGATGCAGACTCAGTTTAACATAAGAACAAGCACTTTTTATGTTACATAGTCACCTGGTCCGTTTTTGCTGGTTCACGTGTCTGTCTAGTAGATGCTTCAATGTCTCCACAGACTGAGACATTTCTATTGACCCCAGTAGGTTTAAGTCCCTTTAAGACACCCATCGCCGTCAAGTTGTACAGGAAATGCTGGTGTCTAGCACTACCGAAGTCCTTCCTGAAATAAAGTCAGGCAGCTTGAACATTGTATTTCTCCTCTTGTGCTCGTATCCTACTTTGCGTCATGAAAAGCACTTTGCTACACATGATATTCAGTTACGAAAACTTTTTTGGCATTGGACAAGTGGTAAAGGGTGTCCAAATAAATATTGCTCTTTTTCATGACCTTGTAGCAGATTGAAATTGAGTTGACCGGTATGTGAATGGCCACAAGTGCATGACTCGCGTTCTATGAAGGGGTGTTATATAGACTGTTTTCCTGGCCATGAAAAGGATTCCAGTTTTAACCGATTTCTCGCACAAAGTGATAGTGGCCTTGCCAGTTCTCGGACAATTTTGAAGAGTGGATTTCCTGAAAGCTCGTTCTTAAGAGGATATTTACAGTCACTCACGTTTTTCTTCAAATATCAATAATTTTTAACACAGAATGTTTTCAATAACTGAGGCTCCCATGTTCTTGTAACTAAACTGAATGAAATCCACTTTTCTCGTGCAAAGCGATTGGAAGGACAGAAAGAAATTATCGGTGTGGCGAGTCATCCCTTATTCTACTACCATACATGCAATTTTCTGTTACGTTTTCAGGGCAGTAAGCGTAAAATTGTTGAACTTCCCTTGTCTCCATTATGTTCCGGAACTGGTATTTGCATTTTTAAGAAGGAATTTATTTTCAGCTAAACGGATTCCTGAATACACTTTAACTCCATGTTACTTACACACTAATGCTCGCAACATACAAGAAAACTCTCTGTACATGTGGAAACTTAGAGGCATTAATGAATGACAGGTAACCCAACCGGACTTACATCCGACTTCCTATCTATTTGCTGGTAGTAAAACGTATAAAACTCATCGAAGTATCGTGTAAAGGGGTCATAATGCACCGGTTTTATCAAGCAGGCCCTTTAATTTATGAGCAAAGGGCATAGTGCACTTTTTTATCTTTTGTGTTTCTCTGCGCTTTCAGTCTAGTTACATTCTTGTTCGGGTGATAGGATCAGGTCATTTCCATTTTCCTTTCTTTTCGCATTGATTCAGTTCTTTTACATGTTTATTCCTAGCAGTTTGACATCGATCTGTTTCTTTCTAAAATTAAACAATTGTGATGAAAATTTGATCGTCATTACGGACAATACCTACCTTTTACACCACAACATGGTGGGTGCACGTACTGCGACACCCGTGAATTAGTCTGTAGTGAGTTGTACTTGCACAGTATCTATCATACTCTCCCATTCTTTCCCACTCCTAAATCTGCTGTCAAAAAGAGTCAGGAATATTGGAAGCGAGATGCGTCACGCTGGCTGAAAAGTTTATATGGTCGGTCGGCGCGTACGATATGTTCCTGGATGCGCACGATGAATCAGGATTGGACCAAACCCACAAATAGGCGTCTGTAATCCCAACCGAGAGGGTGCCATAGAGGTCATATTGACGATGAGCCATTGCAGCCCAACTCTCCGCAAATACTCAAAAACTGATAAGCCGACTTATATTTCGCATTCATTTGGAACTGAAAACATCCAAAACTCCCTTATTTAATGGCTAAGTGATTCTATATCCTTTGCTGAACAAATTGCTTGACAATGGTTTCTTTCAGGACGATTGAGAAATTTCAATAATTATACCTTTTTTAACTCTAGCTCTTATTATCCTGTTCAGAATTATTGCGATTTTCGTGACCAGCCCTCTCTTGTTAAGCTGTTTTGAGAACTTAGTGCCATAACATTTCAGATTTTTACATAATCAATCAACATCATAGCTCTTCCTAACATGCCTTTCTGTCCAGCTCCTCTTGTGAAACTGGCGACTCATTTTCTAAATCAACTAATTTTTTTCGTAATGATTGTAACTCTGGGGTAGTTATATATTTCGATCTCAGTAATGCTTCTAATAATGTCCACCAGAAAACTCAAAATTAAATTGGAAACTCAAAGGTTTTGTATTCCCTTGATGACTTCCTTACGTTATATATATCTAATCGGAAAGAAAACGTCATAACGGGTCCTCATTTTCAACTACGACTCGTATTTTAAGCGATATCCTCCAAGGTTTCCAGTTAGATTATGTTATTTCTTGCTTTATATCAATGACATTCTATCGGTAGTTAAACATTCTCGATCTTTTATTTATGCTGGCGATCTCAAATGCGTACATTTCTTCTGTAAATCAACGGTCAAAAGATGTCTAGGAAAATTCGATGCAGACTTGCCTGCCCATTGTGCGTTGATCTCCACTTGATTAATGGAATTCTCACCTTCTAGGTTTCTTTGCGTGTGTTTTAGGACTTCACAATAAAAACAATAATAACAATAGGCTCACACCTTTAAACTCCATATTTGTCACATAAAAGATCTCAAGAATTAGAAGCAGTGTACATAAATTGCAGTCAAGTGAATGTAGACAGAACGGTTGTGTCGTAAGGTTAGGTAGTCACATAGTTCACGTGGTGCTGCAGCATATGTAGGTCAAGTCAATATTAAAATGTCTCCGCCTCAGGTAGGTTATTCTACGGTTCCAAGACACGGTTGGAGAAAAAATACTTTTTACATCCAATCTTCCTTGAGGTGCACGTAGTTTGAAGGGATGCCCCCGGAGATTAGTTGTAGTGGCGAGTTGGGAAATGTCATCACACAGGAGGGCAAAGTCTAAGCCCTGCACGATATCGAAAGTTTGTAGCAAGTCTTCGTGCAACTGCCTATAACCCAGAGGATACACATTTAGGTTATTTAAGTTGATCTCATATGGTAGTGCACCTTGAGCCCTTTCAGATTTAGTGGCTCACCGTTGTACCCTAGGGCTCTATCAAGACAAAGTAAAAGCTGAAGTAAAATAATGGCCATGTGCACTTTGGTGCTCAGTGTAAGTAGCCAGATATATAGAAAAATAAGTAATCGGTAATCACGGATAATGAGCCGTTTCTTAAATCCAAAGGAGACCTATACTTCTAACGCAAAAATTAACAATTTTTCAAAAAAGGTCAGCGCGAAACGAAACAGTGAAAAAACCTCCCACAAGGAAAGTGGGGGCAGAGTTAAATGAACCTTAACTTACAATACCCGCGCAGAAGAGAAAAATTGCTTTGCAAAATATGTGGAGGAGCAGAATATGTTACTTTTGAGTAAAGGTTGAGACTATAACGACGTCCCACTAAGTGAGTGAGTGCCCCCGAGTTCGCATGCGCATATAAAGTGGCCGTTTCCATCATGAGCATTGGCTGGTTTCTAAAACATACCACATCCCTCTATATCCCTCATCCCTGAAAATAACCAGGTCGGCCTCTGTAGCAGCAAGCCTCCTCTTCAGTTCCATCCCTAAATCACCGCCTTTTAGTCGTTCCGCTGGAAAGTTGTCCGGTGGAATATACCTCCTTATGAGCATTTCGGAGGTTTGCTGTTCGGGAGAGAAGCCGATTAGCCTCTTCTTGTCTTGGACAGCAAAGAAGAGGCTAAACTGATTCTCATGCGAGAAGCTAACCACCAAAACGCTCATAAGGAGGTATTTTCAGCTGGACTACTTTCCACTGGAACGACTGATATGCCGCGATTTAGTGATGGAACTGAATAGAAGGCTTGCGGCTGGAGAGAACAAACAATGATTTTTGAAGGCAAGCCTATGACTATATTTTCCATCATTACAAACTTAGGTTTAGGCTATACCAGTAAGTAAGATCTATATATTCACACCGGTAAAATTACATTAAAACCACCGAGATTTTCGGCTTTATTTCTCCTACTTGCTTCCTTCTTGAAATTAAATTACTACCTTATCCAATGTTTTCCTTCTGATTCTGGAATATTGCTGCCAATTCTTTGCTTAATCAACGCGTCTAAACGTTCTTACATTGAAAATTTTCAAAGATAGTTCAGTAAATACCCTCATATCATCTACCTCCAAAAAGTTCCTACTCCACCAGATGTCAACTACATAACCTGCAATTTCTACGGTTTTGGAAAGTGAAAGTCTGTTTCTGTCTCTTTTTCCACTTTAATAATAGTTCAAATCTTTTAGGAGCTCAGCCCATGCCCCTATTATTCGTCAGTAAATTCCACCTAGTTCTCCCCTGATTATAGCTCATTCCGCCTACTCCACTTCTTCACGCTCTCTCTTCTTTGATACCGGGTATAAATTTCCTTCGCATATCCTGCCAATCTATTATAGTAGTTTGTCAATTGATCTGCTTTCAAGCAAAAGCTCTGCATTTATATGAAACCTGCCTCTAATTTCCTTTTATTCTCCTCATCTTTTTTAAAAACCAAAAGACAAATTGTCGGTGGATGAGAAATGATCGGTTAACTATTCAAACCATTGTTTTGTAATTCTGCTGCTTACCTGGTCAACCACTTGGAGCACCAATTTCTACAGTGCCATTATTTTACTTTCGTGCAAACTAGGTTTTGATAGTGCCCTTTTGGGTCCATAAAATAAACTACATATTAACAGACAGGGCCGGGTAATTCCGTGACGGATTTTAAGCGCAGAGAGATTGTTCAAAAGTGCGTCAGATTGTTTGTAGGGAGGAATATGTTTTGAATGTAATTTGGACATAAAACACAGAGACAACATTGACTACATTCCGGATGGGCACTCACCAAATACGAACACTTTTCGAAATAGTTAGTTGTAAACTGAAAGTCCCAAACCAACCGGACCTC
This sequence comes from Schistocephalus solidus, assembly GCA_017591395.1. Lineage (NCBI taxonomy): Eukaryota > Metazoa > Platyhelminthes > Cestoda > Diphyllobothriidea > Diphyllobothriidae > Schistocephalus > Schistocephalus solidus. Next base: position 34,007 of record WEDG01002874.1, on the reverse strand, counting down.
CAATTACCATGGTATATCGAACCCCAGGACAGCAGACGGACACGGACGAAGCACTAATCACGAAGGTAAAGCAAATCTGGGTAGATAAAAATTATTAATACTTGGAGATTTCAACTTTCCCGATATCGATTGGGCATTGCTGTACTGCTCGTGATCGGAAAATTCATTCGAACAGAACTTACTTCAGTTGGTTACGACTAATTACTTACCTAACACGTCACATAGGGGGACGCGGTTCCGAAGTGGCGAGCAATCAGGCTGTTTGGACCAAATCATTAGCAGACACGACAATTGCATCCTTGCATTACGTTTAGTGTCCCTTCGATAAGTGCTCATTGCATTCTTGCTTGGGAGAACAGTCATTTTCTGTACCCAAACGTCTAGCACTTCGGGAGGGAAATGTATGGAAAGGGGATTATACCAAAATAAAAGAACTACTGAATGAGATAGAATGGGGTCCTGCACATGAACCTGACCCAAACGCTGCCTGGTTATTCATTAGAAAATTGATTCAGCAGTTAATAGAGGACTGCTGTCCAATTTAATGGCGATCGTGCGTCTCTTGAGCTGAGTGGGTGATATCAGCAATAAAAAGGAATCTCAAGATGAAAAGAAGACTGTGGAGAACATATACCACATATCAACAACCATAAGATCTTTCCACTTTGAATAAACAACGAAATCTATGTCGGAATCTTATGTAAAAAGAAATATCAGCCTTCGAATCAGAAAAAGCCAAAGAAATACCAATAAATAAGGCAAAACAAATAAGGAAAAACGAAATCGGGACTCCATTCCTTGTCTCAAAGACTATCAGGGAAACTGGTTTATCGTAACTATGAGAAGATCAATCTCTTGTCCAATTTCTGAATGTTAGTGTATACAGAGGAAACGATTTTTTGCCAAGGATGAATACCACATTATTGCTGCACTTACAAATAAAAAAGCAAGGTGTCGTTCACAAAAGACACAGAAAGGAAAACTCTGGAACAGCTACATACCACTTAATCGCCTGGCCCGGATGGCATATCCGCAAAAATGTACTGAATGAACTCACTGACCAGCTGGCCTCTCCGCTCTCCAAGATCTTTGAAATTTCGATGGAGGCGGGAGCTCTGCCTACAGAATGGAAGATAGCCAACATAAACCCCATCTATAAAGGAGGAGAGAGGACATCACCAAATAGTTCCAGACCAATCAGCCTTACAAGTATCTGTTGCAAAATGAAAAGGAAAATAATCAAAACGAAACTGATGAGATATATTGAAGAGAATAACTATCTATGTTCATGTCAACATGGAATAAGAAGTGGTCGATCATGCTTCACAAAACTGTTCACATCCAGGGAAAGCTGGACGAAATCAAAAGAAACGGATTTGTCTGTCGATGCCGTCTACATTGACTTATGCAAAGCCTTTGACACAGTTCCACACAGACGTCTGACCTTGAAGCTGCGTCAAGTGGGTGTGACTGGCAACCTTCTTAAATGTATGGCCGACTTTCTCACAGGCAGGCGCCAACGTGTTTGTATCGGAGACTCCAAGTCACACTGGGAAACCGTACACAGTGGAGTTCCGCAGGGGAGCGTCCTGGGTCTTTTTTGTTTCTGGTATATGTGGACTGCCTTGATTGTCTCACATGCGAGATGGTTATGTTTGCTGACGACTTGAAGTAATGGAATTCAATTGAAAAACCAGAGGATGCGCGGAACTTACAAAATAACTTGGTTCGCTAACATACATGGCGTGATGCATTTCTGCTGAACCTTAATTTCAGCAAATGCCGAATCACCTGACTGCATTTCTGTTAGAGAAGGATGGTTTGGTTTGAATATCAGTACTCTATTAGCAGTCACCAACTCGAGGAGGTAAATGCTCTAAAGGACTTGGGTATATGGATATTACCTACTCTCAAACCATCGTTGCACTGTGTCAAGATATCAAAGAAAGCTATGTGTATCTTTGAAGCGATCAGAAGATCCTTCGTTAATTTTGACGAAGAGATTTTTTAGGCGCGTGTTTGGAACATTTATCCGGCCGGTGTTGGAATATTGCGTTCAGGCGTGGCACCCTTGAACGAAGCATGACTACGTTCTATTGGACAAAGTTCGACGGAGGGTGACGAAACTAGTCCGTTGATTAGAATGTCGACCTTTTGAGGACCGACGTAAAAGACATAAATTTTTCCTACCCTTATATACAATACAGAGATCATATATTCTTAGTCTTCAAACTTGTCAAAGGAGTTGATTGCACTCTTTAAATGGCCGTCTTTTTTGAATTGGTCAACATGACCAATCTCCGAGTTTACCAATACAAACTGAAGAGAAACCACGCAAACTTGAAGTGTGGGCCATCTTCTTTTCCCACCAGGTGATTGAAAAATGGAACAAAATGCCTACTTCAGTTGTTCAGGCTGAAAGTGTTGAAATTTTTAAAAGAAGACTTGATGAATTTTTACTTGATGGACAAAAATTTAGTCGATACTAATGACCAATATACTTTAACCATACAGCCATGTTACATTTGCATATTTTGCTAGTGTCTATCTGTAAAAAGGGTTCTCAAATGCTCTGCCTATATCCTTTATATATACTGAATTATGCTGAATAATATCACTCTATTTCCTTTCCTAGACAACAGTACACTGTCCGAGCTGGTCAGTCACCTTGGTGGGTGTTGGACGCTGTGGGTTACAAAGCTAGACAGCCTTTCTGCTTGCGTTAAACACAAAAACAGGTTCCCGGCGCAGCAACCTAGGACTTGACATAAATGGAGTAGACGGCTCGGAACTCGCATCTGTGATGTTACCGTTTAGTCATTGTTAAGGAAAAGTCATTAAGATAAGCTTTCAGTTCACCAGATGGTGAATCCACTCAAAGACACACGGAGTTCACTATGAGGCGTGCATTATGCCATTAGTTAGTAGCATCATTGTCTGTCATTATTTATTTTTATATGGTGCTGATTAAGTACGAAATTGTCCACAGAGTCAAGTCGGGTGCAATTCACACTAATACTGGACGCAATGTTTTCTTGCTTTGCTACCGGTTGGCGCGTGACCAATTTTTTGCCCATGTTAATGGTAATTCCCACGTTTGCACAACCGGAGGCAAAGAGTTAATGTTTTTCATTGCGGCTTTTTTAATAGCATTGAGTTTACAGTCGCCCATGAAGATAAAATCTTCGAGAGTGGATATTTCTATCCACATTGATACTTGCATTCATGTGGTGTTAAGAGGCTGGTCATCGGTCCTGTATCCGATGTTGTTTCTAAAACGCTAATCACTATAAATGTCCAGTAGCGTGCCATAAAACACGAGGGCAAAAATGGGGGGACGAGGACTCAAACCTGCTTTACTCCATTGGGAACTGCAAATACATCTGAGACCACTCTATTTTGTATGACGTGAGCTTTCAGGCCTTGGTTTAGTTGACGCACTGTAAGCGCGAATTGCTCAAGTCAACTAAATTCCTGCAAACTTTTTGCAATTCCACCGTGATTCACAGTTTCAACGGTTTCTGTAGGTCAACGGAAGTACTATCGAGATTGGTCTACATTTCCCGGCCTTTCATTGAAAGTTGCCAGGCTGCGAAGATCATGACGATTGTTCAGCGGTGTCACCACAATATAAACTGGCTTCTCGGGAAAGTGCGTGCTCAGATTCCCGTGGAGACTATTCGAAAAGAATGCGTTCGAACACATTTCCAGTACATTTGGGTGGTGAGGTTACTCCGTGATTGTTCCATTATTGATTTTCTGCGGGAATTCTCCATGCCACCACACCTCACGGGAGAGAGATGCGTGGTTTGTGTTTAGCTAAAGGATGCGAGTTCCTTGTAGAATTTGGCCAGGATTGCCTCAGATTCTGGGCCCTTTCCCAAGGGGGAATAATCTCAAGGCTCTGCTTTTTTTCTGGGAAGGAAGGCAGGTGGTCCAGATGACTGTTCGGATACACTCCAGAGATGGTGACGCCAGTGATAGCTAGTAGGGTGTTGAGAATGTTTCTAAATTACCTGGTCCAGCATTTCCTCACTTTCTACTGCTCTGTAAGAAGCGATGACCCGTCGGAGCTGATCAGCGATACGGTTTCTTTCACTTTGAGCCGTAGCTCATCTTGATTGATGTGTGAAAATCTTTGTTTTTTGCGCTCTACGTATATTTTTATTTAATCTGTCTAACGATCCATCTCGCATTTCTACCAGCTGTCACTGCATCAGGAAGTGCCATCGAACGAAAACTGCTTTGTCTGTCTCTGCCCGACCCCTAGTATATGTGTTTTGCAGTCACTTCTTCTCTACTAGTAGGCTACTGATTCCTTCATCGTTATCTTCAAGCCAGATTTGGTGACGGCGATGATCGCGGAGAATTTCCTTCAGAGCGGCGGGGTAAAGGAAGTACTGAAATAGCCTCCAATAGGTTTCCAAGGTGTGTTTACCGGCTCTGGGCTACTTAAATGCGGAAATTGAAGCTGTGAGCAAAAAACCTGGTAGTCTCCTGTGTGGTTGCTATCAAAGCCTCGTTGTGGAGCTGAAGAGGCGGTATTTTTATCCCGCAGTCGGCATCGCAGGTTGTGATTTTCACTGGCATCTCCAATAATTATCAACCTTGGAGGAAAACTTAGTTCAGGAGGAGGCAGAACCCTGACTGAAAATATATGTGTGCTGCATTTTCCCGCATCGGAGGGCAGAAGAATGTTTTGATCAGGAAAAAAAGATGTCCTGTGCAAGTTCGCAAAAGGAGGATCCGCTTGTTTTTGCAACGGCTTAGTCCATGGAGACACAGTACTCTATCCTGGACAGTGTTGGGTGTCCCGATGTGTACATTGGATTCACCGTGAACAAACAGTTTGTTTTCCTTCGGCAGGAAGGCATGCGGGTCGTTGTAGAACTTGTGCTTTAGCTCCCTTGAAGATGGTCAGTGAAGTGACCGAAAACACTAAAAAGTTTTATTGCTGAGGAGATAAATGTATGAATTTAGGCTTTAAGCTATTACTCTGTGTTCTATGCGTATATTCCTTCTCTAACTCTACGACCGAACGGTGCCTAGAACAATTTCATTTAGACTTAGACGCTCTTTCGGCCTGGAGCTCCACATGGCTAATGGAGTTCTCACCTACTAAGTGTCGCTACATGAGTTTTGGGCCTGTAAGGCTGCCGCAACCTCTTATTTTTGAAGGTTGCCCTATGATTGAATGTTCCTCCATCAAGGACTTGGGTTTAAGCTACACCAATAAATTAGATCTTTCGCCTCATGCTGATAGAATAACGGCCAAAGCTGCTCAGATTTGCGGCTTTATTTCTTATAATTTCTACCTTCCTGAAATTAAATTAAGACTCTATGGTATGTTTGTACTTCCCATTCTTGAATTTTGCTGTCCTTTCTTCGGTTTAATGAACGAATCTAGCCGTTCAAAAATTGAAAATGTCCAAAGACATTTCACAAAAAACTCCTATTTCCGACTCTTTTAACTACTTCCTACTCAACAAGATGCCAGCTAATGAAGCTAAAATTTCTTTGGGTCAGGAGAATTGAAGCAGGCTTTTGTCTCCTTTTCCAACTAAATAATAGTTCAACTCACCCCAAGCTTTCTGTCAGTACCCCGTTAGTCTTCCTTATAACCTAAGACATTCTGCACTAATTATACCTCCCCCTGCATCCTCCACGTGTAAACACTCTCTCTTCTTTGCTTCTAGGTATAGTTTTCTTTGGAATAACTTGCCAATTGAAATTAGGTCGTCAAATAGTCTATCTGCATTCAAGCGAAGACTGCACATTTATCTTAAAACCGATTCTATTAAACTTTTATTTTTCTCATCTTTTCCCAGTAGCTTTCCCCATGACTCGGAGAAAGGACCATCGGGAATTTAAGTGACCCTCTTGAAACTATATTTTCGCTACCTCGGGTAGCCCATGAACTATGATGTCTCCTTATATCACCAGTCATCCAAACGATGACGTCATTTGGACGTACACATTCGGTGGTCCACAGTCTAAAATGCTACCGTTTCTTTGGATACTAACCATCATCAGAATTCAATTCTGGATCCTAAGATTCTGAGGACTTAAGTTCATTGACGCATTTTCATGAGATTTTGTTTCATACGCCTAAGTGATCAAGAACAAATCACCTCGACGTTTGATTATCTTATTCTGAAATGCTTCTACCGTATTACCCTAATTTACCACCTGACCATTTTTTCCTGAGCAGTTTTTTCCCCTACCTTCTGTTAAAAATGAAGGCTTATTGAACTCTGCCTCCATTTTTATGGTAAGAGTTTTTTTTTCCATGCCAATTTTTTTCCAGTTCACCATTAATTTTAAAACATCGCTAACTGTTGACATAGCTGGACTAGTTATGTATTTGTACATGTTATCTGCACACATTGTCATAACTTTATTTCGTTACTAATGTTTGCTTAGACAGTGCCTTGCCAGTACTTACCAAATATAAATTCTAAATAAATAAAAAATAAATGTATGGAAAATAATAACATCCCATAGAAAACTAAAATGGAAATGCATTGCATAGTGTTAAGTGGTGGCTAATAATGCCATGAAACAGACAGAGCTGCGACCCCATGGTGTCTTTCCGGATTAAAAGACGATGTCAGCCTCATTTTGCTCTGCATTTTGACGTCCAACCCAGAAGCAAATTTAGCCGGCACCCATATCCTCCATGTGATCCTGTTCGGAGAATGATATATGCTTAAGGACAGAGAGTAATAACTTGTAGCTCTATATATCTAAGCCGATTTTTGCCATCCTCCATTCGGAACGGTTGCACTGCATGTTGTCTAAAATACAATGAACTTCTCAGGTGGCCAAATTGGACGGATATTTTTTGTCTGGTTATTTCGTTTGTGATTCCTAAATCTACGAGCTGTGGTATAATTCCCGATAAAGAGGTCTCAGCATTTGTTCAGGACCCTTTACTTAGCCCCTTCCCAACAAGAAACTTAGGAATTTTGCCTAAGTATAGGGCCACTTGGACATTTCAGATGACTGCCGATCTCCATTATGGACACGGGTCTGTTTAACGGAGGAGTTATTTGAGATTTACATACCACATAAAAGACACCAGAAAAGGAACCCTTGCAGTAATACAATTGGCCCTACCCTAAAATAAACACTAACCTATATCTCAGCATTAAAACATTAAATGAAATTGAACCTTAAACTTAACTTTTACCGTTATTTGAGCCATACACTGACCTTTATCTTAATTTGAAACCTTAACTTCTTGGAATTTAACACAGTGTATTTACATTACGGGCTTCCTGGTCCAGGGGAGTACAAATATGTTCGATCGCTTTTATCCTGATATTCGCAAAATTTGGCTCATATTCGCCTCTTTTCCGCGCTGCAAACTATCGCAGTGCACTTTGTTTGCATCGCCAATGCTAACCTCTTCATTTATAAATTGAGTCTTAGCTATGGTACAATTATTTAGGCTTAAATGGGTGCGGAACTGATAAAGTGAAAAAAATACAAGAAGTAACACTTCCATGAATTTCTAAACATTAAATAAGCCCCTTGGTTTCGTGGAGAAAGATTACTCGTTTCAACCCATAAATGTTTGCAGCCATCCGGCTACGCTACGGATCATCCGACAAATCAATGAGTGGTGAATTGGAAGTTCTGACATCCATAACTTTTGGACCCAATATTATTTTGCGAATTTTATTCTTACGGTTTTCATGGAAAACAATCTGAGCTAAACAAATACGAAAGTACGCGTACCATCCTCTACCAGGATCGTTTGTTAAGATTGGTAAAAATGTGAAGCATTATTTCAGGCAGGTTAACTTGTTTGGGGCTGAGACTAAACCTGTTGTGAAAAGATAGTCACCTCCTTCTCGAATGTGTGAATAAATTTCTGAAAAAAGCAGCTTTCATCAGCATAAAGCACCGATCTCTTAAGAGATTTGTTGACTCAATTTTCTGTACTGGCTTTGATATAAGCTCGAACAATATATGACCTCCGTAGTCCATTATTCCTAATTTTCATTTTTCTTGTGTTCTGGTTTATGGACTTATGAAGCTAGTTCTAAGTTATCTAAATTCTTTTACACATATATGATAATTTGGAGCTCAAGGGATCAGATGATAGTTGAAGCACTGTGATCGGCTAGGAAAACTATGAGCCATTATTGTCACCCTCTCGTTTATTAGCTCTGTTACTGCTAGGTTGGACCTCCTCAAAGCTCTGGAGATGTCGAATTCTGTTGTCAGTTGCATCTACACTTGCTTGATATCTATTTATCAGTTCGGACCAACATTATCCAACTGCTTCCGCAAGGCTCTGACTTTCAAAATAAGTAATAATTTTAAAGCGGCAAATCAATGAAATCTACATTAATTTTATTGTTAAGGATATGTGTGATACAAAGCTGTCGGCCTCACTCAGCTCACAATCGCCTCTTACTGCTGCTCAAAAACCGCTTAAAACAATCAGATTATTATGCATGGATAGAAAGATAGATGTTTTATTTTAGTACCCAACAGGGCACTGTTATCAGAAAAGAATATTACCGAGTACGAAATCGTGTACAGTTAGGTTATCAAGAGTAGGTGAGCTTCTTGGCGATGATAAATGACAAAAATCAGTGTGGTAAAAAATATATAAAACAGCAGACAGTGAAAAATCTCCTAGTGCATTTTTTATGGAAAAGGCATATGTTGAATGGGGTTGATAAGTTTTTAAGGAGAAAAACATACGCGTTGGGTAGGACAGACTAGGCTTATGATCATTTATCCAGGTTTTCTTTCAGTTGAATTTCCAGCTATGGTGGTCTAGACTGAGTTGTTCAATGTAGCATTTCCGAAGGAATTCCCATGATTATAGTAAAATTGACTCGAATTTTTCTCAAGTCTGTAGATGACACCTTAAAATATCTTTTTTTCTTTGATTAATGTGCCATGCTACCATGATTACCTTTGGAATTTCGGTAAATTCATCCTCACTGATATACGTGATATAGCAATGCATTTAAACATGCTTTCAAAATTTTCATCTACATCCTAGGTGGATGCGTTTGTATGCAAACTAAGAATATTAAGTATATTAAATATGTGTGAAAACTGAACTTCTTTGGCTTAGCCATCCAACGTAGTTGAGAACCCATCCCTGCTGGCCTTAAATTTTTACAGCATACTGGCAATATTCTCTGATTATTACAAATTAAACTAAAGACAAATATCCTAATATTTAGTGGAGATCAGGCTAAGTACAACGGTGCTAATTAATTTTCACTCATTGATTATTTTTCTTAACCTCCGATTGACTACATTTGACGCCACTAGAACATGCGACTAAAAATAATAAATAAATAAATTGTATATTTAAGGCCCAGAGATCCCCGTCATTTTAAACTGAGTATCTTGGTTTAAATAAATACAAAGTGGATAATTGCTGCACTATGTGAGCAGCCATATTAACAGCAGAAATGAGTTACATGGTAGGCATATCCGGCTCAGAACGATTTGCCATTTTTAAAACAATATTCAACAATCTTTGAAATACGGTGAAATAGAAAAGAAGCAGTAAAAAACTCCTACGGTTAAATCGGAGGCACAGTTTGGCGAGCACCAATTTAAAAAAAAACTAGGAGAAAAAACGGCTTCACTAAAAAATTAAAAGCTAGATGCAATGATAGTATTGTGATGTTGCTGACGACGTATGAGGGTTCGGAACACGCTTTGTCGGGTGATAGATAATATAGCAGTCAGAGCTTCGGTTCATTAACACCAATGTAGGTGAGAGAGGAGGAACTCATCGTGGACACCATGGTCGAAACGAAGAGGGGACAGTAGAGGTCATGAGATCATCATCAAGATGTGACCTTGCTGACTGCATAGTCCACAAATCAAAGAGGCAAGAGCATCAGAACCCACCTCGATCGTCAACTGAACCTGGAGACCATCGTCGGGGTTGTAATATCGGAGGAAAGTATCAAGGTTGTCAAGAGTTGGCGATGCTAGTTTAAAAGGGGGCGAAACAGTGAATGCAAAGATTGACTCTGCAGAGGATGATGGAAATATAATAAGAGACCAATATTATATTATGGGAGCTGCCTCAAATACTAGGAGGACCCTTTTCATAGGGTAATGAGCCCGGTCCGGTTACGAAATTGGTTGCACTCCGTTTAACTTGTTCGAGAAGGTTTTGATCGTTAGCCGGCCAGGACTTCCATGCTTGGATGGCAAACTCCAGTTGCAGCCGAATAAAAATTTAGAAGACCTTTGATAAGCAGTCTCAATCAAAGGAGGAGAATGCACGTTTGACATGGTATAGGACTGAAATCGCTGGCTTAGCCACCTTTGAGCGGTGGAGCAACGGTTTGAGTGAATTCGTGATCCATGCTACCAAGTCTTTCTGGGCGTCCACCTATGACATATGTATATGAATATTTGCAGTGGTTTGCCATTCAGGTGTTAGACCATTCTGATCCATGATCTAGTCTTGCCAACTCTTAAGGAGTTACACTTTTTTCTAGTTACACAGCATAAGTCAGTCATTCAACAATTGCTCAAATTAGCTTACGTTTTTCTGCACACTTTCTAGGTTAACTTCATTCTGGATGATAATCTAAATTTCCTATCTGTCTCAGCCTTATGTTACTGAGATTTCTTAAACTAATAGTTCTGGCGCAGTTGGCAGTTACTCTCCATAAAACAATACTTTACAACTTAATTACCCACCTCCAATTTGTTTATAAATAGCGGTCAACATAGTTTGGATACTTAAACTACACAAGATGTCATATAACTTAATTCCAGTTCTGTTAAATATAATATGGCTCAACTAAGGGCCAGTACCTTCGAGTAAATGCCCGGTGTTTTATGTGTAACTCAATCTTGGACCCATTCCCTAATTACCGACTCTTTGCTTGCCATAGACCAGTATGATCTCTACCGTCAAAACCGCATTAGTAAGCGTGTTGGTGTTGGTCTTCTCTCTATTAAACCTTAATTTAAGACTTTCCTGTTCAACCTAATTGCCACGTCATTTTCTGGTAATTACTGCTTTGCATCTTCCATCCTGTCGCGCCGACAAAAGGCGATTCTCGGATGCATAAACAACCCACCTTATTCATCATCCGTTGATGATGCAAAACTGTGTGAAATTTTTAAATTGGTTTCAGAGTACAACTTCGACATTAAAACAATCACTGGATAGTTAAATTTTCCTGAAAGAGACAGCTTTATAAACTTTCGTCCACCTACATTTCAGCCTTTCCTACACTTCATTAATTTTTTAACTGGTCTTAACTTGTCTGCTCCCCAAATATACACAAGCATATTTGAGACCTTCTTTTCACAAACGAAATTGCTCCTATCTTCGTGGATTTTAAGCAAGACCTCAATCAAAGTGACGATAAATTAATATCATTTTTTATTCTACGTGGCTCTTCATGCTTTTAAACTCGCTGACATAAGCTTCATAAAAAACTGTTTTTTCTCCTTGTACTGGCTTCATCTTTCCTCCATGAGCGACGTAGAAAGTCTTCGTAACTTCCTGTCGGCCGTTTCAAAAAACATCTTTGAATTTTTGCCAACTAAAATTGCTAAGCCTTTTGCGTCGGAATCCACAATTCCTCACTTTCTTGTCCCAAGACTAAATAAATTGAGAAGGTAGTGTAAATAGCAATCTTCTAGTTCGTTATCTGTGCATCTAAGGACTGCAATGGTTTTCAAATTAGCCTTACGTATAAGTTACTTGAATAAGCTAGCATTATTACTTTATGCAGACCAAATTTATGCAAAGGCTGTACAGGTATGTGGTTTTATATCACATAATTTCTTCCTAATGAAAATAAGGTTACAAATGTACCGCATATTTCTTCCACCCATCCTAGAATACTGCTGTCCCTTTTTCGGTCAGACGAACGCCTTTGACCGCAAAACGATTGAAAATATTTACAGAGTTTTTACTTGAAGACCATTTTCTCTTTCTGGATCCATTATCTCTTATACAGAAAGATGTCAGTTAACGAAAATTAAATTTCTGTGGATCAGAAGACTCGAACCTCATGTCAGGTTCCTGTTCCACGTTTAATCTATCTCAAATCTCCCACGATTTAAAGTTGTCACTCCGTTAGATCGACCTTATTCACTCGATCTTCCTCCATGACCATTTCACCACCCCTTAGTTCCACAACTAACCGTTCTCTTTTTTTTTCCTCCAATAATGCTTTCACCTGAGGCAGTTCCCTTGATATTTCATTGTTTTTTTTATAAATGTTTCCATTAGCGTCTGCAGAGTCGATTTTTGCAGTCACATTATCAACCCCTCCTTTTCAACTATCATCACCAAGTCTTGACAACCTTGACACCTTCCTTTGATTTTGCAAACCCGATGACGGCCTCCGGGACCTGTTGAGGATCATAGTGGGTTCTGATGTTTAAGTTACCTTATTGGTGGACTATGCAGTCAGCAAGGCGCATCTCGGTTATGATTTCACTACCTCTACTTTCCCCTCTTAGTTTTGACCCTGTTTTCTACGATAAGTTCCTGATCTCTCACCTCCCTGGTGATTATAAACCGAAGCTCTGACTGGTATATTATCTCTACTCGACAAGGAGCGTGCCGAACGCTCATACGTTGTCACCAACATCACAGTACTATCCCATTGCATCTAAACAATCCTATAATATCTAGCTATTAATTTTTTAGAGAAGCAGTTTTTTTTCTCAAAGTTATTTTAATTGGCAGCGTGCCGAACTTCACTCCGATTTAATCATAGGAATTTTTTGACTGGTTCTTCCCTAGTTCACCGTTTATTCCAAAAATGGCGAATCGTTCTCAATGGGATATGTCTACTATACTACTCCTTTCTGCTGTTTAGAATTTAGAATTTATATTTGGTTAGCGCCGGCGAGGCAATGTCTCAACAAACATGAGTAAAGAAATAAAATTATGACAATGTGTGCAGATAAAACGTACAAATATTTAATAATGTAGGCAGAACTGGTCCTATTAGGTCGGCAGTTAGCAATATTCTGAAATAATTGTAAACAAGAAAATATGAAGTGAAAAAACTCCTACCTTTAAAATGGAGGCAGATTTCAATAGGCCTCGAATAGAGGGAAGGAGAATAAACTGCTTAGGTAAGGCGGTAGAGTAGGCTAATACTGCAGTAGCATTTCAGAATGCGATATTGAAACGTCCATATCATTCGCTCTTGATCACTATACCGCATGAAACCAAATCTCACGAAAAGGCATCAGTGAACTTGAAGCCTCGGCATCTCTGGATCCAGAGTTGAATTCTGATGCTGGTAAGTATCCAGCGAAACGGCAGCATTTTAAACTGTTTACGTCTGGATGACTTTATCTGTTGAATGACGGGTGATATAAGGAGACATCTTGATTCATTGGGAAATCAAAGTACAGAACAAATAGTTTCAGTAAGGCCACTTAAATTCCCGATGGTCCTTTCTCCGACTCATAGAGAAAGCTGCTCGAAAAAGATGAGGAAAATGAAAGGTTAATAGATGCAGTGTTTAGATAAATGTGCAGTCTTCGCTTGAATGCAGATGGAAAGTTAACGACCTTATTTCTATAAACAAGTTATTCCAAAGAAAGCTTAACCTAGAAGCAAAGAATAGAGAGCTTTTACACGTGGAGGATGCAGGAGGAGGTATAATTAGTGCAGAATTTCTAATGTTTTAAGGAAGGCTAACGGGAGTAATGACAGAAAGCTTTGGGAGATGTGAGCTATTATTTTGTCTAAAAAGGAGACAAAAGCCTGCTTCCAGTCTCCTGACCCAAAGAAATTTTAACTTCGTCAACTGGCATCTTGTTGAGTAGGAAGTATTTGACATTTCCTTGGAGATTTTCCATTTTTGAACAGCTAAACTGAAGAAAGGACAGAAAAATTCAAGAATGGAAGGTAGAAATTTTAAGAAATTAAGTCGCAAATCCGAGCAGCTTTGACTGTACTTCTATTGGCATGAGGCGAAAGATATAATTTATTGGTGTAGCTTAAGCCTAATTAATTGGTGCAGGAACATTCCGTCATAGGGCAACCTATAAAAATAACAGGTTATGGCAGCCTTAGTGGCCCAAAACTCATGAAGCGACACATAGAAGTGAGAACTCCATTAGCCATGTGGAGCTCCTGGCCGAAAGAGTGTCTAAGTCCGAATTTATTTGTTTAAGGCATCGCTCGGTCGTAGAGTAAGAGAAGGAAAACAAGCATTTGAGGTCATCAACATAAATAAAAGATTGATAATGTTTAACTATCGATAAAATATCATCTTTATACAGAAAGAACAACAGAGGACCTAAAACGGTACCTTGAAGGACACTTCTCACAATCGGGGTAGAACTTGAGTATGAGGACGACACTTAAACATTTTGTTTTCGATCACATATATATGATCTAATAAAGTCAGTAAGGGCACTACGAAATTCAATAGCATATATTTTAGCTAGAAGTTGTCTATGAGGCACTTGATCGAATGCCTTACTAAGATTTAAAAAGATAACTGCCACAGCTAGATGCTCATTAGGAAGAGAGGTTAGTATATTAAGAATAGACATGTGGCAGGTTTAACAAGAGCGTTCCGGTAAAAATCCATGTTGGAAGGAGTTGAGAATTTGATTACCTGTGTGAAAATCCGTAATTAGTTTTGCAATTGGTTTTTTGAAGAAGTAAGCAAGGGAGGGCGTTTTATGAACACCGCGATAGTTATGAATGTCATAGCGGGAACCAGATTTAAAACTGGAATTTTTAATAGATATGTGTTCCAATAATTGAGGAAGAAACCTTTGTCGAGAAATACGGAGAATAATTAACTTACTTAAGGTGGAAAATCTCTTAACTGTTTATTAAGTGATTTTGAAATGCTACCAATTCCAACCGAATGTGAATTTTTAAGGCGAGATATTTCTTATTGAATACTTGAAAGCAAGAAATATATAGTTGTTAGATGTGAATTTGAATTTGAAAGCAGAGGAATTGAGGGTTTGAGGCTAGTTTCAATGGTAAAGTGGTTGGAAAAAATGAATGAAAAATTCTGCTTTGCCCAAATCCTCTGTAACGAAATTTTTGATACAGACAAGTAAAGGCGGAGTAACATTCAGATGCTAAGCCGATGACTGCACATGAAAGACTTAAGCAACAGATTTGGATGAATTGTCATCACTTAGTACTTGAGACTCCCTGTACCTATCTCACGTGATCCTAATTTTCAATGCTTATTCAAATATTTGTGCAATCTTTAAGTAAACTGACAACGAGCTTTTAGACTGATTTTTAAGTTGTCTATGTTATTTTTTACATTTTTTTGGAGTAAATATGGAACAGTAGAAGAAGTTGTATTTAAATGAAAAATCTTAAACGGGATAAAAGCCTGTATTTTTTCTGTGAGGCTCTGCAATAGCTCACGGAAAACGTTTGAATCGTTGATTGAGAATATGCTATGCCAATCTAGAGTTCTTATGAAATTATTTATTATTTCATGGTTTGTGTTAGCAAAGTCTAGGTTATTGCATTTTACCTCAGGCTTTGCAGAAATGGAGGACTGGAAAACAACAGTAAATTATTGCGTGATCACTTGTGAATAGATCACGATGGAAATTCATAAAGAGAGGGTGGACATGATTTGTAAAAATTAAATCTAAAATGTTGTCATTTCTAGTAACTGATCTGACCAGTTGGGACATGTTTGAAAAGTTAATAGTATTGACCAATTTCTGATGTTTAGGCGGAGAGGAATTTGCCTGCCAGTCAATTTCTGGCAGATTAAAATCGCACACGATTATTTTGACATCAAATTGAGTCTGTGTAACTTTTTTAAATAGTTCACAGAGCTTGCCTTCATTGCCAGAATAACACGGCGGATTATAGACACCGCCAATTACCGCTTATTTATTGTGCGGGAGGATGACTGAAGCAAAGCATACCTTTCCAGAAAAGGACGAAATGCTCAGCTGAAAAGGGAAATGTACAAAGGATGACTTAATATAAAGGAGGCAACCACCGCCACGTTTTTCAGCGCGGTCTTATCGGTAAAAATTGAAGTTATCTATAGCAAGCGTCGAGTCAGAAATAAGACAGTGAGCCCAGGATTCAGTAATGTACAGCACATCAGGATCAAGATCAAAAACTACTTTTCTAAGATCAGCCATCTTATTTACAACTGATCTCGCATCAAGTGCAACTAAACTGAGTTTATTCTTGAGCTGCAGGTTACGCGCACCACTAATTATAAAAAAAAAAATGAAGATTTGGTCGACATTTTACTTTAAAAATAACTAAAATTATTGTACAATGGCATATTTGGATGAAAACCATGGAATGGAAGGCTATATTCTGGCGTGGGAAAGAAATGGGTGGCATAGAAATGATATTTTGAGGGAAGTAAGCAAATATTGGCAGAAAACGTGCATTTGAAAAAGGAATAAATGGTTTCGAAAAAGTGTACGCAAAATAAGAAGACTAAATTATTTGGGGATTTCGGATACTTTTCGGGTTAAGAAAAATTGCTAATGTGAGCATTCGCATCTGTTGTAGATGCTGAGGTGTTAGAAAGTTTCCCGTCGGTAATGATATAACTGATTTTGATGCCTGGCTTAGCAAATGACTCAGATTTACTGGGGGTTTTCTTAGGTTTACTAGATTTGATAGATATAGCAGGCCAGGTTTGCTTGGGTTTGCTTGATTGTTCATATAATGCAGCAATTATCCTTTTTATTGATTTATACCGAGATACTAAGTTTGTAATAATGGGATCCTCTGGGCCTTAAATATAAAATTTATCTATTTATATATCTTGAATACTCTTCCACTCGAAATAAGGTTCTTGTCCACATTAGCAGTTTTCAAAACCAAATAACGCGAACATTTGACTTTGGAAGATATAAAGTCCTAACTGTCCGTTTCCTTCCCAAACTTGTAAATTTTATACTTTTAAAATTGTCCTCCTGGTATTTGAGGTGGTTCCCCTTATATTACATTGGTTTCTTAATATGTTCACATTATCTTCTGCAGATTCAACCTTCGCAGACGCTTTTTAGTCCCCTTCTCTTTTCAAATATCATTGCCAACTGTTGACAATCTTGACATATTCCTCCGTTTTCGCAACCCTGACATAAATATCCGCGGCCTCTGTTGATGATTGTGGCGGGTTCCGCTGTTAGCGCCACCTTGTCGGTGGATTATGAAGTCAGTAAGGTCGCATCTCGGTAAGGATCTCATGACCTCTACTGGACCCTCTTCGTTTTTACCCAGTTGAATACGATGAGTTTCCCTTGTCTCACCTTCCTGATGGTTCGGAAAAAGAGCTCTGGCTGTTTTATGATCTCTCACATGATATTGAGCGTTTCGAACCCTTATACGCCGTCATCAACATTACGGTCTAATCTTACTGCATCGTACCAATCCTATCAACTCTAGATACTACTTTTTTTAGGGCACAAGTTTTCTCCTATACTTTTTTTAAATTGGGGTCTCTCTGAACTCTGTCCTCAATTTTGTCGTAGGAATTTTTTCAAAGCTTATTTCCTAGTTCACCATTTATTTCAAAGATTGTTGAAATTTTTGAAAAAATGACGAATTTTTGTGAATCGGATGTGACTAATATACTACTTATTTCTTTTGTGAATAGGATTGCTGACACAGACGCGTAATTATCTGCTTTACATTTTTTACCACGGTACTAATTTTAAATGCTGGGCCCCTCTGGGCCTTTAATATACAATTTATTTATTTATTTTGTTTTCATTTATCGAAAGACGAATTTATTGGCCAGGTTTAGAGTAAGACCTAAGACGGAAGGTTTTAGAAACCGATTTGGCAAAGTTCGGATCACTGAGAGCGAGTGAATCTCTCTGCCTGCTTTGCACTTTACATATCCTTGAGGTCATTTCAAAAATTTGTGTGATTCTTATATGTTCGGATAAAAAGTATTAGAAAAGTATTGGAAGTATTTAAGAAGATTTATAAATTAAGTGCATTCGCAAAGAATCGAAAGTTGTATGGAAAACATAAACGCTTAGGATTCATCTGCGCGGAGGGAAGAAATTGGTGCCGCGGTCGGGGGTCGAACCCTCAGTGAAAAAAACATGTGCCGACGAACCTAACTGGTTAGCCACATTCACACGGGACATTGACAAAATAAATTGTATACAAACAGAAAAAGATGGTTAAGACAGATGTTGAGGTACTACTTCTCCTGCCAAGCGGGCAAAAAGCTTGATAACACTACTGAATGTCACCTATGAGGACGAAAAGTGCATGGGGTGTTTAAGTCTCCTGCAGAAATTCCTATTGTTGGAGAATGAGATAAATAACTTTAAACAAGAAATGGCCGATCTAAAAGAGAAGGTTCATTGTTCACCCAGAAAAAAAACCCCGTAACAACCAGTATTCCAACGACAGAAATTACCTATGCAAACATAGCCTCCTCGAGAATACCTAATGTAGAGCTAAAAGACATTGCGTCTACAGAGCTCAGTAAATCAGTAGACATTTCCTTTCATCGAAAGGGAGATCAAACCAGCTCATGCACCTTACTACTATCATCTAGCTCAGACAAAAGCTGTAATGCTTTGGATAAACAAGCATATGCGACATCGTTGCTGGATTATATAAAAAAGGGCGACATTGAAAAGCTCGTTGAATTTGAAGGACCGAGGACGAAGGATTCGAAGCCGATAAAAACCTAAATTATTTTACAAAAAATGAGTTTTAACTCCGAACATAGCTCGTTCTTACCGAGAGATGCTCAGGTTGAATCCTGTGCTGTTGATGCAGGAGTAAGTGCAGAAATAGTTGGCAAAGTTCCCAAAAGGGGTTCGCCATTAACTTTAGGAATCGTTGCTCGTACTGACGCAAATAACATCGTCGACCTAGGTAGAATTCTTCCGGATACTGATGCCCTTTCACCAAATCAGAGCTCCAAGTCCCCAAACAGACATTTGACCAAAAACGCAATCTAGTTATTAAAGGGGCTCCCGAGTCCACTTCTCAGATTGCAAAGGAAAGGATAGAACATGACCTCGGTCTGTTCTGAGCATAGTCAAATTCAATTCTTCAAGATGGCGAATGCGTTACCGTGCACAAAGCATTCCGTTTTAGGGAAAGCGAGTATTCAACATGAACTATCATCATTAAGGCCTCTTAAAATCATTCTTGAAGATGATCTTCAGGCTTCACACCTCCTAGAATGGCGAACGGCTCTCCGTAACTCACACAGGGATGTGTTTTTTCAGCCAGATTACGAACCGATGAAAAGGCACAAAATGAGGATGCTGAGAACAGAACTGAAAAGGAAAACAGAACAAGAGGAAAAATGGCTCCAAATAAAGGACGTGAAAATAAAAGTGAAGAAGAGATCTTTCTTGTGACATACGCCGTACATCATAAAAAAATTAATAAATAGGTTTATTGATTTGGCACTGCTTGGGCGCCGTCAAATCCTTATAACACAGGAAAAAACCTTAAACAAACTCCTCTTTTCATTGTCCAATTAAGCTTGGGTTTTTCTGTTTGTTTTAATAGCTGTATTCGGAATGACGAGTTGGTTATAAGTAAAAAAACCTGTTTTCCAAGGTCAAGAAATGGCTTAATTTGAAGTTAAAACAGATATACAGAATGAGGATAAATTTATTTAGAATTTAGAATTTATATTTGGTTAGCACCAGCAAGACACTGTCGAAGCAAATATTAGTAACGAAATAAAGTTATGGCAATGTGTGCAGATAAAATGTACAAATACATAACTTGTCCTGCTATGTCAACAGTTAGCGATGTTTTAAAATTAATGGTGAAATAGAAAAAATAGGCAGTGAAAAAAACTCCTACCATAAAAATGGAGGCAGAGTTCAATAAGCCTTCATTTTTTTAATAGAAGGTAGGAGAAAAAACTGCTCAGGAAAAAATGGTCAGGTGGTAGATTAGGGTAATACGGTAGTAGCATTTCAGAATAAGATAATGAAACGTCGAGGTGATTCGTTCTTGATCACTTAGGCGTATGAAACACAATCTCACGAAAATTCGTCGATGAACTTAATTACTCAGCATCTTAGGATCCAGAATTAAATTCTGATGATGGTAAGTATCCAAAGAAACGGTAGCAATTTAGACTGTGGACTACCGAATGTGTACGTCCGAATGTTTTCATCGTATGGATGACTGGTGATATAAGGAGACATCATAGTTCATGGGCGACCCGAGGTAGCGAAAATATAGTTTCAAGAGGGTCACTTAAATTCCCGATGGTCCTTTCTCCGTGTCATGGGAAAAGCTACTGGGAAAAGATGAGGAAAATAAAAGGTTAATAGAATCAGTGTTAAGATAAATGTGCAGTCTTCGCTTGAATGCAGATAGACTAGTTAACGAACTTATTTCAATTGGCAAGTTATTCCAAAGAAAACTATACCTAGAAGGAAAGAAAAGAGAGCGTTTACACGTGGAGGATGCCAGTGGAGGTATAATTAGTGCAGAGTTTCTTAGGTTATAAGGAAGACTAATGGGGGTAATGACAGAAAGCTTGGGGAGAGTTGAACTATTATTTAGTCGGAAAAGGAGACAAAAGCCTGCTTCAATTCTCCTGACCCAAAGAAATTTTAGCTTCATTAGCTGGCATCTTGTTGAGTAAGAAGTAGTTGAAAGAGTCGGAAATATGAGTTTTTTTGTGAAATGTCTTTGGACATTTTTAATTTTTGAACGGCTAGTTTCGTTCATTAAACCGAAGAAAGGACAGAAAAATTCAAGAATCGGAAGTATAAACATACGATAAAGTCTTAATTTAATTTTAGCAAGGTAGAAATTATAAGAAATAAAGCCGCAAAACTGAGCAGCTTTGGCTGGAATTCTATCGGCATGAGGCTAAAGATCTAATTTATTGGTGTAGCTTAAGCCCAAGTCCTTGCTGGAGGAACAGTTCAGTTCAGTTCAGTGTATTTGAGGAAAATAGGCTTACGCCTTTGAAATCCCTATTTGTTACATAAAAGTTGCAAGAATAAGAAGCAAATTAAAGAAGTAACAGTCAAGTGAATGCAGGCAGGTTTACGTGGTACACTGATATTGTTAAGGTTAAGTAGTCACATAGTCTTCGTGGTACTGTAACATATGTATGTCAAGCCGATGTTTGAATGTATACACAGACTGGGACATAACAATCGCCTCAGGTAGGTTATTCCACGGTTCCACGACACGGTTGGTGAAAAATACTTCCTCACATCCAATCTTACTTGGGGCACACTTAGTTTGAATGGATGACCTCGGAGATTTTTCGTAGTGGCGAGTTGGAAAAAGTCATCACATAGGAGGGCACAATCCATGCCACGCACGATACGGAAGGTTTGTATCAAGTCTCCGCGCAACTGCCTATAACTCAGAGGATAGAGCTTTAGGTTATTTAGACGAATCTCATATGGCAGTTCAGATTGACCTCTTACTAATTTTGTGGCTCGCCGCTGCACCCTTTCGAGCATGTTGTAGTCCTGTTGCGTCCACGGTCGCCAGGCTTGGATCGCATATTCAAGATGTGGCCTTACAAACGTACCAAAGACTTTAGAAAAGCAGTCTTCATCGAAACTTTAAATGCCCGCTTGATAGCGTACAGTATTGAATTGGCGGATTTAGCTGCCTTGGAACATTGCGTAGAAGGCTTCAGGTTGTCTTTCATCCAAACTCCAAGATCCTTCTGTGTGTGTGCTTCTCGGAGTGGTAAACCATTCAAATAGTAGGGTCGCATATCAGTGACCTGATTTCGATTTCCCAGACGTAGCAGGGTGCATTTGTTTGAGTTGAAGGACAAGAGCCATTTGTGGGACCACTCGTCCAATCGACGAAGATTTTCTTGGAAATTGTCTGCATCAGCAGCATTGTGGATAACTTTCCAGATTTTTATATCGTCCGCAAACATAGCAAAGTTACAGTCCAATTCCTGTACACAATCATTAATGAACAAGAGAAATAGGATCGGTCCGAGCACTGAACCTTGTGGGACTCCACTCGATGACTGTGCGCTTTGATCGCGGTCCGCCTACACAGACCACTTGGGAAAGACCAATCAGAAAATCTTGATCCACGTAAGAAGTTTGCCGCCAATACCGAACATTCTCAACTTGTGAAGGAGACGCTGGTGTGGAACACTATCGAAGGCCTTCTGGAAATCAATGTAGGCCACGTGCACAGTGTCTTTTGCATCGAGTGCTTTTGTCCAGCTTTGCATCGTATAAAGTAAGTTCGTAACACACGATCTTCCCCTACGAAAGCCATATTGTGCAGTCGATAAGAGGTTACGGGTTTCTAAATAAATCATCAATTCCTTTTTGACAACCTTCTCCATAACCTTGCAACAGATTGAGGTCAGGCTGACAGGCCTGTAATTTGTAGCAAATGCACGACTACCACTTTTGTGAAGCGGTGCGATGTGGGCTGTTTTCCAGTCGGTAGGAAGAATTCCCGTATCGAACGATTTCTGGCACAGCAACGATAGCGGTTTCGCCAGCTCTCGAGCAAGTTCGAGGAGTAGCTTTGCTGGAATCTCGTCGGGGCCAGGAGATTTGCATGCCTTCAGACTTTTTAGTTCTTCAAAGACCGCCGCTTCTTGAAAGAGCATATCCTGAATAAGTGGCACTCCTGTAGTCTCGTAACTTGATGGAATAAAAACAGCTTCTCTAGTGAAAACCGACTGAAAGAACTGGGAAAAGTGTTCAGCTTTGTTTTTATTTTCTGATATCTCGAAACCGTCATCGTTTTCTCATAACAGGAATCGGGTTCCTGTTACGTGTGGTTTTTCTTACATAGCTGTAGAGTAATTTGGGATTGTGAACTGCTCTCTGGAGCAAATCCTCTCGTAATCCCGTCGGCTTTGGAAGATCAAGCTTTTAACCTTGTTCCTCTGAGTTTTGTATGCTTGCAAGGCTAAATTTTCATTGGATCGGCAAAAATTTCTTCCAAAGCCTTCCTTTCCTGTTAATCTCTTTTAGATCCCTTGTTAACCACTGTGGTCTGTTAGATATCCTAAATTGTGATGGCGGACAATGGCATTTTTATTAGATTCAACAAATACTCCTTAAATAAATTCCAGTCCTCAGTGACATTCCCGGAGAAGAGAATATCCCAGTCTATTCGTGATGCCTCAGCTCTCATCTTGCAAAAGTCTCCCCGCCATAGATTGGGCCTGGTTTCATTTATTGCAGATGGCACAGAATATAAACCATACTCCCATGAAAGTACTGCGTGATCACTTCGACCAAGTGGAGGTAGGCAGTGTACCTCGTCTATACTGTCAGGATCTTTAGTGAAGACGAGATCTAAACAACTAGCCTGTTGTCCTCCACGCGCTCTCGTTGGAACAAATACATTTTGGGTGAAAAGAGCGTCAAGTGTTGTGTTAAGCAGACGATGATCGAAGGAAAACTTTGAGCTCTGTGCCCGCAGATCGTTCCATCGAATGCTGGGTGCATTGAAGTCACCCATGAGAACAACATCAGGTCGACTGCTTATCTCCTTTATGTTCTCCAACAAACAAGTATCAGCGTCAGTGTCTGTCCCCGGTGGTCGGTAGAGAGTCATGACTTCAAGGAACTGCGATCCCCGCGTCTTTATTTTCAGCCAAATAGCCTCAATACCATTGCTAATCTTCTCCGTCATTTCACACACTGTGAAATTGCTTTTTAACATACATCGCAACTCCTCCACCCTGGCGTTGGGTGCGGTCTCTCCTGAACAGCTGGTACCCGGATAAGGCTACTTCGCAATCACTGATGTTCTGTGACAGCCATGTTTCTGTGATTGCTATAATATCGGGAGACAGAACGGCTACCTGAATTCTCAGTTCGTCGAGTTTCGAAAACAGACTTTGGGCGTTGGTATACAGAAATTTCAGTGTGCAGCAGTCAGCAGAGCCAAATTCCGTTTGTCTTGAGTTTGCCAATGCTAATTTGCCGATGCCATCATGAGCATGGGCTGGTTCCAGAGCAATGTTGCGTTTCTCTGTATCACGCGTTCCCTGTAAATCACCAGATTGCTCTCTCCAGCTGCAAGTCTCCTCTTCATTTCTATCACTAATTCGCGGCGTTTCAGACGTTCTGCTGGAGAGTAGTCCGGCTGAAAAAAATCTGTTTATGAGAGTTCCGAAGGTTTGTTTTTCTCGAGAGAAGTAGTTTAGCCTCTTCCTTGTTGTCCAAGACAATTTTGATAGGCCGTGGTTTCACATTTTGGGACTGTTCGATATCCTTTTTTCCGAGCCTGAAGGCAGCGCGAACGGTTATCGTCTCTCCTGAATGAAGTATATCATTCAGTAGGTGCTGAAACATAGCAAGATCAGCGGATATCCGTTCCTTTGAGGTGTGTGCAGTTGATTCAGGTAAGCCCTGGATAACAACGCAGTTCTCTCGGTCTAGGGCGTCTTTTGATTCACTGCCGATCATATTTTCCTCTGAATGACCAGAGGGATTCATTAGGTTTGTTTTCAACTTGATACTCGTTTTATGTTGTTTCCCAATGATATCTTGCCACTCATTGGTATTTTCGCTCCCAACTAAGGGCTCTTTAGAACTGCTGGGATAGCCGACAGGAGGTGAGTCTGAAGTCGGAACTGCCTTTGGAAGAGGCATTATTGAAGTTCTCCTGATATTACCGTTATCCAATTTGGTGGTGTTGTTGTCCGATGCTGGGATTCTGGGACTTACATTTTTGGATGAAATATTATCTGTGTCTTCTGAAACTCGTTTCTGTATTTTCTTGGATCCCTGCCGCTTGCCCTTTTTCCTTACTGGATGCTGTTTAACAGCTGCATCGAGCTCCGTTGACGTAGCGTCATCTTCCTTGTTGGATGTGATGGCTGCGGAAGCTGTGCCTGCGTATGTGCATTTGTCTCCCTCGTGTTCCATCGTTAGGGACTGCTTCTTTTCGGGCAAATTGTGAGGAAGTTTCTTTAACTTCTCTATCTCCATCTTCAGCCCCTGCATATCCTTTTCAATCTCCGAAATTTTTAGAAGAAGTTTAAAGCATGTCGCACACGCTTCGTCCTCGTAATTGACATCCAAAAAACTTACTAAACTCTTGGCCCGTTTGGCGGGAGGTGATTTAAAGGAAACATGTCCGGAAATGTGGCCATTCGTATTATGATTTATGTTTATTCATCATTAAAAATTAGGTCAGAGATTTTGTCGTGTCGCGATAGCTCAGTGGTTTCGCCGTCGTTCCCTGCACGCTGGTGCCCTGGTTCAAATCTCGGCAGTGACATATATTTTGCATGATTTCCGAAGGGTGAATTTTTGAATTCCATGATAGATCGCAAAAACAATAAAGGGTTTTAAAAGTATGGGACGAAGGTTTTAGCGGAAGCAACTTTATGAATAAAATATCGAAATGACTCAGCCCTCTGTTGACTGGAAGATCTCGTGGAGTTGCTGGCGAGAAGTGCACAAGAGGAGAATATCGGGCGTATCCGCTGCTTTGCTGCAGTAGTCTTGTGAGGATGAAGAGTATGTCGAATAGAATCCAACGCTTGATAAATAAAGTACGCAAGAGTGACCAGTAGACTGAAATATCAAAAGTAGTAAATTCCTCGGGAATGGAAAATTTTAAACCGAACATTCAATTATAGGGCAACCTTCAAAAATAAGAGGTTGCGGCAGCCTTACAGGCCCAAAACTCATGTAGCGACACTAAGTAGGTGAGAACTCCATTAGCCATGTGGAGCTCCAGGCCGAAAGAGCGTCTTAGTCTGAATGAATTTGTTCTAGGCACAGTTCGGTCGTAGAGTTAGAGAAGGAATACGCGCATTTGAGGTCATCAGCATAAATAAAAGATAGAGAATGTTTAACTATCGATGAAATATCATTTATATACAGTAAGAACAACAAAGGACCTAATACGGTACCTTGAAGGACACCACTAACAATAGGGGTAGCACTTGAGTATGAGGAACCTACTAAAACTTTTTGTTTTCGATCAATTAGGTATGATCTTATAAAGTCAGTAAGGGGACTACGAAATCCTATAGCTTCTAGTTTAGCTAGAAGTCGTTTATGAGGCACTATATCGAATGCCTTACTAAGATCAAAATAGATAACAACTACAGATAGATGATTATTACGAAGAGAGGTTAGTAGATTTAGAAAAGACATGTTGCAGGTTTCACAAGAGCGATCCGGTAAGAAGCCGTGTTGGGAAAAGTTGATAATTTGATTGCTTATGCAAAAATCCGTGATTTTTTTTGCAATTAGTTTTTCGAAAGGTTTAGCAAGAGAGGGCGTTTTATGAACACCGCGATAGTTATGAATGTCCGAGCGGGAACCAGATTTAAAAACCGGTATTATCATGGAAGTTTTCCAGTAATCGGGGAAGAAATCATTTTCAAGAAATACTGAGAATAACTTGCTTAGTAAAGGTGGAAAATCCCTTAACTGTTTCATAAGTGAGTTTGGAATGTTATCAGTTCCAACCGAATGTGAATTTTTTAGGTGAGCTATTTTCTTTTGAATAAATGAAGGCGAGAAATAAATGGTTGTTAGAAGCGAATTTGAAAGCAGAGGAATTGTGGGGAGTGGGGCTAGTTTCAGTGGTAAAGTGGTTGGCAAAAAACGAATTTAAAAACTCTGCTTTGCCCAAATCGTCTGTAACAATTTTTTGTTACAGTCGAGTAAGGGCGGAGTTACATTCAGACACTTAGCCGATGACCGAACAGGGAAGATATGAGCAACAGATTTGGATGAATTGCCATCACTTTGTGCCCGAGACTCCCTATGCTTATCTCTCGTGAGCCTTAGTTTCGATGCTAATTCAAATATTTGTGCAATCCTTAAATGAACTGACAAAGAGCTTTTAGATGAATCTTTAAGTTGTTTTCGTAACTTTTTAAGTCTGTTCTGAGAAAATGCGGAACAATAGAAGAAGTTGTATTTGAATTAAACATCTTAAACTGGATAAAAGCCTGGATTTGATCTTTCAGGCTCTGCAATAGCTTACGGAAAAAGTGTGGATCATTGATTGCAAATATGCTATGCCAATCTAGATTGCTTACGAAATTATTTATCATTTCATGGTTTGTGTTAGCAAAGTCGAGGTTATTGCATTTAACCTCAGGCTTCGTAAGAAGGAGGACTGGAAAACAACAGTGAATTATTGCGTGATCATTTGTGAAAAGATCATGATGAAAATTCATAAAGAGAGGGTGGACATCATTTTTAAAAATTAAATCTAAAATGTTGTCATTTCTAGTAACTGATCTGACCGGTTGGGACATGTTTGAAAAGTTAATATTATTGACCAATTTCTGATGTTTAGGCGGAGAGGAATTTGCCTGCCAGTCAATGTCTGGCAGATTGAAATCGCCTACGATTATTTTGACGTCAAATTTTTGTTGGAATAAATTTGGGGCACTTGCATTTTGCATAATTATGGGGATACAAAGAAAATGCATTTGATGTTAAAATCGTCAAAAAATTAACAAAGCGTCGATAATGATATTCAAGAATATGACTAAATGAGGATTTGAACAAGGATATACGAATATGAACAGATAATGACTCAGACTTTGGTTTGAGCCCCTTCCGCGATTGAGAGCAGATTCAGGGAGAACACAGCCAACGTGAGTTTCGGAAGTGAGCGAAGATTGGCGCTTACACTTCCGGTTGAGATAAATCCTGGGAGAGGGAAGTATCCGCAGCAGTGGAATTTTTCAAAGCCACAGAATCGTCACGCCTAAGTTGCTACATCCGAACTTCGGAGAATATGCAGACAATTCTTTTATAATTTTAAAGCAACGTGTCTTCTACACTGAGGTAGAGACTCAAAACTCGTAGGTACGAAGGACTTGAAATAAGAAACAAATTTCAAACGACGCGCCATATCTGACTCCGACTTCTATTTTGTAGGTTATTATATTTGAAATTATCATTGTGACAACCATGGTGAAGGAAGTTGTATCCATATAAAGCAAGCACTTGCATTTCCGCCCCAAGACCATCTGCAGTTTACCGCGTTTTAAGAGAGCTTTTGGATTTGAATTAATTTAAATAAAATTGTTCTTTTCTGATTGGTTGTCCTTATCGCGAACCCAATGCAAATGATAATTACGATCGCTGTCTCACATAGGAAGTTCATGTTACGGTTGACTTCAATTTTAAGTGTCGCTTGATACAGGGGACTTAAATTACGTATACGCACATTGAGTCTCCATAACCCACCCCTTAGTCCAAAAATCGGACGCGCAACGTATAAAAAACCTTCTTTCTTCTGCTTTTAACCATTAATTTGGCGAAGCAATTTTTTCTTCTGCACGTTTTTTTAAAAACCGGAAACTCATTTAACTCTGCCCCACTTTCGTTGTGGGAGTTTTTCGCTGCGTCGTTTTGAGGTCATCAAACGTTTCGGAGAAGGGAAAATTATTGATTTAAAACGACAAATCGCCAGTGGATTTGAAAAAATACTGCTTCTTATCCGCATTCAACAATTCATTATCCTCCTGTATATCTGGCTACTCACACAGAGCACCCATGTGCACATTGCCATTATTTTACCAAGCGTGAACTTTGTTTTGATGGTGACCTCTGTGTGCTTAAAATAAAATAATTATTTTATTATTCATTGAAATGTTCCAGTGTCACATAGTGTTTGAAAGAGCATTGACAGAGGTACGAAAGTTTTCTTGCGATTTCTTTGAGAGGCCTGGGTGCAATCTCGTCCGGTGCTGGAGAGTTTGACATTTTAGTTCTTCTAATTCACTTTGGATGCGAATATCTGAAAACAGGATATGGTCAATGGTTGCAGTTGGCAGGTCCTCTGTAGAGGGATGAAGGAAAATTGCGTCGTTACTGTGAACTTATCGGAAAAAAGGAAAAATTCTCGGCTTTATCCTTGTTATCACCAATTTCGATGCCCACAGTAGTCCTTCTCAACGGAATTTGATTTCTACTGCCTGTTATTCTGCGGCAGTAGTTATATAGTAATTTGGGACTCTGCAGTGCTTTTTCAGCAACTGCTTCTCGAATTCCTAATGTATTGTAAAGATAATGTTCCTCAGTTTGTCACTCTGGGTTATATACATATTCAAAGTGCCGTGTTACAATTAAGAAGACAGTTGACAAGCACGTGTTTTCAGTAATTCATTATCAGCCGT
The DNA here is from genome assembly GCA_017591395.1 of Schistocephalus solidus. NCBI lineage: Eukaryota > Metazoa > Platyhelminthes > Cestoda > Diphyllobothriidea > Diphyllobothriidae > Schistocephalus > Schistocephalus solidus. Next base: position 4,911 of record WEDG01002874.1, on the reverse strand, counting down.
TACAATTTTATGGGAAATTGAGTTTTGACCTATGTACATCGTTTATATGTTGCTTGTTTGGTGGTTGTTGGGGATAAGCTTTACTCCTCGTTCGCACGCAACCTCTTTGATGAAGTCGGTGTGCTGAGGACTTTAGAGCGGGGAGCAGAGGGTGGGATATTGGAAGGGGTTATCTGTGAGCCCCGTCTGTTCATCAAATACGCAGAGTGCATGTGACTGTTGTCAGGGGGTGCGTGCGGCGAGTAAGTACCATTTGGAGTTGGCCAGGGAAGACAGAAGTCTGAAAACAGAGCGCTGGGTTCGCGAACAAAACCACCGCTGCCTCGGCTGGTGCGAGCTTCTATCCGCAAAAGCCTGCGGGGTAGAGTGCTTGTGCCTCGTAGATAATTTGAAAGGCTTGATGGGGTTTACCTGGTGGTTCGTTTCATTAACAAGTGCAAGAAATAACCTCGCAATTGGTAGATATCGTCCTTAACCTAGGCCGAAAGGTATGTATTCTTGTATTCTCTTCTCCAGATGCCTGAGTAATCGGAAAATGTCCGCCACTTCACAGAAGCATTTAAATGAATAAATACACACTGATGTTGCCTGCAATTACAGTCAGTCTTTACTCCCCTCAACCGTACGAGGGGGAGTTTGCGAAGAATACATGGAATTTCGCCGCTGGGAAAGCACTATTGAAAGCGGTCCTTAGACGATGTCTTACTCATTTACTTGCCACTTCTCCTCAAAACGTTAGTTTATAAATATGGCTTTCCTTCCTACAATGGCATTAACAGGCTTTGTGGTACGCTCCTCAATAATCTGGAGGAAGAATTTCTTCAGAGAACCGTTATCGCGGAGCGTATTCTGCAGCTGCCGGAGCTCGGCTTCAAAATATGTAAGAAAGCAAATGAACCGCAGACATCTTTGAATTGGTTTAAGTGACAAAGAATATTAACGTTGGCGGACGCAGGATAGATATATGTTTTATCTTAATACCCAAAAGGCGACTGTGATTGGATAAAAATCAATTTAAATGAATGTGAAATCGTGTTCAGTTAAGTTTGCATAGTAGGTCAGCTATTAGCGATGACAATTGACACAAATCAGTGTGGTCAAAAAATTAGATAAAAGAACAGAGAGTGAAAAAACTCATTGGGCATTTTTAATGGAAGAGAAATATATTGAATGGGGTTTGTGGGATTTTAAGGAGAAAAATACTGTCACTCCTAGGTGAAAAACATACGCGTTAGGTAGGACCGACATGCTGATGAGAGCGTTTGAGCGTTCCAAACGCTCCTTATCGTGGGAGAAATCATTAAACGACAAAGGCTACTTTTCAGCATCACAGGTTTGATCCCAATGCGTATCAAATGGCTATAGCGGCAACAAGTCAAGCATTCTGGAACCAAACAAACCTTCGCTGGCATATCCGTACGGCAAGGTCAGGTAGAGAAAAGGACTGTAGAGATCGTGAAGGTCATGGTAGAATTGCCAGAGAAGTAACCATTATACTCACATGGCTAATTTCTCCGACCACAAACGGAGGAGCCCGCAAAGATCTTCAACAGCCTGAGTTGGGTCAACACTGCGACACTGCTCCGCGAGGACATATAAGGCAATATGGTAGTTTGCTTCTGAGTGTAGTACGAAAGGATACTGGGAGATCCGGTAATTGAGTAAGAAGAAATCAAAATAATGCGCTCATGGGTGCTAGTTGGCATGAGAATCGATGATGAATCTGAGGCCTGCACAGCTCAGTATTCAGATTGTAATTCTGAGGATGGTTATTGGTATTTGAAACGGAGCGGCTTCAAAAGGAACGCGCAATATGACAAATTCTTTGGCGATAATTTTACGGAGGCATGGATTTTGAAGACATCAAAGTTCGTGGGCAAACGATGCATGGAAGACATAATTTGGAGACGATCTTGTAAATTCCTAATGGTCCTTCCACGGGGCCATAGAGAAAGCGGCTCGGGAAGGAAGAGGAAAATAAAAGGTTAATTTAATCAGTGTTAAGATACATGTGCAGTTTTTGCTTGAAAGTAGACAGGTTATTTGATAACCTTATATCGATTGGCAGATTATTCCAAAGAAAGCAATACCTTGAAGCCAGGAACAGAGAGCGTTTAAATGTGGAGGATATAGGAGGCGGTATAGTATGTGAGGACTTACGTTGGTTGTATGGACGACTAACGGGGGTTAAGGCTGGAATTCGGGGAGTATTTGAATTATTATTAAGGCGATAAATGAGGCAGAAGCCAGCTTTCAGTCTCCAGACCAGTATAAATTTTTGGTTAGTTAGCTGCCACGAGGTAGTTGAAAGGGTCGGAGGTAAGAGTTTCCGAGGCGACAGATCTAAATAATAAGGGAAGCTTAAACCTTAGTCCTTGATAATGGAAAACTTAGTCATAGGGGCATCTTGAAAAATACCTGGTTGTGGTAGTCTGTCAAGCCTGAAGCACATGTAATGAAAGTAAGGTGAGAATTCCATTTTCCACGTTGAGCTCCGCGCCAAAAGAGCAAGCAAGTTTGCATGGATTACTTCTAATGAAGCTTTCCTTGGAGGTATCCTCACTTTTTACAAACGTACTCGTTGTGCAAACCATAAATTATCTAGATGAAATTATACGGAAGGTTCCACCAACGGTGTAAATTGCCCAACATTGCCTGTCTCCGACGACACGGTAATCATGCTTGTGTATTTACAGTTAACTATATGAGCAAAATAACTATATAAACATATGACTGTGGCATATTTTACAAGTTTAAACATTCCCACTGTTCTTTTCTCATCATATGTGCCTATACACGTGTGTTGATGCACATTACATAAAAAAATTGGTAAACATATTAACATACCTTCAACAAACCTATGGAGATCTGTCAACGTCGATTATCGAATCAACATTAGCTTAGAAATAATTGCACAATACACAATAATTGCATAAACGTACCATAATTAAAAATATTTTAACTTTTCAGGCATGACAAAGTTATTTCCGCAATAACTATGGACCTAATTGCATAAACTCCCAATATCACATATTCCAGGTTTTCTTTGCATATCAAAGCCACAAATTGCCCCCTCAGATGCTTAAAATAATTTCATCAATCAATACAATAAATACAGTTCAGTTCAGTTCAGTTCAGTTTTATTAAGGGAAATATAGGCGAAGCCTTTGAGCTCCCTATTGATGTCAGTGACACTGTAAATTAAAAAGGCTGACATATAATGGACGTTGGACAAAGGGTTATCTCCTGGACACACTGCAGGGCATCGGACAAACAATTATAAAATAATGTTACTCAAAAATAGGGAGTAGTATGTTATATGACGCGAAAATTGTGGATGGGAATATGTTTCAGGAAATGTGTTAGGTTCGGATGTCGTGGTGGTACTTATGGCTGTACTGGTCAAACTTCCGCTTAAAAGTGTCAACGGATGGGGACATGATAATGGCGGCCGGCAGAGCATTCCAGGCCTTAATCACTCTGTTGGAGAAGAAGAACCTTCTTGTGTCGAGTCTTGCACCTGTCACTCGTAGTTTAATGGGATGCCCTCGCAAAGTAGTGGTAGTGGCCAGCTCAAAGAAGTCGCCAGATGCAAGGCAACAATCCTGAAGCCGCAGCATTCGAAAAGGCTTGTATTAAGTCGCCGCGTAGCTGTCTATAGTCCAGAGAAACAGATCAAGATTAGACAATCGTGTCTCGTAAGGCAGGCAGCTTTGACCTTGAACAAGCTTGGTTTGCACGTCTTTGGACCTTCTTAAGGGTGTTGTGGTCTTTGACAGACCACGGTCTCCAGGCTTGTATGGCGAATTCCAATTGTGGTCGCACGAACATCCCGAAGACCTTATTAAAGCACTCTTTGTCGAACTTTGCAAACGCTCGCTTAATAAGATACAAGCTTGACATAGCAGATTTTGCTACTTTTGAGCAATGGAACGATGGCTTCAGTGTGGGCGTGATCCATACTCCTAGATCTTTCTGAGCCTCTACCTCTGGGAGCGGTGTGTCGTCCAGATAGTAAATTCTCTGGTGCCCTGAGCTGGTTCTGCCAAATCGCAGAATATTGCACTTGGTAGCATTGAATAAAAACCTATAGAGATCTGATGACAAAATAGCATCAAATTATAAACTTACAACCCCTGTTAAAATAATTTAAACATAAGTATTACACAAACAGTACCAGAAATAAACATTTGCTCTGACTTCATAGCTCTAACTGAAACATGGTTAAATGAACTAATCGCAGACACAGAAGTCCGAATAGACGGTTTTCAGCTTATCCGCATGGATAGAAACGGACGTAGAGGTGGTGGAATCGCAATGTTTATACGAGAAGGCATTGACTTCATTCCGGATGGGCCCTCGCCAAATAGGATCTCGTCTTTGCGAAATACTTTGTTGTAAACTGAAAGTCCCAAAACCAACCAGACCTCCATATTGCCGTGGTATATCGATCAGGACAGCGAACGGACACGGACGAAGCACTCATCACAGAGGTAAAAGCAAATCTGCCGTAGCAAACATTTATTAATACTTGGAGATTTCAACGCTCCCGATATCGATTGGTGTCAATGTGCTGCTCGCAGTCGAAAATTCATTCGAACAGAAATTACTTCAGTTGGTGAATGACGAGTTTCTTACCCAACATGTCACAATGAAGACCCGGTTCCGAAATGGGCAGCAGTCAAGCTGTTTGGATCTAATCATTAGTAGAGATGACAATTGTATCCTTGCATTAAGTTCTTACGTGCCGCTTGGACGAAGTGATCATTGTGTTCTTGCTTGGGAGTACAGTCATTTTCTGTACCCAAACATCGTGCAGTTAGGGCAGAGAAATGTATGGAAAGGGATTATCCCAAAATGAAAAGAATTACTGAATGGGATAGACTGGAGCCCTGAACATCAAGCCGCGCC